>JAVIAB010000156.1:16112000-16712000 GCA_032433765.1 Megaustenia siamemsis | reverse complement strand
GATTGTCTTTCAATTTCCAGCTCCAACGAAAGGTTTCGTTTGCAATACTTTGTATTCTGATGCCTGTGATAGTTATATCGTCACTTCCGGCCTTGGTCTTCATCACGCCAGTTGACAGCGGAGAAAGAGTAACATTCTCAATCACTGTTTTCCTTTCGCTGACTTTTTCCACAGAGCAGATGTCAGGGAATTTCCCGAAGAACTCTGAAAGTCTACCTTTGCTGGTCATCTACTTGGCATGCCTTCTGCTGTACTCCAGCTTTGCTGTTTGCGTGAATCTCGTTGTTCTTCTCAAACAAAACAAACAAGAACACGAAGTCAAGTCACAAGAAGCAGAGAAAGCCACAAGTAATGATTCCCATAGTGAACTAGACAGCACTAAGAGCTTTGTGTCTATTAGCACGAAATACGATCTCGATCTTCCGCTTTCTTCACCACAAACTACTCAAAGTCGTCCGGAAAGACCATTCAAGTGTGACGTCAATCCGAAGACGATTATTATTAACAAACACGAGAAAGATTCTAGCAGATTTCCAACACGGAAAATTCCTGCCCGATTTGGAAGCGTGTTCAGGAAGAAGACATGTAACAGCTGTTGGGTTGACAACGTCTTGAAAGAAGAGAAGCCCAAGAGGTTCTACTGCAAGCTTCCATCAGTTGTTAATCAGATGAACCCACACGATGTTGTTCTTTTTATCATATTCTCGTGCATGTGGTTTATTTTGGCTGTGGTGTTCATTATTCTACAGGTTGGTGATTATGAAAGTCAGCAGTGAGAATCTTCTATTAGTAAAAGTGTACTGGACAAAAAGAATTATCAGTGCAGTTGTAATTATAAATATTTCTTGAATATAAATTTAAAATATGATTAGAATAAAAATAAATGACAGTCAACTGTCAATGCTGAATTAGTAGTCGTTAAAATATTCAGTAGTTTTACTAGCACATATTTAGCAATTGTTATAAATCGTTATCACGTAATTTATATTATCATTTTTCGCATTGACTTTTTTACTTCCACAAATGAGGTAACCAACCAATGACAAACCTGATGTGTTTGTCTCTAACGTTATACATGAGGTAACCAACCAAGGACAAACCTGATGTGTTTGTCTCTAACGTTATACATGAGGTAACCAACCAAGGACAAACCTGATGTGTTTGTCTCTAACGTTATACATGAGGTAACCAACCAATGACAAACGTGATGTGTTTGTCTCTAACGTTATACATGAGGTAACCAACCAATGACAAACCTGATGTGTTTGTCTCTAACGTTATACATGAGGTAACCAACCAATGACAAACCTGATGTGATTGTCTCTAACGTTATACATGAGGTAACCAACCAATGACAAACCTGATGTGTTTGTCTCTAACGTTATACATGAGGTAACCAACCAATGACAAACCTGATGTGATTGCCTCTAACGTTATACATGAGGTAACCAACCAAGGGCAAACCTGCTGTGTTTGTCTCTAACGTTATACATGAGGTAACCAACCAAGGGCAAACCTGCTATGTTTGTCTCTAACGTTATACATGAGGTAACCAACCAATGACAAACCTGATGTGTTTGTCTCTAACGTTATACCTGAGGTAACCAACCAATTACAAACCTGATGTGTTTGTCTCTAACGTTATACATGAGGTAACCAACCAATGACAAACCTGATGTGTTTGTCTCTAACGTTATACATGAGATAACCAACCAATGACAAACCTGATGTGATTGTCTCTAACGTTATACATGAGGTAACCAACCAAGGGCAAACCTGCTGTGTTTGTCTCTAACGTTATACATGAGGTAACCAACAAAGGACAAACCTGCTGTGTTTGTCTCTAACGTTATACATGAGGTAACCAACCAAGGGCAAACCTGATGTGTTTGTCTCTAACGTTATACATGAGGTAACCAACCAATGACAAACCTGATGTGTTTGTCTCTAACGGTATGCATGAGGTAACCAACCAAGGACAAACCTGATGTGATTGTCTCTAACGTTATACACTAGGTAACCAACCAAGGACAAACCTGATGTGATTGTCTCTAACGTTATACATTAGGTAACCAACCAATGACAAACCTGCTGTGTTTGTCTCTAACGTTATACATGAGGTAACCAACCAAGGACAAACCTGATGTGTTTGTCTCTAACGTTATACATGAGGTAACCAACCAAAGACAAACCTGATGTGTTTGTCTCTAACGTTATACACTAGGTAACCAACCAAGGACAAACCTGCTGTGTTTGTCTCTAACGTTATACATGAGGTAACCAACCAAGGACAAACCTGATGTGTTTGTCTCTAACGTTATACATGAGGTAACCAACCAAGGACAAACCTGATGTGTTTGTCTCTAACGTTATACACTAGGTAACCAACCAAGGACAAACCTGATGTGATTGTCTCTAACGTTATACATTAGGTAACCAACCAATGACAAACCTGCTGTGTTTGTCTCTAACGTTATACATGAGGTAACCAACCAAGGACAAACCTGATGTGTTTGTCTCTAACGTTATACATGAGGTAACCAACCAAGGACAAACCTGATGTGTTTGTCTCTAACGTTATACATGAGGTAACCAACCAAGGACAAACCTGATGTGTTTGTCTCTAACGTTATACACTAGGTAACCAACCAAGGACAAACCTGCTGTGTTTGTCTCTAACGTTATACATGAGGTAACCAACCAATGACAAACCTGATGTGATTGTCTCTAACGTTATACATGAGGTAACCAACCAAGGACAAACCTGATGTGATTGTCTCTAACGTTATACATGAGGTAACCAACCAAGGACAAACCTGATGTGTTTGTCTCTAACGTTATACATGAGGTAACCAACCAAGGACAAACCTGATGTGTTTGTCTCTAACGTTATACATGGTTATTGTTTCAATAATTCATCGCTCATATACATGACAAAAACATAACAGGCGCCATCATAATTTAAGTTAAGCCTAGGGCAGGCCCCTGATTTTTTTTTTTTTGTTTGCAACAATCTAACAAGAACCTATTATTTACCATCCTTACTTTAAGTGCACCGGAGCTTTGTCGTTTATAGTTTACTTCTGGGAGTCACATGAAAACAGTCATAACAAGTCAGTTCATGATATACAATTAACAAGAACGTAAATACAAGAGTACAAAATATTCACCATCATCATCATGTGCCATACAGGTTGGCGTAGGCGATCAGGTCCTTCCACAATTCTCTATCCACAGTGCAACGTATCAGATCTGTTATTTACTGTTTTCCATGCCATGACACTAAGCTATCTAACATTTTCTCTCTTTGTCGTCCGCGATTTCTCCTTCCTTTTATTTTGCCAGTTGTAACCAAGTATTCCAACTTTCCTCTTATCATGATGTACCCGAAAAATGTTGATTGTTTATTTTCTGATGTGTCTTAGGAGCTCCATTTTTGTGCTGGCCTCTTTGAGAATTTCCTCGTTGGTCTTTTTAGCTGTCCAGGGAACTTTCGACATTCTTCTGAGAAATCCCATCTCTGTGGCATCTAATCGTCTTTCCATTTTTTTTACTGTTCCTTATTCTCTTCCATAGATCAGAATTGGTTCTATATAGCACCGATGAACTCTCTTTATCACTTCTGTTGACATAGATTTGTTGCATAAGATATTTTTCATTTTCTGAAATGCTATTTTGGCCTGAGCTATTCTGCTTTTTATTTCTGTGGTGCATCTCCCATCTGATGTTATTATTGTGCCCAAGTATTTGAAACGTTGCACTTGTTTCAGATTAGTCTCGTTTATTTTTATGCTGCATGATGGTGATGATTGTTTCTTCGATCTTCTTCTTCTTCTTTCCTTCCTCATCTGCCTTTCAGCGTTTCGATATGACCATTATTTATGTTTTCTTACTATTCAGACTGGGACCTTTCTTGTTGCTTTCTTTTACTATTATGTCTATCATTTCTTGTAGTTCGTTCTCTGTCTCTGCTATTAAGACTGTGTCATCCGCATATCGTAAATTATTTATGTTGTGACCGTTGACTTCAATTCCTTTTTTGTCTACTATTGATCTCATAATTTATTCGCTGTAAAGTGAAAACAAATCCGGCGACAGAACACAGCCTTGTCAAATAGATACATGTTATGGGAAAGTAAAAAGGCATTGGATTAGAGCTGACCCTATAGTGTAAAATTCTGACAACTATATTTAAAAAGATACTGACACTATATTAACATGACGTAAAATTCTAGCCTAAAGTGGTTCTTATCCTTTTTTTAAAGAGCATAAGATCTTTTTACCACAGAGCCATCTCGCTATGCCACTCTGTCAATTGTACTTGCATTAGTTATCATCTTCTCATATCGTGTGATTCGAATTAGGGTTGCAAGATTAATATTGTTAAGTTATTAAAGTGTCTTGCCTTTTATATATCATCACAGCAGCCATTCATACAAGTCCCCTCGAACATCTACACGCTGCTCAGGAAACGTAGGCTACGTTGGCTTGGCCACGTACATTGTATAAAAGATGGCCGCATGCCAATAGATATACTCTGCGGACTTGGGGTGCCCAAAGCTTTGATTTGTAGACGTGTGTAAACGCGACATGAAGACTCTGAACATAAACCCTGCAGCATGGGAAGACATAGCTGCAGACCGCAATCTCTGGAAGCACACTCTAAAGGTTCACCTCGGGCAAAAGGCAGACGGATGTATGGAGAAAGAGAGTACACGGCGAAAGGAAAGAAAATAAAGAATAACATTCCTAGGGGCGATGAAAAATCCATAGTCTACTACTACTACTGCTACTACTACTACTACTACTACTACTACTAGTACTAGTACTACTACTACTACTACTACAGCCGTCACCCGACTGTTTCAGCACCATGTGCAAGGCATGTGCGTGGCAAGGCGCTGTGCCGAGGTGTACGCGTTCGAACATGTTTCGGACCATCTATTGTTCTTTGTTCTTTTTCTGTTGTTGATTATTTGTGATTTTTTTTTCCGAGTGTTGTAAACATACCTCTTCCCCTGAAATGATTCGCTGATCTATCGCCTCGGAAGTTTCCCTCCATAATCATCATCATCATCATCATCATCATTGAGTGCCGTCTCCGCAACGAAGGTTGGCTACCATGGAGCTCCATTTCACTCTGTCTCTTGCTTTGATGGTGCAGGTTGTCATAGGTTGACTTGTCCATCTTTTGATGTTACTCGTCCATGTTAGTCTTCGTCTGCCTCTGCCTCTTTTACCTTGTATTTTTCCTTCCAATATTAATTTTATTAGGCTGTTGTGTCTTTTAACATGCCCTAAAAATTTCATTTGTCTTGTTCTAATTGTGTTTAGTAGTTCTCTTTTCATTTTTGGTTGTTTTAAAATTTCTTCTTTTCATTTCTTTTCTTTCCATCCAATTCTACCTATTCTTCTATAAATCCACATTTCAAAGGCTTCAATTTTCTGTTCTTTTTTTTGTGTGTGTCTAATGTCCACGTTTCAGCACCATACAGGAATTTTGAGAAGATGTAACATTTTGCTATTCTTAGTTTTAGTCCTGGTGTTATTTGTTTTGATACTAGTATATTGTTCATGGCATTAAAATTACTTTCTGCTATACCTATTCTTGTGTTTATTTCAGTTATACATTTTCCATCACTGGTTATAGCATGTCCCATGTAGTTGTGGCTCTGAACTGTCTCCAGATGTATTCCTTCAACTTTGATATTTATTTGTAGGTCTTGAGAATTTTCTTTGTTCATGATCATAGTTTTAGTATTTCTGATATTCATATCTAGTCCATATTTTTTGCTCGTCATGTTTATTACATTAAGTAATTGTTGTAGATCTTTAGGAGTTTCTGCTAGTATTTGGTTATGGAAGGCCCCGGTATCACTGTAAATGAATTAAAATCCATAATTGTTCAACCGCCCGTGCAGCGTAATAATCTGAATTAATATTTCATCTCCCAGACAAAGAAAGGTAACTGTAGTCCCCATCGTAGCAGTCTTAGCTCACGCCAAAAGACATAAGGCGAAACCGCAGAGAAAGTGAACATAGCCAACTGTTCCCTGTCATACGATATCATCATTCATCGTAAACAATTGGAATATCGAAACAGGATCAAAATGGATGAGACACACAACTCACGGTGTGCACAGAGCACTTAACTCAGTAGCTCCTGCAACAAGCCGGACTTGGAATATGAGGAAACTGCAAAAAGGAACACTTTTCATGCAAAGCCTGCAATGGTTCCTGCCGCCTATCCACCATATACCTGAAGTTCACGTCCTCCCGAAAGTGATGATCGTCATATTTCTTTAAAAATGTATAGCGCTTGATGATGTTAGACCATCGTTGTTGACTCAAATTCCGAACATATAAACACAGTTAGTCGTCAGATTATCCCCGTCGCACATCAAACAACAGACCGTAAGATCAGCGTACGGCCGGTCTAGGGATATACGATGAACCATTACCTGATTGTCTATGATGTTATTGAGACGATACATTTCTCAGTAGTTTTACTTTAACTGACTTGTTGATCTTGTACCAGATTTTTCTGCTAGTAGTACAGTATCATCAGCATATCTTAGGTTATTGATTATCTTTCCAATAATGTTTAGGCCTGGCATCCCTGTGATGTTTTTAAAGATTTGCTCAGTGTATAGATTGAGCAAGCTTGGTGATAGGATGCATCACTGTCTTCTTCCTCTTTTTTATATCCATGGGTGTAGAGTTCTTGTTATATTTTATTATTGCTATTTGCTCCCAGTATAAATTACATATTAGTCGTATGTCTGTATCGTCCACATTTATATCTTTTAGGCAGTCTATGAGTTTATTATGGTGTATTCTATCAAAAGCTTTGGTGTAGTCTATGAAGCAAGCATATATTGGTTTGTTTACTTCTATGTACTTTTCAATCAATGTTCTCATGCTAAATATGGCTTCTTTTATCCCACTGTTTTTCCTGAATCCAAATTGCTGCTCATTGTTCATCTAATTCAGTATTGATTTTATTCTGAATCTTCCCTGTATAACTTTTAGTAAAATTGTTGTTACCTGGCTCATTAGACTTATTGTTCTAAAATCACTGCATTCAACTGCACCATTCTTTTTAGGTAATACAATGAAAGTTGATGTTTTTAGTTCATTTGGTATGTATCTTGTATGGTATATGTTCGGTTGGCTTACCACGGCAACAGCCGGGGTTCGTTCCCTGGCGAGGACACCTGGGTTTTACTAATTCCCTAAAAAAATTAGTGGGAGCCGCGATAGCTCAGTGGTTAGTGAACTGGACTACTACGGACAAGGGGTAGGGTTCGATCCCAACCGACGGCTCCGGGTTCACCCAGCCTTAAATGGGTACCGGATTTTTTCTGGGAAAGTAAAGCAGCACGGGCGTAATACCGACCACATTACCCCAAAAATCATGTGCTGAAGGTCTGTAAAATATAGGGTCACTAACACCATATTTCCCTATACGCCACTTGGCGTGACGGGGGGTACTTTACTTTACTTTTTATGGTATATGTTATTGCATATGTCTGTGATTACTTCAATGCCAAAATTTTCTAGTGCCTGTATCATCTCTATCTTTATATTGTCATGGCCTGCTGCTTTTCCATTTTTCGTTGTTTTTATAGGTTTTTCTACTTCAGATTTTAGGATTTTATAGCTGGACGTACATTTTATAAATGTTTTTTTGTCCCTTTCGTCATGAAATAATTTTATTATATATTCCAACCATCTATTGATTGTATCTTTGTTGTCTGTTATCATTCTTCCCTCTTTGTTTGCAATACAACTGTTACCTGCAGATTTTTTTGTCTTTATTAGTCATTCTCTTTATTTATGTGTGCATCCCTCTTAAATTTGTTTACTTTCCATAGTTTCGACTTCTAGGCGTCTTTGGTTGAGCCTGTCTTCTTTTGCCATTTTGCACATTTTGCGTATTTCGTTATCAATTTCCTTGTATCTGACAGTGTTCTTCGCTTGTCTTCTTTATTAAAATATTTTTAAGATGTCAGTTATCTATTTTTGTTTTTGTTATTTTCCTTTTTGGGTAAGGTGTCACGAGATTCTTGTATGCTGTTTTTTATGCATTGCCATTTGGTTGTGACTTTTTCTTCAGCATTTTCTCTTCTGTACTGCCCAATCCCTTCTTCTAGTAGCTTCTGATATGTGTTCTTTACTTGTACTGTATAAGTTTCTTTTACATCTTTCTGATTTAAAGCTGTTATATCTATTGATATTGCTGAATTAATATTTTGTTTGTTTCTCTTTAATTTGATTTTCATTTTAATCATTACAGGATTGTGATCTGAATTAATATCTGCTTTTGGATAGGTTTTGGCTTTCTTGACGCTGTTCCGGAAACTGTCTTTTACCATTATGTACCCTCCATAATAATATTCATTATTTATTATTTGTCTCCTGTCTAAACCACTGGAAACTACTATTCGTGCTGTTTCTTCCTATAACTGTTTGTCTGCAACGCAAGTGTTCAGCCCTTCCCAATCCGGGAGACACCTTTCTTAATACGAAAAATACAGATATACAATTTATTCCCGAGTTGTGTTCTTAACCCTATGCTATAGTCATGTGTACACATGTGATCGTAACCCTATGCTATAGTCATGAGTACGCATGAGTGAAAGACATCGATAATGATAGCTATCTTTTTAGGTAGCTGAGTTGGCCGTGTGCTCTAGCGTTTGGTTCTCGTGGCAAGGCTCTATACCGAGGAGTACGGTTTCGATCCTGCTTTATACCATACTTTTTTTTTCTGTTGTTGATTATTTACTCCCCTCGACGCTGAAAGGCAGATGTGGAAGGAAAGAAGAAAAAGAAGAATAAGTAGAAGTTGTAAATATACCTCTTCCCCTGAAATAATTCTCTGTTTTAGCAGCGGCTGACTAATCAACATTTAACTTTCATCAACGTAATCTTTTATTTGTATTTCTTATTGCAGGACTGCTCGTGGACTCATTGATTTTGTCTAAAGATGATCTTATATTAAAATACAGATTTTTTTTAAAAATGTGAAATAACTTTCTAGGAAGCCCATTATATTAAAATATTGATGAAAAGAAATTGTCTACAGATGAATTTATTTGTAAAATCTGTTAGAATCTTTGTTTTAAAATGTTGGTTTATGTTTGTTATGTTGATTTATAATGTTGATTTATTTATATTAAAATGTTGATTTTGACTATAGATGTGGCTATACTTAGATCATGAACAGTTGAAATCTTTCCATTTACATTCACCGAGAACTTGTGGCGTTGTTGTACAATGTCCCACTTCTAGATCCTTAATCCTCCCAACGCAGCGTGACGTCATACATGGCTGTGTCTTTGCCATCCATCTTTATTCCGGGCGAGATTCTCGATATTATCCAATGAGTCTATGCCTGCTAACCTTGCTTCTCTTATAAATGTTCTTTTCAGTGTCACTCTGGGCCTTCCTCTTCTCCTTTATCATGATGTTTACTTTATAACAGCCTGTTTTGAAATTCTCTTGTTGTCTCTTCTCAGCTCACGGCAGGCGTATGACCATCTTCTCTTCTTAATTGTAGATGAGATCTTTGGTTGCATGGCCATTCCTATTATCTCTATATTAGTCTTGAATTAATTCCATTGTAAAAAAAGTACTCTTCTTAGGCATTTGTCTTCAAAAGCATTTAGGGTTTTACCCAACCTCCGTTGTTGTATTGCAGCTTTCACATGCATAGGTAAAGGATGGTAATACGTCTGAGTTGAATAAATCTAAGTGTAGTTTTCATGCTTATCATTTCTGATTTCTAGACTATACAGACGAACAAATAGAGGCATACTATGAAGATCTAAACACAGTTATGTAGCAAGTGAAATCATCAGACATCTTGATTATAATGGGTGAGATGAACGCTAAAGTTGGAAAAGGTAGATATAAGACAATTATAGGAAATCATGGTCTAGGAAAAAGAAATAACATAGGAGAAAGATTAATTAATACAATTTTGTGAAGAAAACAGACTGATAATATGCAACACCTTCTTTGAGCAAGAGAAACGAAAATTATACACATGGAAAAGTCCTGGAGACAAGAAGAGAAATCAAATAGATTACATAATGATAAAAGACAGATTCAGGAACAGCGTCAAGAAAGCCAAAACCTACCCAGGAGCAAATATTAATTCAGACCACAATCCTGTAATGATAAAAATGAAAATCAAATTAAAGAGAAACAAACAAAAAACTAATTCAGCAACACCAATAGATATAACAGAGTTAAACCAGAAAGATGTAAAAGAAACTTATACTGTACAAGTAAAGAACACATATCAGAAGCTACTAGAAGAGGGGATTGAGCAGTACAGAAGAGAAAATCCTGAGGAAAAAGTCACAACCAAATGGCAATGCATAAAAAACAGCATGCAATAATTCTGCAACACCTTGCTCAAAAAGGATAGTAACAAAAAACAAAAATGGATAACTGACAAAATCTTAGAAAAAGAAGAAAGAAGACAAGCGAAAAACACTGCCAGATACAAGGATATAGACAATGAAATACGGAGAATGTGCAAAAAGGCAAAAGAAGACTGGCTCAACCAAAGATGTCTAAAAGTCGAAACTATGAAAAGTAAACAAAAATTAAGAGAGATGCACACAGAAATAAAGAGAATGACGAATAAAGACAAAAAAAGCTGCAGGAAACGGATGTATTACAAACAAAGAGGGAAGAATGCTAACAGACAACAAAGATATAATAGATAGATGGCAAGAATATATAACAGAATTATTTCATGACGAAAGGGACAAAAACCAGACATAAAATGTACATACAACTATAAAATCCTGAAATCTGAAGTAGAAAAAGCTATAAAAACAATGAAAAAGGGAAAGGCAGCAGGACCTGACAATATACAGATAGAGATGATACAGGCTCTAGAAGAGTTTGGCATCGAAGTGATCACAGACATATGCAGTGATATATACTATACAGGATACATACCAAACGATCTAAAAACATCAACTTTCATTGCATTGCCTAAAAAGAATGGTGCAGTTGAATGCAGTGATTTCAGAACAATAAGTCTAATGAGCCAGGTAACAACAATTTTACTAAAAGTTATACAGGGAAGGATTCAGAATAAAATCAATACTGAATTAGATGAGCAACAATTTGGATTCAGGAAAAACAGTGGGACAAAAGAAGCCATATTCAGCATGAGAACATTGATTGAAAAGTACACAGAAGTAAACAAACCAATATATGCCTGCTTTATAGACTACACCAAAGATTTCAATAGAATACATCATAACCAACTTATAGACTGCCTAAAGGATATAAATCTAGACGACGCAGACATACGACTAATATGTAATTTGTACTGGGAGCAAACAGCAATAATACGATATAACAAATAGAACTCTACACCCATGGACATAAAAAGAGGAGTAAGACAAGGATGCATCCTATCACCAAGCTTGTTCAATCTATACACTGAGCAAATCTTTAAAAACATCTAAGAGATGCCAGGCCTAAACATTAATGGAAAGATAATCAATAACCTAAGATATGCTGATGATACTGTTCTACTAGCAGAAACTTCTAAAGACCTACAACAATTGCTTAATGTGATAAACACAACAAGCAAAAAATATGGACTAGAAATGAATATCAAAAAGACTAAAACTATGATCATAAGCAAAGAAAATTCTCAAGACCTACAATTAAATATCACAGTTGAGGGAACACATCTGGAGACAGTCAAGAGCTACAGCTACCTAGGACATACTATAACCAATGATGGAAAATGCAAAATTGAAATAAACAAAAGAATAGGTATGGCAAAAAGTAATTTTAATGCCATGAAAAATATACTAACAACAAAACAAATATCAACAGGGCTGAAACTAAGAATGGCAAAATGTTACATCTTCTCAATATTCCTGTATGGTGCAGAAACGTGGACATTAGACAAGAAAACAGAACAGAAAATTGAAGCCTTTGAAATGTGGATTTATAGAAGAATAGGTAGAATTGGATGGAAACAAAAGATAACAAACGATGAAGTTTTAAAACAACTGAAAATAAAAAGAGAACTACTAAATACAATTAAGACAAGACAAATAAAATTTTTGGGGCATGTTAAAAGACACAACAGCCTACTAAAAGTAATATTGGAAGGGAAAACACAAGGTAAAAGAGGCAGAGGCAGGCCAAGACTAACATGGACGAGTAACATCAAAAGATGGTCAAGTCAATCTATGACAGCCTGCACCATCGAAGCAAGAAACAGAGTTGAATGGCGATCCATGGTAGCCAACCTTCGTTGCGGAGAATGCACTCAATGATGATGATGATGATGATGATGATGATGATGATGATGATACAATGCAGGATTTAAATTGTTGTAAAAATAATAGTAAAAGTATTATTGGCTAGCCTTGGTGTTGTTTTCTTTTTGGTGAGACCCGATCCCGTTTATCTTCGGAGTATGCCACTTTAGTATTATATTAGAGTAGTTATGGAGAGCCAATATTAACATATGGATGTGAATCATGGACAATATGACAGCAGACAAGAAAATCACTGGAGACTGTACAAATGTGGTTTTACAGAAGAATGTTGAGAATACCATGGACAGCTAAGAAGAGAAATGAAAACGTTCTGGAAGAGGTCAAAGCAAAAAGAGAGCTAGTTTCCAATATTAGGAAGAAACAGTCATCATTTTTTGGCCATGTAATGAGAAGAGAACAACTGGAATATATTGTAACAACTATTAACATTTAAGAACGAGGAGATGGGGGAGCAAAGAGAAAAGATACCAGACAGCTTAAGAGAATGGCTTGGCAGAAGGTCAACAACAGAAATGATAAATAACTGTCGAGATCGAAAATTGTAGAGAGACATGATCACCTACGCATGGTACTTGATGATGATGACTTGACACTGCCTGGACATTTTATTTGTGGTGGATGTGTGTGTGGTGTATGTGTACGGTGTGTGTGTGTGTGTGCGCGCGCGCGTGCGTGCGTGCGTGTGTGTGTAGAGTTTAGGGAATACGATGACAACTAGAGCTGTCGGGTCAAATATTTTTGTAAGAATATATCTACATATACAGCTATCAAGTGGTATCCATTTTAATCACCTTGGCTTTTGAATTTCAAAAAAAAAAAAAATTCGTTCTAATTAGAATTTTGTCAATTAAATGATTCTTACATTTTATTTTTACGTAAAAACATAAAATTAACAACAGACATGGTTCCTGTTTCATTCATTTAACGTTTTTTTCCTCTTCAGTTTTTTGTAGTGCGTGCCAACTCCATCGACATTACACCATCGACATAATACCGTCGACATTACACCATCGACACTATACCGTCGACATTACACCATCGACATTGCACCATTGACATTATACTAATGACATTACACCATCGACACGATACCATCGACATTACACCATCAACATTACACTATCGACACTATACCACCGACATTACACCATCAACATTACACCAACGTCATTACACCGTTGACATTGCACCATCGACAGTACACCATCGACATTACACCATCGACATTACACCGTTGACATTACACCGTTGACATTACACCGTTGACATTGCACCATCGACATTACACCATCGACATTACACCAACGACATTACACCGTTGACATTACACCAACGACATTACACCAACGACATTACACCAACGACATTACACCGTTGACATTGCACCATCGACATTACACCATCGACATTACACCATCGACATTACACCATCAACATTACACCAACGACATTACACCGCTGACATTATACCATCGACATTACACCATCGACATTATACCATCGACATTATACCATCGACATTACACCATCGACATTACACCATCAACATTACACCAACGACATTACACCGTTGACATTATACCATCGACATTACACCATCGACATTACACCTTCGACATTACACCATTGAATCTGTTTCTATGTTAAAAGATGTTGATGGGACAATAATCAGTGATATCAACGCACGATATAAAATGTTTATCAACTTTAAGTTATGAATAGAACAAATACACGCTTAATGCTTGTGTCATGGATTCAGACAACACTCTCCACATGTAATGTTTGAATGTCCATCGATTGTAGCTGCAAGTTAATTCGAACTTGTGTACTATTTTATACATCATCATCATCATCATGTACCATGCCTGCTGGTGTAGGTGATCATGTCTCTCTACAACTTTCAATCTGGACAGTTATTTATCAATTCTGTTGTTGACCTTCTGCCAAGCCATTCTCTTAAGTTGTCTGGTATCTTTTCTCTTTGCTTCCCTCTATCTCTTCGTCCCTCAATTTTCCCAGTTGTTACAATATATTCCAGCTGTTCTCTTCTCATTACATGACCAAAAAAATAATGCTTGTTTCTTCCTAATATTGGAAATTAGCTCTATTTTTGCTTTGACCTCTTTCAGAACGTTTTCATTTCTCTTATTAGCTGTCCATGGTATTCTCAATATTCTTCTGTAAAACCACATTTCTACAGCCTCCAGTGATTTTCTTGTCTGTTGTCCTTTTGTCCATGATTCACATCCATATGCTAAGATTGGCTCTACATAACATTTAAAAACTCTTTTTCTTGTTTCAATTGTCAAAAATGAATTGCACAGTATTTTCCTCATTTTTTGGAAAGCTGCTTTTACCTAATCTATTCTGCATCTCACCTCTGTTGTACATGTACAATCTGATCTTAACAATGTTCCCAGATATTTAAATTCATTTACCTGTTTTAATATTGTTCCACTTATTTTTATTATGCATTGTTGTGAAGTCGTTTTCTTTGTTGCTACCGTTACTTCTGTCTTTCTACTATTAAATCTGAGTCCCTTATTTTTGCTTTCCTTCACTATAATGTCAAACATTTATTGTAACTCATTTTTACTCTTTCATCCGATATTATATATAAAATAGTCATGGTACAATCCCTTTAGGGTTTGAATGTGTAAAAATGCCTTCTTTTCTTTAAAGATGAAATTATTTGAGTAGGCCTACCATGAAAATAAAACATCAACACTTCTGTTAAATACGTCACGTATTTTGTCAAATACGTCACTATTTTTGCACGCGAATGTCCTGTTTTATTTTTGTTTGACAGAGAATTTCATTTATAAATCAATATTACCACTGCGTGCAGCCTCATGTTAACGTACAGTGTGCTTCTAACTTATAGTCTGCTTCTAACTTATAGTCTGCTTCTAACTTATAGTCTGCTTCTAACTTATAGTCTGCTTCTAACTTATAGTCTGCTTCTAATTTATAGTCTGCTTCTAACTTATAGTCTGCTTCTAACTTATAGTCTGCTTCTAACTTACAGTCTGCTTCTAATTTACAGTCTGCTTCTAATTTACAGTCTGCTTCTAACTTACAGTCTGCTTCTAACTTACAGTCTGCTTCTAACTTACAGTCTGCTTCTAACTTACAGTCTGCTTCTAACTTATAGTCTGCTTCTAACTTATAGTCTGCTTCTAACTTATAGTCTGCTTCTAACTTATAGTCTGCTTCTAACTTACAGTGTGCTTCTAATTTACAGTCTGCTTCTAACTTATAGTCTGCTTCTAATTTACAGTCTGCTTCTAACTTATAGTCTGCTTCTAACTTACAGTCTGCTTCTAATTTACAGTCTGCTTCTAACTTATAGTCTGCTTCTAACTTACAGTCTGCTTCTAATTTACAGTCTGCTTCTAACTTATAGTCTGCTTCTAACTTATAGTCTGCTTCTAATTTACAGTCTGCTTCTAACTTATAGTCTGCTTCTAACTTACAGTCTGCTTCTAATTTACAGTCTGCTTCTAACTTATAGTCTGCTTCTAACTTATAGTCTGCTTCTAACTTATAGTCTGCTTCTAACTTATAGTCTGCTTCTAACTTATAGTCTGCTTCTAACTTATAGTCTGCTTCTAACTTATAGTCTGCTTCTAATTTACAGTCTGCTTCTAACTTATAGTCTGCTTCTAACTTATAATTTGCTTTTAATTTATAGTCTGCTTCTAATTTACAATCTGCTTCTAACTTACAGTCTGCTTATAATTTAGTCTGCTTCTAACATACAGTCTGCTTCTAACTTACAGTCTACTTCTAACTTACAGTCTACTTCTAACATACAGTCTACTTCTAACGTACAGTCTGCTTCTAACTTACAGTCTACTTCTAACTTACAGTCTGCTTCTAATTTACAATCTGCTTATAACTTACAGTCTGCTTCTAACTTACAGTCTGCTTCTAATTTACAATCTGCTTATAACTTACAGTCTGCTTCTAACTTACAGCCTGCTTCTAATTTACAATCTGCTTATAACTTACAGTCTGCTTCTAACTTACAGTCTGCTTCTAATTTACAATCTGCTTATAACTTACAGTCTACTTCTAACTTACAGTCTGCTTCTAATTTACAATCTGCTTATAACTTACAGTCTACTTCTAACTTACAGTCTGCTTCTAATTTACAATCTGCTTATAACTTACAGTCTACTTCTAACTTACAGTCTGCTTCTAATTTACAATCTGCTTATAACTTACAGTCTGCTTCTAACTTACAGCTGCTTCTAACTTACAGTCTTCTTCTAATCTACAATCTGCTTATAACTTACAGTCTACTTCTAACTTACAGTCTTCTTCTAATCTACAATCTGCTTATAACTTACAGTCTACTTCTAACTTACAATCTGCATCTAAATTATAACATGGTCCTAACTTACAACATGATCCTAACTTACATCATAATTCTAACTTACAAAATGATCCTAACTTACAACATGATCCTAACTTACAACATGACCCCAAATTACAAGAGAAATTACAACAAGAAAGTCTCGTACTTTACCTTATTGAATGATGCGTACTTTTGTCTCGTTTCTCTATCTCTCTCTTTTCTTTTTAACATTTTTCATGGACTACACTACAAATGACTGTAATAGTAAAGTAGTAGTGAACCAGAATATAGTAGAAGGTGTGCAAACGGGGAAATATAACATAGGTGCGGAAGTTCAAGATGGTGCGGTCTGCATTTCTAGAAGAATGAACGAGATGACGTAATATGTAGTAACTAGGTGGTAGAATTGGATTGGTTGAAGGAGGAACCGTGGGATAGATAATAAGGGGATATATAACCTGGGAGAGCTTCAGCGGTCAACGGAGAATATCATAATCTGAGCAGAAGAACACACAACGGTTCGTAGAGTAGAGTCAATCAGTAGGTGTAGTCAGAAGTAGCCGTCAGACTCTCCTGGGTCAGTCCAGCAGTCTGAACAAGTAAAAGAAGGTATGAATTAACTGTGTAATGTTGTAAAGAAATCCTGTCGGTCATTCATTAATTGAAATCTGACCTTTGCATGTGGTGACACGGCAACATGACGAGTTTCACAACAGAATCACGGGATAAGTGCGCACTATAAATATCTAACTGCTGTGAAGAAACGGCAATTTGGTTGGTGCGGCGATGTTCCAGGCTCGTCCAACCTGGCAAAAGTCATCTCCAAGGAAGAGATAAATTAACGAAACAAAAATAGAAGGCGAGAGAAACGATGGGAAGATAGATTTCACTTAAACCGACAGCTGACTTCATGAGAGAGTCTGGAATCCTACTATGATTGAGTCTTGATCGCAGAGAGAGAGAGAGAAGGGGGGGGGGGAGATAGATTCACAAAATGTCTCGGCCTTGATTTTGTTAGCCCATCGCGAGGAATCAACAGAAGAAAGTAATGGAGGAATCTGGAGGGAAAAACTAGAGAGAGAAAAGTGCAAACTACAACGATTTCACCCCGGGTCGGATTTAGGCATAACATCAGAGCCTACCTAAGCTACAGTTTCATTCATCATTGAATGCCGTCTCCGCATCGAAGGTTGGGTACGGTTGATACTGGAGGTTGTCATAGGCTAACTTGTCAATCTTTTGATCGCCCATGTTAGTCTTGGTCTGCCTCTTTTACATTATATTTTCCCCTCCAAGATTACTTTTAGTAGGCTGCTGTGTCTTTTAACATGGCCCAAAAATCTTTTAGAAGGCTGCTGTATCTTTTAACATGCCCCAAAAATCTTTTAGAAGGCTGCTGTGTCTTTTAACATGGCCCAAAAATCTTTTAGAAGGCTGCTGTGTCTTTTAACATGGCCCAAAAATCTTTAAGAAGGCTGCTGTGTCTTTTAACATGGCCCAAAAATCTTTTAGAAGGCTGCTGTGTCTTTTAACATGGCCCAAAAATCTTTTAGAAGGCTGCTGTGTCTTTTAACATGGCCCAAAAATCTTTTAGAAGGCTGCTGTGTCTTTCAACATGCCCCAAAAATCTTTTAGAAGGCTGCTGTGTCTTTTAACATGCCCCAAAAATCTTTTAGAAGGCTGATGTGTCTTTTAACATGGCCCAAAAATCTTTTAGAAGGCTGCTGTGTCTTTTAACATGGCCCAAAAATCTTTTAGAAGGTTGCTGTGTCTTTTAACATGCCCCAAAAATCTTTTAGAAGGCTGCTGTGTCTTTTAACATGGCCCAAAAATCTTTTAGAAGGCTGCTGTGTCTTTTAACATGGCCCAACAATCTTTTAGAAGGCTGCTGTGTCTTTTAACATGGCCCAAAAATCTTTTATAAGGCTGCTGTGTCTTTTAACATGGCCCAAAATCTTTTAGAAGGCTGCTGTGTCTTTCAACATGCCCCAAAAATCTTTTAGAAGGCTGCTGTGTCTTTTAACATGGCCCAAAAATCTTTAGAAGGCTGCTGTGTCTTTTAACATGGCCCAAAAATCTTTTAGAAGGCTGCTGTGTCTTTTAACATGGCCCAAAAATCTTTTAGAAGGCTGCTGTGTCTTTTAACATGGCCCCAACAATCTTTTAGAAGGCTGCTGTGTCTTTTAACATGGCCCAAAAATCTTTTAGAAGGCTGCTGTGTCTTTTAACATGGCCCAAAAATCTTTTAGAAGGCTGCTGTGTCTTTTAACATGGCCCAACAATCTTTTAGAAGGCTGCTGTGTTTTTTAACATGCCCCAAAAATCTTTTAGAAGGCTGCTGTATTTTTTAACATGCCCCAAAAATCTCATTCGTCTTGTTTGAATTGTATTTACGCTATACATTAGGAACACACAATCCGAGGGGCCTGAAAACATGTTCAGAATTTGTTGTAGAGAACACCCTTTATTTCAACTGAGACCTTTTGGTGTTGAATATTTTTTAAACGGATGGAAAAGGTCTCAAAGTTTCATTTAAGTTGGGACCACAAAGTTTCAATTTTAGCTGGAAGCCACAAAGTTTCATTTAGCTTAGGATCTCACATTTTCATTTAGCTTTGGGTTTCACAGTTTCATTTAACTTAGAGTCTCAAAGTTTCATTTAACTTAGAGTCTTTATGTTTCATTTAGCATAGGGTCTTTATGTTTCATTTAGCTTAATGTCTTAAAGTTTCATTTAGCTTAGAGTCTTTATGTTTCATTTAGCTTAGGGTCTTTATGTTTCATTTAGCTTAATGACTTAAAGTTTCATTTAGCTTAGAGTCTTAAAGTTTCATTTAACTTAATGTCTCAAAGTTTCATTTAGCTTAATGTCTTAAAGTTTCATTTAGCTTAGGGTCTTAAAGTTTCATTTAACTTAATGTCTCAAAGTTTCATTTAGCTTAATGTCTCAAAGTTTCATTTAACTTAATGTCTCAAAGTTTCATTTAACTTAATGTCTCAAAGTTTCATTTAGCTTAATGTCTCAAAGTTTCATTTAACTTAATGTCTCAAAGTTTAATTTAACTTAATGTCTCAAAGTTTCATTTAGCTTAATGTCTCAAAGTTTCATTTAACTTAATGTCTCAAAGTTTCATTTAGTTAGAGTCTCAAAGTTTCATTTAACTTAATGTCTCAAAGTTTCATTTAACTTAATGTCTCAAAGTTTCATTTAGCTTAATGTCTCAAAGTTTCATTTAACTTAATGTCTCAAAGTTTCATTTAGCTTAATGTCTCAAAGTTTCATTTAGCTTAATGTCTCAAAGTTTCATTTAACTTAGAGTCTCAAAGTTTCATTTAGTTAGAGTCTCAAAGTTTCATTTAACTTAATGTCTCAAAGTTTCATTTAGTTAGAGTCTCAAAGTTTCATTTAACTTAATGTCTCAAAGTTTCATTTAACTTAATGTCTCAAAGTTTCATTTAGCTTAATGTCTCAAAGTTTCATTTAACTTAATGTCTCAAAGTTTCATTTAACTTAATGTCTCAAAGTTTCATTTAACTTAGAGTCTCAAAGTTTCATTTAGTTAGAGTCTCAAAGTTTCATTTAGTTAGAGTCTCAAAGTTTCATTTAACTTAATGTCTCAAAGTTTCATTTAGCTTAGAGTCTCAAAGTTTCATTTAACTTAATGTCTCAAAGTTTCATTTAGTTAGAGTCTCAAAGTTTCATTTAACTTAATGTCTCAAAGTTTCATTTAACTTAATGTCTCAAAGTTTCATTTAGCTTAATGTCTCAAAGTTTCATTTAACTTAGAGTCTCAAAGTTTCATTTAGCTTAATGTCTCAAAGTTTCATTTAGCTTAATGTCTCAAAGTTTCATTTAGCTTAATGTCTCAAAGTTTCATTTAACTTAATGTCTCAAAGTTTCATTTAACTTAATGTCTTAAAGTTTCATTTAACTTAATGTCTCAAAGTTTCATTTAGCTTAATGTCTCAAAGTTTCATTTAGCTTAATGTCTCAAAGTTTCATTTAACTTAATGTCTCAAAGTTTCATTTACCTTAATGTCTCAAAGTTTCATTTAGCTTAATGTCTCAAAGTTTCATTTAACTTAATGTCTCAAAGTTTCATTTAGCTTAATGTCTCAAAGTTTCATTAAGCTTAATGTCTCAAAGTTTCATTTAGCTTAATGTCTTAAAGTTTCATTTAACTTAATGTCTCAAAGTTTCATTTAACTTAATGTCTCAAAGTTTCATTTAGCTTAATGTCTCAAAGTTTCATTTAGTTAGAGTCTCAAAGTTTCATTTAACTTAATGTCTCAAAGTTTCATTTAGCTTAATGTCTCAAAGTTTCATTTAGTTAGAGTCTCAAAGTTTCATTTAGTTAGAGTCTCAAAGTTTCATTTAGTTAGAGTCTCAAAGTTTCATTTAGTTAGAGTCTCAAAGTTTCATTTAGTTAGAGTCTCAAAGTTTCATTTAACTTAATGTCTCAAAGTTTCATTTAACTTAATGTCTCAAAGTTTCATTTAGTTAGAGTCTCAAAGTTTAATTTAACTTAGAGTCTCAAAGTTTCATTTAGTTAGAGTCTCAAAGTTTCATTTAGTTAGAGTCTCAAAGTTTCATTTAGTTAGAGTCTCAAAGTTTCATTTAACTTAATGTCTCAAAGTTTCATTTAGTTAGAGTCTCAAAGTTTCATTTAACTTAATGTCTCAAAGTTTCATTTAGTTAGAGTCTCAAAGTTTCATTTAACTTAATGTCTCAAAGTTTCATTTAGTTAGAGTCTCAAAGTTTCATTTAGTTAGAGTCTCAAAGTTTCTTTAACTTAGAGTCTCAAAGTTTCATTTAGTTAGAGTCTCAAAGTTTCATTTAGCTTAGGGTCTTTATGTTTCATTTAACTTAATGTCTCAAAGTTTCATTTAGCTTAATGTCTCAAAGTTTCATTTAGTTAGAGTCTCAAAGTTTCATTTAACTTAATGTCTCAAAGTTTCATTTAACTTAGAGTCTCAAAGTTTCATTTAGTTAGAGTCTCAAAGTTTCATTTAACTTAATGTCTCAAAGTTTCATTTAACTTAGAGTCTCAAAGTTTCATTTAGCTTAATGTCTCAAAGTTTCATTTAACTTAGAGTCTCAAAGTTTCATTTAGTTAGAGTCTCAAAGTTTCATTTAGTTAGAGTCTCAAAGTTTCATTTAGTTAGAATCTCAAAGTTTCATTTAGTTAGAGTCTCAAAGTTTCATTTAACTTAATGTCTCAAAGTTTCATTTAACTTAATGTCTCAAAGTTTCATTTAACTTAATGTCTCAAAGTTTCATTTAGTTAGAGTCTCAAAGTTTCATTTAACTTAATGTCTCAAAGTTTCATTTAACTTAATGTCTCAAAGTTTCATTTAGTTAGAGTCTCAAAGTTTCATTTAACTTAATGTCTCAAAGTTTCATTTAGTTAGAGTCTCAAAGTTTCATTTAACTTAATGTCTCAAAGTTTCATTTAACTTAATGTCTCAAAGTTTCATTTAACTTAATGTCTCAAAGTTTCATTTAGCTTAATGTCTCAAAGTTTCATTTAACTTAGAGTCTCAAAGTTTCATTTAGTTAGAGTCTCAAAGTTTCATTTAGTTAGAGTCTCAAAGTTTCATTTAGTTAGAGTCTCAAAGTTTCATTTAGTTAGAGTCTCAAAGTTTCATTTAACTTAATGTCTCAAAGTTTCATTTAACTTAATGTCTCAAAGTTTCATTTAACTTAATGTCTCAAAGTTTCATTTAGTTAGAGTCTCAAAGTTTCATTTAACTTAATGTCTCAAAGTTTCATTTAGTTAGAGTCTCAAAGTTTCATTTAACTTAATGTCTCAAAGTTTCATTTAACTTAATGTCTCAAAGTTTCATTTAGCTTAATGTCTCAAAGTTTCATTTAGTTAGAGTCTCAAAGTTTCATTTAGTTAGAGTCTCAAAGTTTCATTTAGTTAGAGTCTCAAAGTTTCATTTATTTAGAGTCTCAAAGTTTCATTTAACTTAATGTCTCAAAGTTTCATTTAACTTAATGTCTCAAAGTTTCATTTAACTTAATGTCTCAAAGTTTCATTTAGTTAGAGTCTCAAAGTTTCATTTAGTTAGAGTCTCAAAGTTTCATTTAGTTAGAGTCTCAAAGTTTCATTTAGTTAGAGTCTCAAAGTTTCATTTAACTTAATGTCTCAAAGTTTCATTTAGCTTAATGTCTCAAAGTTTCATTTAGTTAGAGTCTCAAAGTTTCATTTAACTTAATGTCTCAAAGTTTCATTTAACTTAATGTCTCAAAGTTTCATTTAGCTTAATGTCTCAAAGTTTCATTTAACTTAATGTCTCAAAGTTTCATTTAGTTAGAGTCTCAAAGTTTCATTTAACTTAATGTCTCAAAGTTTCATTTAACTTAATGTCTCAAAGTTTCATTTAACTTAATGTCTCAAAGTTTCATTTAGTTAGAGTCTCAAAGTTTCATTTAACTTAATGTCTCAAAGTTTCATTTAACTTAATGTCTCAAAGTTTCATTTAACTTAATGTCTCAAAGTTTCATTTAGTTAGAGTCTCAAAGTTTCATTTAACTTAATGTCTCAAAGTTTCATTTAGTTAGAGTCTCAAAGTTTCATTTAGTTAGAGTCTCAAAGTTTCATTTAGTTAGAGTCTCAAAGTTTCATTTAGCTTAATGTCTCAAAGTTTCATTTAACTTAATGTCTCAAAGTTTCATTTAACTTAATGTCTCAAAGTTTCATTTAGCTTAATGTCTCAAAGTTTCATTTAACTTAGAGTCTCAAAGTTTCATTTAACTTAATGTCTCAAAGTTTCATTTAGTTAGCGTCTCAAAGTTTCATTTAACTTAATGTCTCAAAGTTTCATATAGCTTAATGTCTCAAAGTTTCATTTAACTAAATGTCTCAATGTTTCATTTAGTTATAGTCTCAAAGTTTCATTTAATTAGAGTCTCAAAGTTTCATTTAACTTAATGTCTCAAAGTTTCATTTAGCTTAATGTCTCAAAGTTTCATTTAACTTAGAGTCTCAAAGTTTCATTTAGTTAGAGTCTCAAAGTTTCATTTAACTTAATGTCTCAAAGTTTCATTTAGCTTAATGTCTCAAAGTTTCATTTAACTTAGAGTCTCAAAGTTTCATTTAGCTTAATGTCTCAAAGTTTCATTTAACTTAGAGTCTAAAAGTTTCATTTAGCTTAGAGTCTCAAAGTTTCATTTAGCTTAGAGTCTTAAAGTTTCATTTAGTTAGAGTCTCAAAGTTTCATTTAACTTAATGTCTCAAAGTTTCAATTAGCTTAGAGTCTCAAAGTTTCATTTAACTTAAGGTCTCAAAGTTTCATTTAGCTTAGAGTCTTAAAGTTTCATTTAGCTTAGGGTCTTAAAGTTTCATTTAGCTTAGAGTCTTAAAGTTTCATTTAGCTTAGAGTCTTAAAGTTTCATTTAGCTTAGAGTCTTAAAGTTTCATTTAGCTTAATGCCTCAAAGTTTCATTTAGCTTAGGGTCTTTACGTTGCATTGAGCTTAATGCCTCAAAGTTTCATTTAGCTTAGGGTCTTTATGTTTCATTTAGCTTAGGGTCTTAAAGTTTCATTTAGCTTAGGGTCTTAAAGTTTCATTTAGCTTAGGGTCTTTATGTTTCATTTAGCTTAGGGTCTTTATGTTTCATTTAGCTTAATGTCTTAAAGTTTCATTTCAGCTTAGGGTCTTTATGTTTCATTTAGCTTAATGTCTTAAAGTTTCATTTAGCTTAGGGTCTTTATGTTTCATTTAACTTAATGTCTCAAAGTTTCATTTAGCTTAATGTCTTAAAGTTTCATTTAGCTTAGGGTCTTAAAGTTTCATTTAGCTTAATGTCTCAAAGTTTCATTTAACTTAATGTCTCAAAGTTTCATTTAACTTAATGTCTCAAAGTTTCATTTAACTTAATGTCTCAAAGTTTCATTTACCTTAACGTCTCAAAGTTTCATTTAACTTAATGTCTCAAAGTTTCATTTAACTTAATGTCTCAAAGTTTCATTTAACTTAAGGTCTCAAAGTTTCATTTAGCTTAGAGTCTTAAAGTTTCATTTAGCTTAGAGTCTTAAAGTTTCATTTAGCTTAATGCCTCAAAGTTTCATTTAGCTTAGGGTCTTTATGTTGCATTGAGCTTAATGCCTCAAAGTTTCATTTAGCTTAGGGTCTTTATGTTTCATTTAGCTTAGGGTCTTAAAGTTTCATTTAGCTTAGGGTCTTAAAGTTTCATTTAGCTTAGGGTCTTTATGTTTCATTTAGCTTAGGGTCTTTATGTTTCATTTAGCTTAATGTCTTAAAGTTTCATTTAGCTTAGGGTCTTTATGTTTCATTTAGATTAATGTCTTAAAGTTTCATTTAGCTTAGGGTCTTTATGTTTCATTTAACTTAATGTCTCAAAGTTTCATTTAGCTTAATGTCTTAAAGTTTCATTTAGCTTAGGGTCTTAAAGTTTCATTTAACTTAATGTCTCAAAGTTTCATTTAGCTTAATGTCTCAAAGTTTCATTTAACTTAATGTCTCAAAGTTTTATTTAGCTTAATGTCTCAAAGTTTCATTTAGCTTAATGTCTCAAAGTTTCATTTAACTTAATGTCTCAAAGTTTCATTTAACTTAATGTCTCAAAGTTTCATTTAACTTAATGTCTCAAAGTTTCATTTACCTTAACGTCTCAAAGTTTCATTTAACTAAATGTCTCAAAGTTTCATTTAACTTAATGTCTCAAAGTTTCATTTAGCTTAAGGTCTCAAAGTTTCATTTAACTTAATGTCTCAAAGTTTCATTTAGCTTAATGTCTCAAAGTTTCATTTAACTTAATGTCTCAAGGTTTCATTTAGCTTAATGTCTTAAAGTTTCATTTAGCTTAATGTCTCAAAGTTTCATTTAGCTTAATGTCTCAAAGTTTCATTTAACTTAATGTCTCAAAGTTTCATTTACCTTAATGTCTCAAAGTTTCATTTAACTTAATGTCTCAAAGTTTCATTTAACTTAATGTCTCAAAGTTTCATTTAGCTTAATGTCTCAAAGTTTCATTTAACTTAGAGTCTCAAAGTTTCATTTAACTTAATGTCTCAAAGTTTCATTTAGTTAGAGTCTCAAAGTTTCATTTAACTTAATGTCTCAAAGTTTCATTTAGCTTAATGTCTCAAAGTTTCATTTAACTTAATGTCTCAAAGTTTCATTTAGTTATAGTCTCAAAGTTTCATTTAATTAGAGTCTCAAAGTTTCATTTAACTTAATGTCTCAAAGTTTCATTTAGCTTAATGTCTCAAAGTTTCATTAAGCTTAATGTCTCAAAGTTTCATTTAGCTTAATGTCTTAAAGTTTCATTTAACTTAATGTCTCAAAGTTTCATTTAACTTAATGTCTCAAAGTTTCAATTAGCTTAATGTCTCAAAGTTTCATTTAACTTAATGTCTCAAAGTTTCATTTAGCTTAATGTCTTTATGGGTCTTTATGTTTCACTCAGCTTATGATCTTTATGTTTCATTTATCTTAGGGTCTCAAAGTTTCATTTAGCTTAGGGTCTTTATGTTTCATTTAGCTTAGGGTCTCAAAGTTTCATTTAGCTTAGGGTCTTTATGTTTCATTTAGCTTAGGGTCTCAAAGTTTCATTTATCTTAGGGTCTTTATGTTTCATTTAGCTTAGGGTCTTTATGTTTCATTTAGCTTAGGGTTTCAAAGATTCATTTAGCTTAGGGTCTTTATGTTTCATTTAGCTTAGGGTCTTTATGTTTGATTTAGCTTAGGGTCTCAAAGTTTCATTTAGCTTAGGGTTTTATGTTTCGTTTAGCTTAGGGTCTTTATGTTTCATTGAGCTTAATGCCTCAAAGTGTCATTTAGCTTAGGGTTTTTATGTTTCATTTAGCTTAGGGTCTTTATGTTTCACTTAGCTTATGATCTTTATGTTTCATTTAGCTTAGGGTCTTAAAGTTTCATTTAGCTTAGGGTCTTTATGTTTCATTTAGCTTAGGGTCTCAAAGTTTCATTTAGCTTAGGGTCTTTATGTTTCATTTAGCTTAGGGTCTCAAAGTTTCATTTAGCTTAGGGTTTTTATGTTTCATTTAGCTTAGGGTCTTTATGTTTCATTTAGCTTAGGGTCTTTATGTTTCATTTAGCTTAGGGTCTTTATTTTTCATTTAGCTTAGGGTCTTTATGTTTCATTTAGCTTAGGGTCTTTATGTTTCATTTAGCTTAGGGTCTTTATTTTTCATTTAGCTTAGGGTCTTTATGTTTCATTTAGCTTAGGGTCTTTATGTTTCATTTAGCTTAGGGTCTTTGTGTTTCATTTAGCTTAATGCCTCAAAGTTTCATTTAGCTTAGGGTCTTTATGTTTCATTTAGCTTAGGGTCTTTATGTTTCATTTAGCTTAGGGTCTTTATTTTTCATTTAGCTTAGGGTCTTTATGTTTCATTTAGCTTAGGGTCTTTATGTTTCATTGAGCTTAGGGTCTTTATGTTTCATTTAGCTTAGGGTCTTTATGTTTCATTTAGCTTAGGGTCTTTATGTTTCATTTAGCTTAGGGTCTTTATGTTTCATTTAGCTTAGGGTCTTTATTTTTCATTTAGCTTAGGTTCTTTATGTTTCATTTAGCTTAGGGTCTTTATGTTTCATTTAGCTTAGGGTCTTTGTGTTTCATTTAGCTTAATGCCTCAAAGTTTCATTTAGCTTAGGGTCTTTATGTTTCATTTAGCTTAGGGTCTTTATGTTTCATTTAGCTTAGGGTCTTTATTTTTCATTTAGCTTAGGGTCTTTATGTTTCATTTAGCTTAGGGTCTTTATGTTTCATTTAGCTTAGGGTCTTTGTGTTTCATTTAGCTTAGGGTCTTTATGTTTCATCTAGCTTAATGTCTCAAAGTTTCATTTAGTTTCGGGCCTCGCCATAATCTAAATCCGGCACTGATTCCACCAGGTCTTCGATCTTTCTCTCACTGACTGCTTACATCGTTTTTCCACCAAACTTTCGATCCTTTCTTTCCACCCCCCCCCCCCCTTTTTCCCCCCAAAAAATATAATTTTGGAAAGTAACAGGATGAGCCTTTTCATACTTGCCTAAAGGCCGTAGCACTGCATATGGATTATTTTTTTATTGCGAACAAAACAGTTACATTTACTCTAATTTAGCTTAACATGTTCACTATATTGCACGCATCTAATACTTGGGCACAATATTAATAACATCAGATGGAAGATGCACCACAGAAATAAAAGTAGAATAGCTCAGGACAAAATAGCTTTTCAGAAAATGAAAAATATCTTATGCAACAAGTTTATGTCAATAGATATGAGAAAAAGAGTTCATCGGTGCTATATAGAACCAATTCTGGCATATGGAAGCGAATTATGGACAGCAGACGAATAAATGAAAAGACGATTTGAGGCGACAGAGATGGGATTTCTCAGAAGAATGTTGAAAGTTCTCTGGACAGCTAAAAAGACCAACTAGTAAATTTTCAAAGAGTCCAACACAAAAAGGGAGCTCTTAAGAAACATCAGAAAGAAACAATCAACATTTTACTGGCACATCATGAGAAGAGAAACGTTGGAATACTTGGTTACAACTAGCAAAATACAAGGAAAGAGAGATCGCGGACGACAAATAGAGAAAATAATAGATAACTTGGTGTAATGACAAGGAAAACAGTCAACAACATAAATGATACGATGCAATGTGGATATAAAATTATGGAAGACATGATCTCCTACGTCAACCAATATGGCCCATGACGATGATATTCCACACAGGTTCTGTCATATATTCTCAGCCTCTCCACACACAAACACTCACAATAACCTGTGTATAAAATTACAAGGAAACTGTTATCAGTTACCTCCCCCCGGAAGTAAACATCATAATTAAATGAGGAGACTTTAGACTGAAATTGCTTAACTGCAGATCGATGTGAGAATCAGAAAGAACGTTTATCTGTTTGTCCTTTGATAAACTTCAGACTATAAATGATGTTTTTATCTGAAGAGTTCAGTTTTAACTTGTTTGTGACGTCAGTGAATTATTGACGTTCTCCACAAGTTAGTGCAAGATGTTGGCACCGTTTTCTTGTCTCCATCCGCGTACATTTTGGTCAACCTCACGAAGGCGGCTGTAACTTGGTTCTCTCTGAACAAGCATATTGTCAACACACCTACACCATTCGTGAGCATGGGTTCTCTCTGAACAAACATATTGTCCACACACCTACACCTTTCGCGAGCATGGGTTCTCTCTGAACAAACATATTGTCCACACACCTACACTATTCGTGAGCATGGGTTCTCTCTGAACAAACATATTGTCAACACACCTACACTATTCGTGAGCATGGGTTCTCTCTGAACAAACATATTGTCAACACACCTACACCATTCGTGAGCATGGGTTCTCTCTGAACAAGCATATTGTCCACACACCTACACCATTCGCAAGCATGGGTTCTCTCTGAACAAACATATTGTCAACACACCTACACCATTCGTGAGCATGGGTTCTCTCTGAACAAACATATTGTCAACACACCTACACCATTCGTGAGCATGGGTTCTCTCTGAACAAGCATATTGTCCACACACCTACACCATTCGCAAGCATGGGTTCTCTCTGAACAAACATATTGTCCGCACACCTACACCATTCGCAAGCATGGGTTCTCTCTGAACAAACATATTGTCCGCACACCTACACCATTCGCAAGCATGGGTTCTCTCTGAACAAACATATTGTCCGCACACCTACACCATTCGCAAGCATGGGTTCTCTCTGAACAAACATATTGTCAACACACCTACACCATTCGCGAGCATGGGTTCTCTCTGAACAAACATATTGTCAACACACCTACACCATTCGCGAGCATGGGTTCTCTCTGAACAAACATATTGTCCACACACCTACACCATTCGCGAGCATGGGTTCTCTCTGAACAAACATATTGTCCGCACACCTACACCATTCGCGAGCATGGGTTCTCTCTGAACAAACATATTGTCCGCACACCTACACCATTCGCGAGCATGGGTTCTCTCTGAACAAGCATATTGTCCGCACACCTACACCATTCGTGAGCATGGGTTCTCTCTGAACAAACATATTGTCCGCACACCTACACCATTCGCGAGCATGGGTTCTCTCTGAACAAACATATTGTCCGCACACCTACACCATTCGCGAGAATGGGTTCTCTCTGAACAAACATATTGTCCGCACACCTACACCATTCGCGAGCATGGGTTCTCTCTGAACAAACATATTGTCCGCACACCTACACCATTCGCGAGAATGGGTTCTCTCTGAACAAACATATTGTCCGCACACCTACACCATTCGCGAGCATGGGTTCTCTCTGAACAAACATATTGTCCGCACACCTACACCATTCGCGAGCATGGGTTCTCTCTGAACAAACATATTGTCCGCACACCTACACCATTCGCGAGCATGGGTTCTCTCTGAACAAACATATTGTCCGCACACCTACACCATTCGCGAGCATGGGTTCTCTCTGAACAAACATATTGTCCGCACACCTACACCATTCGCGAGCATGGGTTCTCTCTGAACAAACATATTGTCCGCACACCTACACCATTCGCGAGCATGGGTTCTCTCTGAACAAACATATTGTTCACACACCTACACCATTCGCGAGCATGGGTTCTCTCTGAACAAACATATTGTCCGCACACCTACACCATTCGCGAGCATGGGTTCTCTCTGAACAAACATATTGTCAACACACCTACACCATTCGCGAGCATGGGTTCTCTCTGAACAAACATATTGTCCACACACCTACACCATTCGCGAGCATGGGTTCTCTCTGAACAAACATATTGTCCACACACCTACACCATTCGCGAGCATGGGTTCTCTCTGAACAAACATATTGTTCACACACCTACACCATTCGCGAGCATGGGTTCTCTCTGAACAAACATATTGTTCACACACCTACACCATTCGCGAGCATGGGTTCTCTCTGAACAAACATATTGTTCACACACCTACACCATTCGCGAGCATGGGTTCTCTCTGAACAAACATATTGTCCGCACACCTACACCATTCGCGAGCATGGGTTCTCTCTGAACAAACATATTGTCCGCACACCTACACCATTCGCGAGCATGGGTTCTCTCTGAACAAACATATTGTCCGCACACCTACACCATTCGCGAGCATGGGTTCTCTCTGAACAAACATATTGTCCGCACACCTACACCATTCGCGAGCATGGGTTCTCTCTGAACAAACATATTGTCCGCACACCTACACCATTCGCGAGCATGGGTTCTCTCTGAACAAACATATTGTCCGCACACCTACACCATTCGCGAGCATGGGTTCTCTCTGAACAAACATATTGTCAACACACCTACACCATTCGCGAGCATGGGTTCTCTCTGAACAAACATATTGTCCACACACCTACACCATTCGCGAGCATGGGTTCTCTCTGAACAAACATATTGTCCACACACCTACACCATTCGCGAGCATGGGTTCTCTCTGAACAAACATATTGTCCACACACCTACACCATTCGCGAGCATGGGTTCTCTCTGAACAAACATATTGTTCACACACCTACACCATTCGCGAGCATGGGTTCTCTCTGAACAAACATATTGTTCACACACCTACACCATTCGCGAGCATGGGTTCTCTCTGAACAAACATATTGTTCACACACCTACACCATTCGCGAGCATGGGTTCTCTCTGAACAAACATATTGTTCACACACCTACACCATTCGCGAGCATGGGTTCTCTCTGAACAAACATATTGTCCGCACACCTACACCATTCGCGAGCATGGGTTCTCTCTGAACAAACATATTGTCCGCACACCTACACTATTCGCGAGCATGGGTTCTCTCTGAACAAACATATTGTCCGCACACCTACACCATTCGCGAGCATGGGTTCTCTCTGAACAAACATATTGTCCACACACCTACACCTTTCGCGAGCATGGGTTCTCTCTGAACAAACATATTGTCCGCACACCTACACCATTCGCGAGCATGGGTTCTCTCTGAACAAACATATTGTCCACACACCTACACCATTCGTGAGCATGGGTTCTCTCTGAACAAACATATTGTCAACACACCTACACCATTCGCGAGCATGGGTTCTCTCTGAACAAACATATTGTCAACACACCTACACCATTCGCGAGCATGGGTTCTCTCTGAACAAACATATTGTCCGCACACCTACACCATTCGCGAGCATGGGTTCTCTCTGAACAAACATATTGTCAACACACCTACACCATTCGCGAGCATGGGTTCTCTCTGAACAAACATATTGTCCACACACCGACACCATTCGCGAGCATGGGTTCTCTCTGAACAAACATATTGTTCACACACCTACACCATTCGCGAGCATGGGTTCTCTCTGAACAAACATATTGTTCACACACCTACACCATTCGCGAGCATGGGTTCTCTCTGAACAAACATATTGTCCGCACACCTACACCATTCGCGAGCATGGGTTCTCTCTGAACAAACATATTGTCAACACACCTACACCATTCGCGAGCATGGGTTCTCTCTGAACAAACATATTGTCCACACACCTACACCATTCGCGAGCATGGGTTCTCTCTGAACAAACATATTGTCCGCACACCTACACCATTCGCGAGCATGGGTTCTCTCTGAACAAACATATTGTCCACACACCTACACCATTCGCGAGCATGGGTTCTCTCTGAACAAACATATTGTCAACACACCTACACCATTCGCGAGCATGGGTTCTCTCTGAACAAACATATTGTCCACACACCTACACCATTCGCGAGCATGGGTTCTCTCTGAACAAACATATTGTCCGCACACCTACACCATTCGCGAGCATGGGTTCTCTCTGAACAAACATATTGTCCACACACCTACACCATTCGTGAGCATGGGTTCTCTCTGAACAAACATATTGTCCACACACCTACACCATTCGTGAGCATGGGTTCTCTCTGAACAAACATATTGTCCACACACCTACACCATTCGCGAGCATGGGTTCTACCATCACTGCCTGGAGTAAGACTTCCCGTTCCTATCGGCGCTGGTTCTACAACGTCCATCTCGAAACACAAGTAACAATAGACAGCCCGATGCAGGATTGAACCTGTACGCCTTGACACAGCTCCATGCCCTACACCACACTGCCAGCTAAGCAAACTTTTAGCGAATCAATTCAGAGGAAGAGGTATGTTTACAGCACTCGGAAAAATGACAAATAATCAACAACAGAAAAAAATATAGACCAAAGCAGAATCGAACCCGTACTCAGTGGCACAGCGCCTTGCCACGAAACCTCTTCCTCTGAATTGATTCTCTGATTATCGCCTCGGAAGTTTCCCTCTATAATAATATTCAATTATTATTATTTGTCTCCAGTCTAAACCATTTGAAACTACTATTCGTGCTGTTTCGTCCTAAATGTTTGTCTGCAACGCAAGTATTCAGCCCTACCCTGTCAGGGAGATACTTGTCTTAACAGGAAAAATATTTCCGAGCTGTGATCGTAGCCTTATGCTATAGCCATGAGAACACCTTCGCGAAAAGACATTGTCCACGATAGCTAATATTTTAGTTAGCTGAGTGGCAGTGCTCCTTAGTGTTTGGCTTTTCGTGGCAAGGCGTTGTGCCACTGAGTACGGGTTCGATTCTGCTTTGGTCCATATTTTTTTCTGTTGTTGATTATTTGTCGTTTTTCCGAGTGTTGTAAACATACCTCTTCCTCTGAATTGATTCACTGATTATCGCCTCGGAAGTTTCCCTCTATAATAATATTCATTTATTATTATTTGTCTCCTAAGCAAACTTTTAACAGGTCGCTGAATATATTGCGATTCTTGTATTTATTGAGAGACTAAAGAATCGAAAGATGGAACGGGGATCTAGTCGTTTCGAGGTGTTTTGTGGCAAATGCAGATATATTTAATCAACACCTTACAGGAACACTCAGTATGCACTCGCTTTATAGAAATGCTGGAACGGTCGGTGGAACGGATTTGGGAACGCTCAAACTGAAATGAAGCTGGTTCCATGAAAAGAAGCCAATCCTGGTTCGAGCTGATTATTGTTCTGTGTGTTTTCTGTTGTTGATTATTTGTGGATTTTTTTCCGAGAATCATACCTTATCATCCTGAAATTAGTCATTGAACTGTCGACTCGGAAGTTTCCGTTCATAATAATATTCGTATTTTTAATATTAAATTTGTCTTCGCTAATCGCTTCACTGTAGTGGCTCCACGTCTCCCAAGTAATGGGAATATGTAGAGCAGATATGTATCTTTCAGATGCAATAGGGAAACAAAATTGTGTAAGCAAAACAAAAAATAAAGAAAGAAAGAACAAGAAAGCAGACATAAATAAAAGCAAAACAAGAAGTAATAAAGCCAAGACACAGGAAGCTTACACAGAGGTGAACAAAGAAGTGAGAAGATGCATTAAAAGGGATAAGAGGAAATATATAGATGAATTAGCTAAAGAGGCAGAAGAAGCAGCAAATAAAGGGAATATGAAAGAACTGTACAACAGCACAAAGAAATTAGGTGGAAAATACAAACAGATCAACGCCTTTATCAAAGATAAGAAAGGAAATCTGCTTAGTAATATAAAGGAACAAATGGAGAGATGGAAGGAGCACTTTGAAGAACTTTTGAACAGACCTGGCGCAAATAATCCTCCAGATATACTACCAGCAGAAGAAGAATTACACGTTAACTGCGGAAAACCAAGCAAAGAAGAAATAATGAAAGCCATCAAACTGTTAAAAGATGGTAAAGCCACAGGACCAGATGAAATTCCTTCGGAAGCCATCAAAGCAGATATTATCACCTCTACCAAGATGTTACATAATCTATTGGATAAAATTTGGGAGAGGGAAGAAATACCTAAAGACTGGAGAGAAGGTTATATGATCAAACTACCAAAGAAAGGAAGTTTACAGGAGTGCACAAATTATAGGGGAATTATGCTACTATCAGTGCCAGGAAAAATATTAGGCAGAATCATTCTGGAGAGACTAAAAGAGGCTATAGAGAAACACTTGAGAGATGAACAAGCAGGTTTTAGGAAGAACAGATCATGTGCTGATCAAATAACTACTCTACGTATAATAGTTGAACAAAGTTTAGAACTAAAATCCCCACTTTATATTGGATTCATAGATTACGAAAAGGCATTTGATAGTTTAGACAGAAGAATGCTTTGGAAGTTGCTGAGTCATTATGGAATCCCCATAAAGTTTATTAACCTGATAAAAACAATGTATGAAGGAACAAAATGTAGTGTGGTGCATGAAGGACAGCTTACAGAAGCATTTGAAATAAGAACAGGAGTAAGGCAAGGATGCCTTCTGTCTCCATTTCTCTTTCTACTGGCCATAGATTGGATTATGAAAATAACTCAAAACAACAGAAATGGGATCCAGTGGTCACTGACCAAACAACTTGATGATTTAGACTTTGCTGATGACATAGCTCTCCTATCACACAGCCACCAACAGATGCAAGATAAAATGAGTATATTAGATGAGAGATCACAACAGCTAGGACTAAAGATTAATAGAGATAAGACCAACATTATGAGAATTAATGCAGTTGGCAATAACCAAATAAAACTAGGAGAAATACCTCTACTAGACGTACAATCTTATATATATCTGGGCAGTAATATAGATAAAGAGGGAGGAACAGAAAACGATACCAAAATAAGGATATCAAAAGCAAGAGGAGCTTTCATTGCACTGGGAAACATATGGAAATCCAAAGAAATTAGGCTAAATACAAAAATACAAATTTTCAACTCCAATGTTAAGTCGGTTCTATTATATGGCTGTGAAACATGGAGAATAACAAAATTGACAATCACGAAGGTACAGACTTTCATTAATGGATGCTTGCGCAGAATAAAGGGATGGAAATGGCAGGACAAAGTCACAAACGTGGAATTATGGAAATGTACCGGTCAAATACCAGTGGATAAAGAAATACAGCGAAGACGATGGCGATGGATAGGACACACACTACGGAAACCAACTGAGAGTATTACACAACAGGCCCTTTTTTGGAATCCCCAGGGGAAAAGACAAAGAGGAAGACCAAGGAATTCTTGGAGAAGACAGATTGAAGCAGAGATGAAGATGATGGGGAAGACATGGAATGATCTTAAAAGAATTGCAAAAAAACAGAACGACTTGGAAAGTGTTTGTTGAAGACCTATGCTCCACTGGGAGCTAAAAGGTAGAAGAAGAAGAAAACAAAAAATTACTTTCCAGAAGCTATACTCTCGGCCCGGCAGAGTATTTAATATTTTGTAAATTTATTTAATAAGGGAGCTCTTAAAAAATATCAGAAAGAAGCAATCAGCATTTTTCGGGCACATCATGAGAAGAGGAAAGTTGGAATACTTGGTTACAACTGGCAAAATAAAAGGAAAGAAAGATCGCGGACAACAAAGAGAGAAAATACTGGATAGCTTGGTATCATGACATGGAAAACAGTCGACAACAGAACTGATACGATGCACTGTGGATAGAATATTGTGGAAGGACATGATCGCCTACGCCAACCGGTATGGCACATGATGACAATATTTATTTAAAACATGCAAATTAACTGAAATACTTGGGAACAATGTTAATTTTTGATGGTAGATAAACCACAGAGGTAAGATGCAGAATAGCTCTGGCAAAGTCAGTTTTCCACCATGTAGTCCATTTTTAACATTAGAAACAAGAATGAGAGTTTTTAGATGTTATGTAGAGCTAGTCTTAACATCTGGATGTGAATCATGGACAATAGGACAACAGACAAGAAAATCACTGGAGTTTGCAGAAATGTGGTTTTACAGAAGAATGTTGAGAATACCATGGACAGCTAATAAGAGTAATGAAAACGTTTTGAAATAGGCCAAAGCAAAAATAGAGCTAATATATAAAATTAGGAAGAAACAAGTCATCATTTTTTAGCCATGTAATGAGAAGAGAATAGCTGGAATATATTGTAACAACTGGAAAAATTGAAGAACGAAGAGATAGAGGGAAGCAAAATGAAAAGATACCAGACAGTTTAAGAGAATGGCTTGACAGAAGTCAACAACAGAAATGATAAACAACTGTCGAGAAGTTGTGCAGAGACATGATCACCTACTCCAGCAGGCGCGGTGCTTGATGATGATATTTGTGTTTATTTCAGGACAACAACGCAACAAACATGCAATTAAAAAATACACGTTTACTTCTTCTTCTTCTTAGCTCCCAGTGGAGCATAGGTCTTCAACAAACACTTTCCAAGTCGTTCTGTCTTGTGCCATTCTTTTAAGATTATTCCATGTCTTCCTCATCATCTTCATCTCTGCTTCCATCTGTCTTCTCCAAGAATTCCTTGGTCTTCCTCTTTGTCTTTTCCCCTGGGGATTCCAAAAAAGGGCATGTTGTGTAATACTCTCAGTTGGCTTCCGTAGTTTACTTGCGGCGACTTAAATGATCGAGTGGACTGTGGAGCGAAGGTTTTGGCTGACATTCTGAATGTTTCTCGTTGTTTGACTCACAGTCATCTTTAGTGACTGTCTTGCCTGCACCCCAACTAGTATGACGACTCCGGTTAATGTTCACTATCGCAAGCTATAGATAGTTGACAGAATCCTACCTACAATCGCACATGCTCTCAAAGATAAACCCAGACCAGTGACGTAACTCTAGTAGTGTTTCTAGCAGAATAATTCGCTAAAGCTGTTTGTGTTTAGACATCTCATATCTTCTTCTTCAGCGATCACCTATTGTTATGCATTTAGATCAGTTTGGGTCACGAACACACGGTGCGTTTGAGATCATCACCGGTCGAACAAAACAGTGCGTTTGAGATCATCACCGGTCGAACAAAACAGTGCGTTTGAGATCATCATCGGTTCCCATAGCTTATCAAGAAAGTATGCTTCTTTAATTTGTTGATGTCTTGGTTCTATCATTATCTAGGCCGCCCCTTTCTCAGTTTTTCAGGAACTATGTCCTCATTACCGTTCGTTCGAGCCAATTTATGAACCTGTGACATGGTCAAATTGTTGATTTTCTTTTCTTACTTGCACGCAATGTCCAAAATTAGTTTATTTTCAGCTCTCTTACAGTGTTCAAAATGTGTCAGTCTGAATAGTAAGAAAACAGAAGTAATGGTCATATCGAAGAAACAATCATCACCCGCATGCATATAACACCCGCATAAACAGGACAAATCTGAAACAAGTGCAACGCGTCAAATACTTGAGCACAATAATAACATCAGATGGAAGATGCGCCACAGAAATCAAAAGCAGAATAGCTTAGACCAAAATATCATTTCAGAAAATGAAAAAAAAATATCTTATGCAACAAATCTATGTCAATAGAAGAGAGAAAGAGAGTTCATCGGTGCTACATAGAGCCAATTCTGACCTATGGAAGTGAATCATGGACAGTAAACAAACAAATGAAAAGACGATTAGATGCCACAGAGATGGGATTTATTAGAAGAGTGTTGAAAGTTCCCTGGACAGCTAAATAGACAAACTAGTAAATTCTCAGAGGCTAACACAAAAAAGGAGCTCTTAAGAAACATCAGAAAGAAACAATCAACATTTTTCGGGCACATCATGAGAAGAGGAAAGTTGAAATACTTGGTTACAACTGGCAAAATAAAAGGAAAGAGAGATCGCGGACGACAAAGAGAGAAAATACTGGATAGCTTGGTGTCATGGCATGGAAAACAGTCAACAACAGAACTGATAAGATGCACTGTAGATAGAAGGTTGTGGAAGGATATAACATAATTCAACCGGAATGGCACATGATGATAGTGTTCTAGATAGGAAGTACTCAAAGAAATCATTTAAACGAGGAAGACAATAATTATGAAAAAGCAGTCCAGATATGTGAGGTATGTGTTGAGATGAGCCAGGTTGTGACAGCAGGAAAAATAGAAAGAAAGAGAGAAAGTGGTAAACAAAGGGAAACGCTGCTGGATGGTATGACGGTGTGTCATGGGAAAAGATCAACTATGGAAGTGTTACAAAGCGAGCACAAGAGCGAGGGTTATAAAGGGACGTAATATCCAACGCCCTCTCGGGAAGGTCCAAGTTGTTGATAAGATCATCGCCACTGCACACCGGAAGAATCCATAGGTACTCCGATATGACCCCCGAGAAAATCCGTGGGGAGTCCTGACCACGTCCAAGAACTCCGTACCCCAGCCTGGGATCCACGGTAGGGGTAGGTTTTTCCTGACGAAAACAAAGGGGTCAATGAATGGGCAACATGGTTTCCATTGATTCATTTAGTTCCAAATGATGACATGGTCTTCTCAGAGTTGGTGTTTAGGTCTCGCATCGGCAAACTTTAGCTACACATATTTAACGCACGGGATTGTCTCGGCTTTGGACAGTACTTTAACAAAGAAAAGTATTTGAATGATTTCTTCTCATTATTTCTGAAAACTAAGAAAGTGTTTGATTTCTTCTCATTATTTCTGAAAACTAAGAAAGTGTTTGATTTCTTCTCATTATTTCTGAAAACTAAGAAAGTGTTTGATTTCTTCTCATTATTTCTGAAAACTAAGAAAGTGTTTGATTTCTTCTCATTATTTCTGAAAACTAAGAAAGTGTTTGATTTCTTCTCATTATTTCTGAAAACTAAGAAAATGTGTTTGATTTCTTCTCATTATTTCTGAAAACTAAGAAAATGTGTTTGATTTCTTCTCATTATTTCTGAAAACTAAGAAATGTATTTGAATGATTTCTTCTCATTATTTCTGAAAACTAAGAAAATGTGTTTGATTTCTTCTCATTATTTCTGAAAACTAAGAAATGTATTTGAATGATTTCTTCTCATTATTTCTGAAAACTAAGAAATGTATTTGAATGATTTCTTCTCATTATTTCTGAAAACTAAGAAATGTATTTGAATGATTTCTTCTCATTATTTCTGAAAACTAGGAAATGTATTTGAATGATTTCTTCTCATTATTTCTGAAAACTAAGAAATGTATTTGAATGATTTCTTCTCATTATTTCTGAAAACTAAGAAATGTATTTGAATGATTTCTTCTCATTATTTCTGAAAACTAGGAAATGTATTTGAATGATTTCTTCTCATTATTTCTGAAAACTAAGAAAATGTATTTGAATGATTTCTTCTCATTATTTCTGAAAACTAAGAAATGTATTTGAATGATTTCTTCTCATTATTTCTGAAAACTAAGAAAATGTATTTGAATGATTTCTTCTCATTATTTCTGAAAACTAAGAAAGTGTATTTGAATGATTTCTTCTCATTATTTCTGAAAACTAAGAAAGTGTATTTGAATGATTTCTTCTCATTATTTATGAAAACTAAGAAAATGTATTTGAATGATTTCTTCTCATTATTTCTGAAAACTAAGAAATGTATTTGAATGATTTCTTCTCATTATTTCTGAAAACTAAGAAATGTATTTGAATGATTTCTTCTCATTATTTCTGAAAACTAAGAAATGTATTTGAATGATTTCTTCTAATTATTTCTGAAAACTAAGAAAGCGTGTTTGAATGATTTCTTCTCATTATTTCTGGAAACGAAGAAAGCGTGTTTGAATGATTTCTTCTCATTATTTCTGGAAACTAAGAAAGCGTTTGAAATGATTTATTCTCCATTATTTCTTAAACCTAAGGAAATATATTTGAAATGATTTATTCTCCATTATTTCTTAAACCTAAGGAAATATATTTGAAATGATTTATTCTCCATTATTTCTTAAACCTAAGGAAATATATTTGAAATGATTTATTCTCCATTATTTCTTAAACCTAAGGAAATATATTTGAAATGATTTATTCTCCATTATTTCTTAAACCTAAGGAAATGTATTTGAATGATTTCTTCTCATTATTTCTGAAAACTAAAGAAATTCATCAAACATCACTTATATGTTATTTTATCATAAACCACCTTCAGATGTGTTAACATAGAGGATTATCATACGCCAAACCAGTTGGCGTAGGCGATCATGTCCTTCCACAACTCTCTGTCCACAGTACATCGTAACAATTTTGTTGTTGCCTATTTACTGTGCCACGACACCAAGCTATCTAGTACATTCTCACTTTGTCGTCCGCGATCTCTCGTTCCCTGTATTTTGCCAGTTGTAAGCAGTGATCTCCGCAATATGTGCCATTTTGGCACGCAAGGTTTCTGTTTTGAGATTGTGGTTCTGCCCTATGTGCCGTCTTCGGCTCGAAAGGACAATAGATAGAGATAGATAGAAGCAAATATCTAAATTATCCTTTTCTCGTCACGTACCCGAGAAATGTCGATTTCTATCTGATGTTTTTTTTAGGAGCTCGTTTTTTGTGTTGTCCTTTTTAGCTGTTCAGGGAACTCTAAATATTCTTCTCCGAAATCCCATCTATGTGGCCTCTAATCGTCATTTCATTTATTTGTTTACTGTCAATAAACAAAGGTCAAGGTAATGTACGAGACTTTAATCAGCGTCTTAGCACACGAGTTTCCACCCATATGTGCTCGGTCGCCTATCCAGATGTGTTCAGAGACTTCTGAATAGTGTCGCTTCAAGCATCGAAACTCACGATGCGAGGCGGCATTCCTCACCTTCCCAGAGTACTATAACCTGGTATTCATTTCTGCCAGCGGCTGTGTCGACCGAGGTTTTTTTGCCAACCACGAGTACAACTCACACTGTTTCCATCGGGAATCGAACACAGCTTTCCCAGCGTCGGTAGCCCAGTCGGGCGGTTTTCCCAACTATGCTACCGAAACACCCAAAATGCCCTTAAAAGGCTTCCATAACTCTGAATTAGCTCTATACAGCACCGATGAGCTTAGTGATGAAATATATATATTTCACCTGATCATCTGGCTGTGACTCTACTAGTCATGCGACCTTCATTCTTCAGATCCACAGACCCCCGTCCCTTTTTTTTTCATTTTCTTAAAAAGAAAAAGAAATCAAACCAAGTAATGAACTATTAAATCATTAAGATAAGGCCAAATAAAATTGACCGATCAGACTTGTTTTCGTCCCTTCCGTGTGATATTGAGCAGCAATTAACGTTTTACAAGTTGTAGTTACAACTATATTTTAAATGATTAACAAATAAGGTTCGATAACCTCACGCGTGTCAGTGACACTGCTAGTTTCCCTTTAATCATCATCAAGTACCGGGCCTGCTGGCGTAGGTGATCATGTCTCTCCACAACTTCGATCTCGACAGTTATTTATCATTTCTGTTGTTGACCTTCTCTTTGCTTCCCTCTATCTCTTTGTCCCTCAATTTTCCCAGTTATTACAATATATTCCAGCTGTTCTCTTCTCATTACATGGCCAAAAAATTATGATTGTTTCTTCCTAATATTGATAATTAGCTCTATTTTTGCTTTGACCTCTCTCAGAACATCTTCATTACTCTTCTTAGCTGTCCATGGTATTCTCAACATTCTTCTGTAAAACCACATTTCTACAGACTCCAGTGATTTTCTTGTCTTTTGTACTATTGTCCATGATTCGCATCCATATGTTAAGGCTGGCTCTACATAACATTTAAGAACTCTTTTTCTTGTTTCTATTGTCAAAAATGGATTACATAGTATCTTCCTCATTTTTTGGAAAGCTGCTTTTGCCTGAGCCATTCTGCATCTCACCTCTGTTGTACATCTTCCGTCTGAGGTTAACAAAGTTCCCAAATATTTAAATACATTTACCTGCTTTAATATTGTTCCACTTGTCTTTCTTTTGCATTGAGGTTGTGTCTTATTCTTTGTTGTTACCATTTATTAAGTGTATTATACATGAAGTATATAGTCCACTGTTTTATTTCCTTCATGTTTTACTTTGTCTATATTTTACTGCCAACTACACCATTTTTCCCTTCTGCCTTTCTTTACCCCGCCCCTTTGTGGCGACAACTCTGCTCAATACTACGCAATTCAATCAAGTTATAAGGGCATGGCATGTCTGATTGACAAGAATAAATTGAGAGCCTCGTCACGCCATCTGGTGATGTGTAGGGAATATCATGTTATTGCTCTTTATTTAATCATTGAGTGCTGTCTCCGCATAGAAGGTTGGGCATCGGCTACTATGGAGCGCCATTCCACTCTGTCTCTTGCTTTGGTGGTGTAGTTTGTCATAGGCTGACTTGTCCGTCTTTTGATCTTACTCATCAACATTAGTCCTGGTCTGCCTTTTTTACCTTGTATTTTTCCTTCCAAGATTACTTTCAGTATGCGGTTGTGTCATTTAACATGTCCCAAAAATCTCATTTGCCTTGTGTTTAGTACTTCTCTTTTCATTTTTAGTTGTTTAAGACTTCATTGTTTCTTTTTTTTCCCCATCCAAATCTACCTTATAGTCCTTACTTGTTTTAAGTAGACTGTCGATACATTATTTTTGTTGGGTTAAGGAGTCAGTATTACGGCGGTGCCTTTTTTCTATTTCAGAAAAATCCGGTATCCATTGAAGGCTGACTGAACATGGAAGCCATTGATTAGGATCAAAGTCGGATTCCCTGTTATTTGTAGTCCAGTTCACTAACCACTGAGCTTTTATGGCTTCTGTCTGATTGAAGCTAGCAACTAAACCAATAAAAAGTATTTGTAAACAAAATGACTTTTTGTTGTTAAGCAACCGCGGCATTATTTAAAGGCATACAAAGAGTGAGTGTGTGTGTCCAATAAGTAGTCCCATTATTTAAAGGCATACACAGAGAGTGAGTGTGTGTCCAATAAGTAGTCCCATTATTTAAAGGCATACAAAGAGTGAGTGTGTGTGTCCAACAAGTAGTACCATTATTTAAAGGCATACAAAGAGTGAGTGTGTGTGTGTCCAACAAGTAGTCCCATTATTTAAAGGCATACAAAGAGTGAGTGTGTGTGTGTCCAACAAGTAGTACCATTATTTAAAGGCATACAAAGAGTGAGTGTGTGTGTGTCCAACAAGTAGTCCCATTATTTAAAGGCATACACAGAGAGTGAGTGTGTGTCCAACAAGTAGTCCCATTATTTAAAGGCATACAAAGAGAGTGAGTGTGTGTGTGTCCAACAAGTAGTCCCATTATTTAAAGGCATACACAGAGAGTGAGTGTGTGTCCAACAAGTAGTCCCATTATTTAAAGGCATACAAAGAGAGTGAGTGTGTGTGTGTCCAACAAGTAGTACCATTATTTAAATAAATAATGACAACTGACCGCAACTAAACAAACAATAAAAATAGATGTTTGCATAACAATTCTTCACTGGCAACTGCGACTTAATGTAACATAGAAGATATAGTCTGAGGTTGAGTGGATCGTGATTAGCCAAAAGGAAGACAAAAACTCAAAATGCAACCCATGTCAAATTCCAGCATTGAAATCTTGAACTAAAAAGTACAAATTCCCTGCACATCTTGCCAGGTTACTGGGAATATGGTATTTGTGACCAGGTTTTTCCATGACCACGGGCACATGTGCTACCCACAGATGCTTGTCACTGATACTTTAGTTGAATCACCCATTTGTGTCTTCCCAGAAAGACAAAATACACATACTTCTGTTGTACATTTAACATGAGGAGAAGAAGTTGTATTCTAAACAAGGCTAACATGAACGAGTAACATCAAAAGATGGAAAAAATCAGCCTATGACAACCTGCACCATCAAAGCAAGAGACAGAATGGAATGGCGCTCCACGGTAGCAAACCTTCGTTGCGGAGATGGCACTAGATGATGATGTATTATAAAATTGAAAAATCTGTGTTGTTAAAAGTAGAATATTGCAGCAGTGGAAACTCTCAGATTGGCCATTTGTGTGATCTGTTTGTTGGCATGCATGAACTACTAAAACATCATTCATACACAAAGTGCTGACTTTAGCTAAACATTTCAGGTTTTGTGTCTGGTGTCACAAATTGAAATGACTTTCATCAAATATCAATGTTGGGAATGAGTGGCGTGTATCATGGATCAAGTCATCTTAAATGTTGCACAATTTCTGAGAATACAACTAGCAAGTCTCTTTGGCATGAAAACTAGAATATTACTCCCATATGACATGATATTACTCCCAAATGACATGATATTACTCCCATGACATTAAATAACTCCCATATAATGATATTACTTCCATGACATTAAATAACTCCCATATGACATGATATTACTTCCATGACATTACATAACTCCCATATGACATGATATTACCCATATATGATATGGTATTACTCCCATATGACATGATATTACTACCATATGACATGGTATTACTCCCATATGACATATCACTCCAATGACATTACATAACTCCCATATGACATGATATTACCCATATATGATATGGTATTACTCCCATATGACATATCACTCCAATGACATTACATAACTCCCATATGACATGATATTACCCATATATGATATGGTATTACTCCCATATGACATGATAACATCCCATATGACATGATATTACTACAATATATGATTTTGCTCCAATATAATATGATATATCTTAAATATAGCATGATAATATCCCATTTGATATGATATTACTCCCATATGGCATGATATTACCCCCATAAGACATATGACATGGAACATTATTTCTTGTCTCCACTTCTCAGGACCTCTTCAATTACCCCACTAGACCAACAACATAGATTATACGAGCAAAACACACAAACACCAACAAAACATGAACACTGGCTTTTGAAAAAGGCAAGTCACATTTGAGAACCAGAACTCTGTGTTTTCTTATCTTGCTCAATGAAACGTTTGATAATTTGAAAATCTTAAGGCTGACCATATTGATATAACGATATTGGACGTCAAGAACAAAAAAAAATTGATAACATTAATAATAAAATGAACAAAACAAGCATCAAATTGAGAGGAACAAAGGTCTGAAGCAACAACAAGTACAATTTACAACAATGTAATCATGAATAAGTACACACTTGAGTTGCAAATATGATAAAAACAATAACAATGTTGGTAACAAATTCAACCATTGGCTAGGGCTGTGGTTTCAATGTTTGGTAAAGTATATTCACACGTTCACAATGGCTAAGGAAAAACCTGTATGTATGTTCAAGTGAAGCATTTAAAAAATTAGCTGGCCGGCGACAACTTGAGTAGTCAATAATTCAATCAGCCACTAATAGCAAAAATTGAACAGAATAGAACAAAGACACAATCAAGACATTATTCGAGATTGTACACATCATTGAACAAACAGAAATAAAAGACAAATAATCAATATAATTATCAATAATCAAGTCTGACTAAAATGTAGCACTGTGTATATAACATGGATGCTTGTACCTAGTATTGAACAATATTCAACGTCCTTTTAATTATTTAATATTTTTATACGGAAATTTATATGCAAAAGTACACTAAACATACAAAGTGTGTACAAACATACATTATACACATTTTACATTCAGCTCAATATTTATGTAAAAATGTAAAACCCCAGGTACAGCTGCTGACGTTTTATGAATAAATTGCAACACCACACAGGAAGGAACAACTGAAACCATGGGACAACCATCTATTATGCTTCTTTTATTCTGAGACAGTCTTGAAAATGATGGATAACCTAAACAACATGATAAGTATCTCACAAACTGAGAAAATACATTGTGGTTTGGTCTCACACTATCATTCAGTTGGCAACTGGGCATGCACAAAATATAACAATAAGTGAGCAGAAAATATTACAACTTCAAAGTCCTTTCATACAAAGTAGATTTAGGAATATTTAAAGTGAGCATGTAGTAGCAAAGTGGAACCTTATTTGATTTGCTTTGTATAAAAAAACATTGCAACTAAATAGGCCTTACATATACAGAATATTTGGTGATATTTAATACGAACTGTAAGTAACAAAGTTATTGAATCTGGTCAATATGAAAATATTGTAACTTCAAAGGCCTTACATAAAATTAAATCAGAGCAGTCAAAAATGAACTTGTGGTAACAAAGTTATTAAAAGACATAATTAACCTGCAACTATATTCCAGGAAACAATTGTTTAAATAAAACTTTCTGAGAAAGCCAATAATATCATAAAGGAAACCTTGCTGAGAAATGAAATGGAAAATAAATTGGGAAATAACAGTATTCAAGGCAATAAAAACATCACACACAATAAAGGAACTTTTCAATGCTGTACTGAGAGCCAATCTTCATATATAGATGTCAAACATGGACAATTAATAAACAAGCAAGACTATTTTTTTTCTCCTTTTCAGTGCTCATCCTTTAGGTGGGCATGGATATGTTGTGCTGCTAATTTTATAGCAAAACCATGATGTGCCTTTCAGCCCAACAAATCTGTCTTCAAAATGGGTCAATTTGCTTAACAATTTTACTCAGGTAGCAACCATATTTAGCCTACTCTTTTCGACATATCACAGCTGAAGGTTCTGAATGTGCACAGGTTAACATGGAACCTCCTGTCTTTTTTTTGCCATTATCTAAGGGTAGACATTAGGCTTCAATAACCAGAGACTATGGGAGAGTAAAGATAAGAAGAAACCACTGATTAAAAGCGGAAAATTCCCACCACTAAGGTGGGACATTGAACCCAGGATGTTCTTGTCTAGAGTCCAAAGTCTGACCTGTAGACCACCCAGCCCCCTTGAGATACTACTTGAAATCACTGAGAAGTTTTACTTGTAGAGATGAACAGCTAGAACACCACTCACAGTTCAGAAAGCTATTGAGAATGTTTTGAGAGAAGTTCATGCCCACTGGAAACTTGAAAAAAAGATCAAAATGTTAAAAAAAATAAATAAATAAATAAAAAGCCACATGATACTCCATCATTTTTTTTTAAGCATTGGGACAAGTAAATCTCTTTAAAAGAAGGAATGAATGAAACTAAAACTGTGGTATAGATGAAAGTAATTATCAGAAATAAAACTGAATACCATCTATCTATTGGCCTTTTGAGCCATGGCCAGCCCATAAGACTTAGACCCAGGTACTCTTTCTCTTTTTCTAAATTTCCTTTCTAACAGCCTCGATCTTTGCAAAAGTCTTTAACCAAATCTTGCCACTTGTCTCTGTTCTGTGCAAGCATCTCAGTCTCATTGAGGGAGCCAATCCCTGCAGCCTTTGCCTCTCTCATCAATATTCTTCTCAGTGTCTCTCTGCGTCTAAAATACTATAGCTGTGGTCAAAGACAGAGTGGGCTGGAAAGAACAATAATAGAAGGCTAGGTTCCTGGAAGACGAAACAAGGAGGGAGACCAATAAGGTAGTTCCAAAACACCAAAGAGACCTTCTCACAACAGAAGAAGTGGGAGATCTGGCTAGAGAGCGAGAGGTTTTTTCAGACGGGCTATGGTGAATACAATGCTCTGTGGAAGATCTGGCTAGAGAGCGAGAGATGTTTTCAGACAGGCTATGGTGAATACAATGTTCTGTGGGAGATCTGGCCAGAGCCAGAGATATGGTGAATGCAACGTTCAGCAAAGGACATGCAACCTGACAATGACTACAGAGAACTATGAAGATTGATGACTGTCCATATCAACTGATATAGCACACGATAATGATGAGACTTTGACAATGCTATTTACTTTGTACAATTATAAAAAGAATATATTGAAGTAACAATTTCCATTTCTTTACAAAAACAAGCATTAATGTCCACCATTATACAAAGGTAATCTCATCATTTATATGAGGCCGATGAACAAGTTTTAGCACTTTAGAATGAAGATGTCAAGACACATGTCTGAAAATGGTGTGAATTTTCTACTCATTCACCTCTTAAAGTGATGCATTTTCCTCGTCGATTCTTCGCCTTCCTGATATCGTAATTGCAGAACTTCTCCATCTGGGCCTTGAACGATATCTTCAGTTCAGTCAAATTTTGCTATTTTAAAAAAGTTACATCCATGATGTGGATTCTCCATGTTAGTAAATGAGAGAAAATAGATTTGGTGACAAGTACAGTGGGTGTAGTGGCTAGAGCATGATGTGATATTCATAAGGTGGTGCTCTCTAAGTGCAAGCAGTTCAACAATCAGAGTAACAGGAAGGTGAAGAATCAATGTGAGAAGTGCATCACCTTGAGGGGTGATTACATATAGAAGTGCATCACCTTGAGGGGTGATTACATACAGAAGAAGGGAAGTTCATTCCATTTTCCAGGTAAGTGCCTTAGTTTCTTCATACTAAAGTGCAACAGTTTTTAACCAACCATGGTTTATACGCTGTCGAGACTCTAAAGAAACATCTCCAGTACGTGGCCATTTCCAATTGTCCTACTTTCCTTAAAAGTAAAGTAAAGTACCCCCGTCACGCCAAGTGGCGTATAGGGAAATATGGTGTTAGTGACCCTATATTTTACAGACCTTCAGCACATGATTTTTGAGGTAATGTGGTCAGTATTACGCCCGTGCTGCTTTACTTTCCCACAAAAAAATCCGGTACCCATTTAAGGCTGGGTGAACCCGGAAGCCGTCGGTTGGGATCGAACCCTACCCCTTGTCCGTGGTAGTCCAGTTCACTAACCACTGAGCTATCGCGGCTCCCTCCTACTTTCCTTAACTCTAAGAAATCAGTAAGCAATTAGACTGGGGGTGACTAGAACATATCCACACAAACTCACACAGCCACACACTGGGTTAGCTACTCTACTAAGTGATCACACCACACTTTCATCACAAAAATAATTTTCCATGCACCAAATTATGTTCACTGGTTTTATTAACCAACAAATAGATCATTCCTTAGGGATTTTATTGCATTTCTGGGCTAAGCTGGGACTTTCTATCTACGGGGCTGTATACCCAGTGCAGTCATAGCGAGGTATTCAAGTCACAGTTTTTACCTCAACACCTATAGAAACAAGGTTTTCACTAACATTTAAGACATATTCACCTTATTTTGAGAAATGACAGGACAAATTAATAATGTCTACGTAACATAAAGACACATACTGTGACCAGATTTGTTTTCATTGTGCACGCTGAAATATAAAGATGTAAAAAAATGTTGTGCACACTAGTCCTATAATTAAGCAATAATTAAAATATATTTATCCCTAAAATGGTCCTAAAAACACAGGCTCGCAGACACCAGGACGTCTGCTAACCAATATGTGTGATTATGTCAATATCGGACCATAAATGATACGTCGCAATCCCCGTTTGATATAATTCTCAAAGTTGCATGTTTATTGACTGCTGACTTAGGAAAAGCATGAACAGCAAAGAAGTGCTTCTAAATGCTGTAACTTATTGCTGTGATGCTCACACTACACACCTGCATGGTATATCAGATTATAACCCTAGACAAAAGGAAGCTGCCTTTAGTTATGCTTCTATTCAATAGTCACTTCATCTAGATCAGATTAATAGACCTCCGTAGGATCCTTTCTTTCTTTCTATTTATATTACCATGTGAAGTCCAAAGACTGGTTTTAAAATTGTCTATTATATCAGTCAAGATTTCTAGGAATCTATCCCCATTCCAGGAAAAGTCCTAGTGCTAATGTCGTGCATGAATGCTTCCTGGAGTAGTTGTAGTTCACTGAAGAAGCATGTCACCTATTCCCTTCAATCTACGTTTCCAATACAGTAGGTCTCCATGCTTATTATTGTGATTAGGCCAAGACAGACAGAATTTGGTATACTTTTTATCCTAATCACATGCCTGCTGGAGATGGTGATCATGTCACTCCGTACCTTTCCATCTCTAGAGTTGTTATTAGTTCTGTTGCTGACTTCCTACCAAACCACTCTCTTAAACTATCTGTCTGTTTCCCTTAAACCCCCCCTCCCTCCTTCCCCGCTAAAACAAAAACAAAACAAAAAACACCTTACTTTTTTGCTTTGGCCTCATTATGAACATTCTTGCTTTTCATTGTAAACTTGGTCATTTGATTTTTTAAAATTCTGTTAATTATCACTATTAGCACGTTAAGAGAACACATTTTAAATTCTGTTAATTATCACTATTAGCACGTTAAGAGAACACATTTTAAATTCTGTTATCACTATTAGCACGTTAAGAGAACACATTTTAAATTCTGTTAATTATCACTATTAGCACGTTAAGAGAACACATTTTAAATTCTGTTATCACTATTAGCACGTTAAGAGAACACATTTTAAATTCTGTTAATTATCACTATTAGCACGTTAAGAGAACACATTTTAAATTCCTCTTGTTTTCTTGATAAAAAGCAAAATCTTTTCATTAAGAGTCAGGGCTTACAGAGATGTACACCAAATCAGATATGTTCATTACCTGCCATCGCCTAAACCTCACAGAACAGATTCTGAATACCCTGAACCTCAGAAAATAGAATTTGAATTAATGCAAGGAAACACCTGAACCTCAGAAAGCAGAATTTGAATTAATGCAAGGAAACACCTGAACCTCAGACAGGAGCTACTGAGTTAAGTGCTCTGTGCATACCGTGAGCTGTGTGTCTCATCCGTTTTGATCATGTTTCGATATTCCAATTGTTTATGATGAATGATGATATCGTGTGACAGGAAACAGTTGGCTGTGTTCACTTTCTGCACGGTTTCACCTTATGTCTTTTGGCGTGTGCTGAGACTGCTACGATGGGGACTACAGTTACCTTTCTTTGTTTGGGAGATGAGATTCGGATGATTACGCTGGTATGGGCGGTTGAGCAATTATGGATTTTAATTCATTTGCAGTGATACCGAGGCCTTCCACAAACAAATAAATAACAGAATTTGAATTAACTCAAGGAAACACCTGAACCTCAAAAAACAGAATTTGAATTAACTCAAGGAAACACCTGAACCTCAAAAAACAGAATTTGAATTAACTCAAGGAAACACCTGAACCTCAAAAAACAGAATTTGAATTAACTCAAGGAAACACCTGAACCTCAAAAAATAGAATTTGAATTAACTCAAGGAAACACCTGAACCTCAAAAAATAGAATTTGAATTAACTCAAGGAAACACCTGAACCTCAAAAAATAGAATTTGAATTAACTCAAGGAAACACCTGAACCTCAAAAAATAGAATTTGAATTAACGCAAGGAAACACCTGAACCTCATCAAGGTAAAAATTGTCCTGCAACATATTTTAATATGACAGAAGAGTGAAGTATTAAACTAGACCATATCTTGGATCTTGATCCTTCCAATACCATTAGACATCGTATAGAGCTCGTAGTGTTTTTCACCACCCATCTCTATTTTGGGTAAGATGTTCAATCTTATCTAATGAGTCTATGCCTGTCAACTTTGCTTTTCATATCAGTGTTCTTTTAAGTGGGGATTTTCCTCTTTTCCCGTTGTATCCTGATGTTTCCCATAGAAACGCCTGTTTTGGAATTCTATTCTTGTCTCTTCTCTGCACACAAATGACATTTGTCCATTTTCTCTTCCTAATTGTAGATGAGATCGTTAGTTGCATGCACATTTCTCTTATCTCAATATTAGTTTTGAATTCATTCCATTGTACACAGAGTACTCTTCTTAGGCATTTGTCTTCAAAAGCGGTTAGTTTTCTCTTAATCTCCTTTGCTGTTTTCCAGCTTTCACATGCGTAGGTAAGTGTTGATAATACATTTGAGTTGAACATTCTAAGTTTGGTTTTCTTGCTTAGTATTTTTTATTTCCATATTTTGTTCGGGTTTTTAAAATTCACTGCTGCTTTTGCTATCCTGCTTCTGATCTCTTTGTTTCACCTTCTTGATCTATATTACTACCAAGATATATATATATATATATATATATATATATATATATATATATATATATATATATATATATATATATATATATATATATATATATATATATATATATATAGTGTATCTACACTTTCCAATGCTTGGCGATTGAGATGTATATTTCCCTCTGGAATATTGTCATTTTTCATTGCACCATACAAGGCCATAGAAAATGAGGAGGCTAGTGCTCTTCAACATTGTTATTTACCTTCTCAAACTCAATGTGTCAGGTACCCAATTTTGGTAGGGTTTACTGGAGAAAGTCAAGATGCATTTTAATCAACATTCACTTAAGATTCATTTAATCACCATATCACCAAACAGCATTACTGACAATCTCAATCTCAGAGAGCAGAATCTGAATGAAGTCAAATGCTGATCTCATAAAACATTTTTTTTTTACCTTTTAGAGAAGTGAACATTTCCTCGCCAGAAATGATCGACAAGGTGACTGACTCAGAGTTGTAAAAAATTTTTAAAAAAAGAACTTGCACCTCAAATTTAAATTTATATCCCTTTACTTCAGTGTTATAATTTAACACTCTGTGAGCCTCGGTGGCTGAGTGGTTCGTGTACTCACTTCCTGATCAGAGGGGTCCAAGTTCAAATGCCAGAAGTGGAAACATTTTTTTCCTTGACTAACAAGTCTCTTATCCTGCCTGGCATAATACTAACCACATCACCCAAAAATGTGCTGCTGGTCAAGAGAAATATATGGTCACTAACAACATCTTTCCCCATACTGACTGTACGCCTAGTAAAGAGTGGAGAGAACTTTTACTTTACATCACTATGGAGTAAAGGGATGTAACTTTAAATTTTCAGTTATCTTTCCAGGGGGACCACTCTGTACTTCTTGCGTACTATAACAAGGCCATACTCTGTTTTTTCAAGACAAACTGCAGAACTTAAAGGAGTTTGATCTTCACTTAATAATTAATAACAATTGTTAAGTACACATATTTTTATAAAAAAATATTTAAAAGCTGGCAATAATTTTTCTTTTGGAACAACAGGGGAGAGAGAGAGAGAGAGAGAGAGAGAGAGAGAGAGAGAGAGAGAGAGAGAGAGATAAAAAAAGTACATATATGAATTTGTGACCATTAAAATGAAGAAAAATGTATGCAAATATGAATTATTTGTTCTCACTTATCTTTTTTTTCCCCAAATCAATAACAAAATCCTTATAGAAATGAAAGAAAGTCTTCCACTAAGACAAATATGAAGACAAATAAGAAAGGGACAATTCCACAGATTCAACCATGCAAAGACACCAGAGTTATTAGGATTTTGAGGTAGCCATTTGTGAGGAGGAAAAAATTGATAAGATAATGACTTCAGTCTTCTCATTGACTAATCTGGGCCACACAGGCCAGGGAACAGTGGAGAGATAGGATCAGACAAATTAAATTAGTTCACCAACATGAACAGAGCAGTAGGAGACAATGAGAGAAATTACCAGATGACTTCACCATCAATCTCTAGATTGATTCACATCAAGTAATTAATTATCACATTAGTTCTATATCCCTAGGATGGTCGTACTCTAATCAGAGAAAGACGGAGTGGGGTTTTGTACATGACTTGTCAGCATCGGTGAGACTCCCAGAGGTTCATGTTAGTTAGGAGGGACTTCACAATTTGCATTGCTGGAAGACCTTATAGTCTGTTGTTTGATGTGTGATGGTGATGGTCTAATGACCAAATAATAACTACATCAAGCTCGGGCAGATGGTGCTCGTAAACCTGGGAGGGCCGACCATTTAAGGGCAGAATCCCCCTACAGATAAGGCAATCTGCTGCCTTGCAAGAAGATTGGGGACAATCAAAGGCCAAGGAAAGCAAATCTGAATAAAATGTTGGCAGAAATTGGATGCACTGGGCCACTGGCGCAGAACACAGTGCAACATTTTAACAGGTATTCAATCAGAATGGATCTAACAGACTAATTAAAATCGAATCACTTAAACAGACAGCTGACTTCATGAGAGAGTCTGGAATCCTACTCTGATTGAGTCTTGATGGCAGAGAGAGAGACATCAAGTAAGCTAGAGAGCACAGTAGAAAGATGTGATGAGACAGTATTAACAGCAGTTTTAGAACTATCTCAGCAGAGATGTTAAGGGTAGATGACTTCAACATAATCAACTGACCAACAAATGTAATATACATCACATCATTTGTACAGCACTAAACCATTTTTTAAAAATCAACAACCACTGCAATTAAAAAAAAAAAATTATCACCTCTTGTAGCTTAAAAACACTGACAGTATTAAACACACAAATCTCAAAACAATGAGATTCTGAAGGCGGTCACAGAGTTTTGGAGTTTACTAAGATATTGTAAAAGCAGAAGAGAATGCTTTTTTTTCCCCATTGTAAAAACACAGCATTTGATAGAAATGTTCAACATCTATAAATGTGGGTATCTGAGGTGCAGTGTGAGAGACAAATTGAAGATTTCATTACTGAACTGGAGGTGTGAATAGAGGCCCAATATTGAGGTCTTCTACAACAAGGGCATCACAAGTAATGGGAGATCACCTTGATGAGTGAATACAATAGAGAAGACTACAAGTCACACCAATTTTCAGGTACATGCTGTGACTCCTTGGTAATTTCCTAGTTTGATCAGATATAGTATTTCAGTTTGGAAGAGTGATGTCCCCTAAAATATGTCTGCCAAAATACAGTGGTTCTACGCATTCTTGGCGTTGGGGTCATTACACCGATTGGTAATCAACCGCACAATTCCCTTCGATCAGAAGATCATAATTAGGCCGAGTGGCGTCGTTTTTGTCACGCGTTATAATATATTTATAAATATTTAACACTAAAGCTAAACCTAACCCCTGGACCCAACGCCCAATCAACAGATACTCCGAAATGATTACATGCCAGCGTAATGACCCCAACGCCAAGAATGCGTAGAACCACTGTATTTTGGCAGACATATTTTAGGGGACATCACTCTTCCAAACTGAAAGACTATATCTGATCAAACTAGGAAATTACCGACTCCTTCATACTAAAGTGCTACACTTTTTGACTAACCCACAATGCCACTTAATACACAAGTGTATCAATTTCTTATTCACAGGGCACCTAGTGCTTGTTATACAATTGTTCTGACCCTCATATTTGACATACAAATTTCAAAACATTGGGAATACAAAGCTTGAGATAAGAGTCACAAGATTACACATTTTTCTGGAATGCCCCTTGTTAATTGCATTTTGCCAACACAGTGAGACACAACCATAGTTAGTTATGGACTTGGTCAATTCTTGTAGAACTGATTCCAATCTTTTACATAATGTCTGACTTTGTAAGCAATGACAATATACTGTCTTGAATGAAAGAATAATAATATAAGTAAAAAAAACTATCTTTACAACACATAGTACCATTGCTGGTGTATGTCGGTGGGCAACGATAGAACCCGAGGGATAAAGGCCGCTTGGTCAAGTAGTCGTCACGACGTGTGAGTCTCAGGATTTTTATTTCACCCTCGATAGAAAAAATCCTTTCTGTCTACCGCGGGCTTTGAACACCGTACGCCGGCTTTTCAGCTAGCGGAACAGTGATTTTAGCCGCATGGCCACGCGCACCCTCATTGATATAAGTGATTCTATTAAATCAAAGGAGAGAAATATTCATATAATGAGTGACTCTCAAAAACTGAAGGAGAGAAAGAGTGAACCAATGTAATTAAAGAAGCTAATATTGATTTAATGTGTTCAAATACATAAAATCCTTAATAATAATCAGAGTATGAACTAAACAATGACAATGTGGAACTAACATCAAGAAAAACTTCAGATATGTTTATAATTTAAGTTTACAGGCCAATGTTGTGACCTTTTCTCATCATCAACATGTACATCTTTCAAACATTAAAACAGCTAAATCGACACCAAGCAAAATGAGAATTGATAGTATGCCACTAGCAAAATGAGAATTGATTATATGCAAGTATAATCTACAGCAACTCATTTCTTGTCAAACTCACACACACACTAATCATTCTCCTGCTAATTACGCTTCAGCAACTTTTACACGAAGATCCGATTCTTAGTGTAATGGATCTTTTAGGGTAAGATAATAACAATGAAATCGACTTTATTCACAAATTCTTATTAAAATGTTAAGTAATGGACAAAAATGTAATGATATTAATAGATCTCAATTATGTGAATAAAAATGTTCTGCCTGCAAAAGCAGAATGAAAAGAACGTTTATTTCTATTGCATGTCGTACACATATATTAAGAATTAAGCAAGTCAATGAAACTGCGGCGGGCATTTTATAATGGCAAACTGGAAGGAATTACAGCAGAAATACACAAAAGTGACAAATTAAAGTTGGTGAATTATAAAGGAAATTTTCAAAGTAGATACAATTTCTTGAACTTTTTACCATCTTGATCTTATTAAATGCCTATTTGAACAGTTATTCTTTGAAATATCAGCCTTTTTCTAAAAAAAAAAAAAAAAATTAGGGATCTTACATCTGTTTCATTCATACTGAATGAAGATTAATTACGAGGTATATCAAATTTACGATTTTATTGGAAATGACATTTTAAACAAATTGACACAAGCTTGTTTAACCCCTTCTCTGTGAAATAACACATTTTTAAACACATTGCAAAAATGAATAATAGTAAAAAAAAAAAACCAAAGGATGCCTTATGCCACTGACCTAGGTATATATTTTCTGCATTGGGACCTACTTTTATTTCCCCATTAAGTGTTGAGACATTGCCAGAAGGTTCTATATATATATATATATATATGAGACTCTACTGTGTGCGTGTGTGAATGACTGCAATAAACTGTCAATAGGTGTGTTTTTTCAGGTAACCTGATCAAAACAAAGCTCCAAAGATTGGTAATGATGACCAGAGTTAATTCTGGACTCCAATGTTATTCTGGGCTTCATCTTAAAAGCAGCTAAACTAACTGACAGTCCCACGGTAAATTCAAATAAAAATAGCCATTTTTAAAAATCTCTGATAAATCATGAGTTTAAGACTTTTTTTTAAAAATGATTTTTAGAGGGGGAAAAAAAAAGATAAATATTGAATTGACACAAAGGCACAGGAACAAAACAGGCAATTCACTAACAAAAGCACTCCATTTTCAAACTGAAAAATAAAAATGAAGGAAATGAAAAAAAAAAAAAAAAACTAATGAAAAGATTAAAAACGATCAGTGATGATTGTGACAACTTCCAACACAGACACAGGTCTATTTCAAGTGAAAAGCAGCGCCAGTAACATAAAAGGTACATGAAAAAAGCACTTTTCTTCTTTGACTACTGATAACAGAACATTTGATTTTATTGACATAAATGTAGTTTAAATGCAGTTATCTGTGCAAAGGACAAACATATCCCTGTCAGTGTAAATACAAAAACAATGCTATGATATGGATGCGAATACTGGAAAATAAAAGAATAAAGAATAGATAGAAAATTTACTAGAAAAAAAGGCAGAATGATTCTTAAAACTACCACTACTACGTAAACAATTGAAAGTCAAGAAATGAAAAACAAAATATGGTACGTCGACACTGAGAGATCAATCTTCCTCTTCTTCTAATCAGTTGCATACACAACATGTGTTCTTTTTAATATCTGCAACAACAAAAATACTTCATTTACCTCATTTCTATAATCTACTTGCAATTAGTTTGGTTCTTTGTTGCATTAGGAGGACATGAAGATGTTCTTTAGATTGGTAAAAGCTATTCTGCATTTGCCTGGGGTTGCTAGCTGCAAGTTCCTATTTTGACTGGAGAAATGAAACTTCTATTCTTTGTATTTTCTTTATACAAAAAACAAACAAGTAAAATAAAAAAATAAAAACCACAATCTTAATGAACATAAAATAAGAGGCCAGGAAAACCCTGAGTTAATTGGAATATTAAATTATAAAAAGTAAAACAAGTTCAGAATGACAGAGAATAAAAACCTGGACACTCATCAAGAGGGAAAGTAAAATGCTGAAATGCTCAAACACATACATGTTGACAAAACTAATAATTTTTTTACCAGACAAGGGAGATTAAACAAACAAATAAGTTGGGTCACAGAAGGCCAATATGGCCTAAGCTAGTGTTTATATTTGGATGATATGATCTTTATGGTAACTTACTTTAAATTCATTGAGCTAAAAGATGTTTCCATTTGGCTATATCTTGCTTCAGTCTTTCTTAAAGTGCATGCTGGTTGGTTTATACCACACAAGGCTGAATTTAAGTAGAAGATGTTTCTCATGATGAGATTATCTAAGGCTAGATGATGGCAGAAGATGTTTCTCATGATGAGATTATCAGAGGCCTGGTGATGGTAGAAGATGTTTCTCATGATGAGATTATCAGAGACCTGGTGATGGTAGAAGATGTTTCTCATGATGAGATTATCAGAGGCTAGATGATGGTAGAAGATGTTTCTCATGATGAGATTATCAGAGGCCTGGTGATGGTAGAAGATGTTTCTCATGATGAGATTATCAGAAGCCTGGTGATGGTAGAAGATGTTTCTCATGATGAGATTATCAGAGACCTGGTGATGGTAGAAGATGTTTCTCATGATGAGATTATCAGAGGCTAGATGATGGTAGAAGATGCTTCTCATGATGAGATTATCAGAGGCTAGGTGATGGTAGAAGATGCTTCTCATGATGAGATTATCAGAGACCTGGTGATGGTAGTAGATGCCTCTAATGATGAGATTATCAGAGGCTAAGTGATGGTAGAAGATGCTTCTCATGAGGAGATTATCAGAGGCTAGGTGATGGTAGAAGATGTTTCTCATGATGAGATTATCAGAGGCTAGATGATGGTAGAAGATGCTTCTCATGATGAGATTATCAGAGACCTGGTAATGGTAGAAGATGCTTCTCGTGATGAGATTATCAGAGACCTGATGATGGCAGAAGATGTTTCTCATGGTGAGATTATCAGAGGCTAGATGATGGTAGAAGATGTTTCTCATGGTGAGATTATCAGAGGCTAGATGATGGTAGAAGATGTTGCTCATGATGGGATCATCTATTTTGTAACTGTCCTCATAACTTCTGAATCTGACAAATGTGCTGTGACTAACTGATATGATCTGTAAAAAAGAAAGTGGTATATGTTTTTACATACAAAACTGTATTATACTCAGCCTTTCTTTCATAAACCACTCCTTTGTTACACCCAATAGATTTTCATTAATTTATATTGTCCATATTCCCCGAAAAAAGGAACTTTTACTCAAATGCTACCGACTTTTACAGAAGGAATATTTTTTGTATATTGTAAAAGAAAAACTTCCATTTGTTGTCAAAACGGTATATGTTGTTTCAAAATGTATCTTTTTAAATAACCAAACTAGAACTTATAGTTTATGTGTACCGACACATACTGAGGGTGAAACAAATTAGAGAAAAAAATCATGATTTTTTTTTTTTTTGGGCCCAGCAATGGTTGATATTGTCAGTGAATGTCCTGCATAATCTGATTTGCTTTCCTTATTAATCAGAAAACATTAAATTTAGGGAGACTGGACAAGAATTATTTGTTTTACTTTCTTTTAGATTTATTTTGCTCATGCAGCAGCATACACCCACATTCTTTGTTTTTCAAATGCCATAGGCTTTTTATTCTTCTAAACTTGGACACAGGACCTACATTTTATTGTCAAATAACTAGACAATGTCTCAATGACTTTCCTGTCTGATGATACTGAATGAGTTAATGTCAGAAATTAGTATCAATATAACTCAAAAATTAGAACTAACATCGTAACTGGGTCCCCTTTATCACATCTAATATGGACTGAACAAACAAAACACAAATACAACAGTTGATTCTCTTGTTGTGCTACATTATTGCAAGTTAAACGTTATGTATATTTTTCTTTCACTAAACACCACATTCCTGCATGACGCTCAAGCATCTCAAATAGCTCATTTCAAGGTAGCATTTAGCTACATGTTCAGGCTAAGCATCTTAAAAAGAAGCTAATAATAAGTGACACAATGTTTAAATTGAGCAACAGACAGCTTGAAACCACGTTTATCTGTGGTTTAATAGCAATATTATTTCAAGGGAGAAAAAAATCATGCACAAACTCCTTTAGTTATTTTGAAACATCTAGAAAACTTTAAACTGTGTAACAATCTCCAGTACATGCACTATACAATATCAAGACTACATATAATATACTGAATTGCACGTAACATGTTAACATCATGTATCCCATTAGCTCGCAAACTATGGGCCAACACCTCTGAAATTTAACCCTAGATTATGATACTGTAGTAAAAAATATGGCATCAAAACACAAATTCTTTAAATTTTGCCATGTTCAAACATCTCCTCCCCCCACCCCCAATCTGTGTACCTTCCTAATTACCACTTCTGGTGACCACTGAGTGTTAGATTTGTTTCTATACTTGTTGGATTTTCTTTCATTTCAATTTCATGAGATATGATCTCATGTAATGCAAAAGAGAATTGGCAGATTTTCAAGAAATTGGCAGATTTTCCTTGCTGTGACCAGGGGAATTTCTTCGGCCACCGCTGGCATCAAAACACCCTTTGTAACTTGGGAAAGGCGCCAAACATACACTCTTTGTAACTTGGGAAAGGTGCCAAACATACACTCTTTGTAACTTGGGAAAGGTGCCAAACATACACTCTTTGTAACTTGGGAAAGGTGCCAAACATACACTCTTTGTAACTTGGGAAAGGTGCCAAACATACACTCTTTGTAACTTGGGAAAGGTGCCAAACATACACTCTTTGTAACTTGGGAAAGGCGCCAAACATACACTCTTTGTAACTTGGGAAAGGTGCCAAACATACACTCTTTGTAACTTGGGAAAGGTGCCAAACATACACTCTTTGTAACTTGGGAAAGGTGCCAAACATACACTCTTTGTAACTTGGGAAAGGTGCCAAACATACACTCTTTGTAACTTGGGAAAGGCGCCAAACATACACTCTTTGTAACTTGGGAAAGGCGCCAAACATACACTCTTTGTAACTTGGGAAAGGCGCCAAACATACACTCTTTGTAACTTGGGAAAGGCGCCAAACAACCAAACATACTAATGGACTTACGGTGACCATAATGATGGACATTGTAACACGTCCAGTCTATAGGTTCAAACTGTATAGGCTCAAACTGAAGTTATAAATCAACCAGAGCCAGGAATTCTGAGCCCCCTGTGTCTCGCCTAGTGTGTACACACGGCTGTGTGCGAAAAGTTCAGAGAAATTACTATTTTAAGAGCACCTAATGTTACATGTAATTTTTACCAGTATCTTAAACATGTCAGTCACAGATAGGTATTGTAACTAAGGGTTAAAAATATGACATATATGTCCAAATACCAAACATTATAGAGTTCTTTTAATGTTATTTTAATGTTACATGTTCTGTTACATTTTGAGATTCATTTTAGTAACATTGTGACATGTTTTAATTATAAACAAAATCTGAGAGAAATGTTTGAATTTAATGACATTAGGTAGATCATAATTTTTTGGCATCAGATAATTTTGCCAAAGCCAAGAAAAAATATTCTGGAGCCAAAGTGTTAAACCAGACAATGGACTTAGTCCTAAACAAATATAAATTGAAGACATTGGATTGTTAAAGTGTAGAAAAGTGTAACACAAACTACTACATACAATAAGAATAAGGAGAAGAAGGAAGAAGGAGGAGAAAGCAGGAGGAGGAGAATGTGGAAGGAAAAGGAGGAGAAAGTGGAAGAAGGAGGAGAAAGAAGTAGAAAAAAGAAGAAGATGGAGGATGAGGAAGAAAAAGATGAGGAGGAAGAAGAAGGTTTACTACATAGTAAAGGTGGGATTTGGTGGGAATTGGACCCAGATTTGTTATCGCTCTCTGTTAAAGTGGGTCCCATATGGGTATTGAGACAAATATGAGTCCTAATGTGTCAACTGCAATGAGGACACAAATATATATATATATATATATATATATATATATATATATATATATATATATATATATATATATATATATATATATATGTTTAGGATTGAGGAGGATAATATGTTGAAGTTTAACTTGCAAAGTGATCACCATCAAAATGGTGTTACTCATTTTCATTTCTCACAGATTGCCATACTGTTAACAATCTTCCTTTGTTGAGCAATTACCAGCTACGTACACCCAAACATCAGGATTGATGCTATCGTGTTCTAGAGACATCTTTAGCATGTTCTTGAATTTCTTCATGACTCTACCATGTCATCACATGCTCATTGACAGTTCACAATAAAACAGTATGTTTTGTCCTATTCTTCTTAACGCTCACCTATTAACTGTGGATGCAGTGTGTCACTAGTTTATGGCAAAGCTGTGATATCTGCCCCCATTGGCCAGATACATCTACCTTCGGCATGTGTAGAATTACTTAATAATTTGGCCTGGGCAAGACAGTTTTTGGCCTACTTTTTTTCCTACTTTAACCATCAAGGGTCCTTAATGTTTACAAGTGAACGCAGTACTTCCTGTCTTTCGCCGTCACCTGAGAGGGTTAGACATTGGATCTCACTACTCATAGCCCAGGGGAAAGATAAAGCAACGAAAAAACCATGCATCAAAATTGAAAAATTTCTACCGACTGTGGCAGGATTTGAACTGAGGACCTTTCTGTCCAGAGGTCAACAGCTTACTTCTAAACCACTAGGTCCCAGAAAACAATTTCCCTGGTAGAACTGGTTTATATAACATGTGAACCACACCCCAGCACATAATACACATAACATGCCAGACATGTCAGTACATTTGTCATTATAGAAAAGTTGTACCCATGACCACAGACAAGAAAACCAAACAGATGTGTTTAAGACAGACTTATTCTATGTAACTGTAAATGTTTGAGATGTGGAAAGTAAATATGCAACTTATTATCCCAATATAAAAAACACTTGGAAAAGCTTGAAACAAAGTCCAGTTTGATAAGAAAATATTCAAACCACACTTGAAGTGTAACATTTGTTTGTGTGTTATCCAAGAAATGTTTTCCAGGAATTTATGCTCTTTTTTTTATAAATGTAATTCTTTATTACTACTTTACATTCCTTTATGTTATGAAATGAAAATACATTTGACTTCATCACAATGTTCCCTTTTCTAAATATCTTTCTTTCTAATGCTATTGTGTTTTTATATCCCTGACGCTTATTATTCTCTCTGATATGTACCTTACCTCCAGAATGTTCTTGGTAGGTTTTAGTTCTACATATTCATATTTTGCTCTTTCATTGTCATCTATTTCTGAGTTCTTTTGAGCAATATGACAACAAAAACAACAAACCACAACCCACAAATGCTATTAAAAAAATAGCTAGTGAGCATTATTGAAAAAAAGGCTAATAGAATGTTGGAAACACTTGGAAAATTTACAATAGAAAGGCTAACCAAAGACCAAAGAAACCAAAAACGATCTCTCCCCATAAAGTTAAATGGCAACAGAGGAGAAAGGAATAAGATTGTTTTTCTATTCATTTGTGATTTTAGTTACAAAAAGAGGTTTAATATTTATAAATGTTGGTGGTCATTAGGGACCTCACAGAATTTTGTCACAATATGAGAGGATGTCAGTGGTCTTAGTTGCTGCCTTCAAGTGCCAAATGCAAGAGAATATGAAGAAAAAGTGGAGGCATTAATACATATAGTCAGAAAATGATCTCCTCCATATAATAAGATAAGACATGATAAGATCAGAAATTAAGAACTGAGATAAAAGCTAGGAATAATTCCTGCCAGAGACACATAAAGAAACAACAGACAAAATGGTTTGGCCATGTGACAAGGCAGCAAGATCAAAACACAACACAACTAGCCTTAAATAAACGTTACGAGTACACCAGACCCAAAACTATCTATTGACCTTTAGAGCCGTAGCCGGCCCATAGGGCATAGACCAAGATACTCCTTTTCTTATCTGAATTTTTGTTCTAGCAGTTTTCAATTCTTTTAACGATATTTTATCAAATCTCGCCATTTGTCTCTGTTATGTGCAAGCAGCTCTGTCTCACTGAGGGAGCCGATTCCTGCTGCTCTTGCCTCTCTCATCAGTGTTCTTCTCAGTGTCTCTCTGGGTCTTCCTCTTTTAGAGACCCAAATGCTGACCACAAAAAAGATGGATTGATGGAATATTAGAAACACTAGGAAACATACCAGCAGCAGAGGCCAACAGAAGAGCAAACAATTGTAAATCTACCATCGATTCTTAAAGGCAAATGTGGAAGGAAAGAAGAAGAAGAAATCAGGCATACTCATAACGAGAAGCCACTCATGAGAAAGGGCACGGAAAGAATTTCGAAAATAATAAACCCCAGATAAGTGTTTTCTAATGAGCAGAGTGAGGAAAGCACTTCAAGAGAGATATCACGATAGAGTCCATCTCTAGGTCTAATTTTATTAATGTTATTGTATGGTTGATTTTTTTAAAATTAATTTTATTGCAGTTGATTTTTCTTTTTAATTGTACTGTTGATTTTAAAAATTAAAATATACTCTCTGTGTTCTGTGGTAAATAAGGAAATTTTCAATAGAATTTTTTAGGCCTGGCCCAATCGTGTTGAAATCAAATACTGTTCATGATTGCCAATGTCACAGTTGTGGGATTTGTCAGTAATTGATTATTTGGAAGTAACCGACCATGGAGAAGAACATTTACATGTTTTGGATTCCTAAGGGATTCAATTTTTTGTGATACACACATATATAGAGATTGACAGACTTTGTAGGCCCAACATGGTGAGCAGAATTACAATCACTATCTATATTCCCGCTATTCTGTAAGTAGAATTGTAATTACTTTTAATGTCACAAAAACTGTAATAATCTAACATTTCCCTTCTGCTGTGAACAGAATTGTACACATCTTGCATTTTTCTTATACTGTGGAAGGTTTGTAATAATTATATATATATATATATACAGTAAAGTCTCGATTATCCGGAATGCTCGGGGAAGAACCCATTCTGGATAATTGAATTTTTCTGGATAATCGAGAGTAAGAAAACCAAACTCAAAATTTATGAAAAAACATGATTGAAAAATTGCAATGCTCAGAAATATTTAAATTCGTGTGACATTCACTAGCTTTCTCTATCAACATGGGTCCTGATATTGGCATTCCTTTTCTTCTTCTTTCTAAAAACCACACATAAAGGACGTCGTCGAGTTTTTCCAATTTTGGCCGTTTCATACTTCGTCTCTGGTGTATATTGTTGCTGCTTTCAGACTCCGACGCAAACTTAAACAACTCATCTTTTTGATTTCGTATGTCATATAATGTTGAAGAGGCTATGCCAAATTCAGTCATCAAAACGTTGCGATTAACGCCTTTTTCAAGTCTACTAGCGATTTCAATCTTCTGGTTCAGTGTCAATACAGTTCGCTTGCGTTTACCTTTGCGGGAAATTGAGGTGTGGTTTGCACTCGCAGAGGCCATTATTTAACACAAAAATGTATTCCGTTAAAAAGTATGCACACATGCGTTTATAGCATATCATGTATAATTTATACTGATGGAACGAATTTCAGCTTGCACAAATGTCTGAGACAAACTAACGTCAAACTCTGTATCTTACTCTTTTTGAATTTCCAGTCGGTAATTTTTGAACCCCTCCCCCTTTCTTCTCACCATCTCTATGTCACTGCACGCCGGCTGCTCAACCTTTGATTTATAATCATCAAAGTTATGGGCTCTTCAATTTTCACAAACAATACGTCTGCTTCTAATGTTCGGTCAGACTGTCAAACGCCATATTTTTGACAAATTCATGACCAACTTTAGATCTAAAGCAAGCTATGAGAAAATTAAGCAAATTTGTAAAATCATGTAGATAAGTGTTTTTGGCACGACTAAGATTTCCCGACAAAAACATTTAGTCGGGGGAAAAGTGAAGATATAGACTGTCTGTCGCTTTTACTTGGAATATTTGGAGACACAATGTCTGGATTGAATAAAATATGTTCGCTCCTATTTGAAGTATATTACTGTAAATACACTATTGTAAACGCAATATTGTGTAATGATAGAGCCTGTAGAAGTAAGCGCAGCGCACAAACCGTGTTGTAGCGTTTTCGATTTCCGGATAAAGGCATTTAATTTAACTGAACAAAACATGATTCAAGCTTTCTCCCTATAATAATTAAAAAAAAAAAAAGTCCGTTAAATTGAGAATTCCGGATTATTGAGTACCGCATAATCGAGACTTTACTGTATATATATATATATATATGAGATGATTTGTGATATCCCATATATATATATATATATGAGATGATTTGTGATATCCCATATATATATATATGAGATGATTTGTGATATCCCATATATATATATATGAGATGATTTGTGATATCCCATATATATATATGAGACTATTTGTGTCTACCTTCTAAGTTCCATTAGGCAGAATGTATTAAAGTAAAGTAAAGTAAAGTACGAGACTTGAACCGGCGTCTTAGCACGCGAGTTTCCACCCATATGTGCTCGGCCGCCTATCCAGAAATGTTTGGATATTTCTGTATAGTGTAGCCTCAAGCATCGAAACTCAGATGCGAAGCGACATTCCTCACCTTCCCAGGATAATACCCTGGTACTCATTTCTGCCAATGGCTGAGTCGACTGTGGTGGTATTTATTATTTTTTTTCCAACCACGAGTACAATTCACACTGCTCCCAGCAGGAATCAAACACGGGTTGTCCGAACGCCGGTAGTCTAGTCGGGTAGTTTTCCCAACTAGGCTACCGAGGTCCCCATGTATTCAGTTTTCCTTTATTGTAAACAAAACTGTTGTGACTATATTTTCCTAACATTACAAACAGAAATATAATAACACTGCATCTTTCTTCCATTTCTCCAAAACACTGGACTTACACAACCTTACAATCTGAAAACTGCATCTGTCACCATTATAAAAACACAAAAATACTACTCAGAGACTTCAGTTTAACAGAGATCTCACATTTATATGTGCCTGGCCCAACATTCTCCCCTGCTACTAAACCACCATAACAGAAATAAAAAAAATCAATCAAAATAAGCAAAACCAAGTGGACTAGCGCAAGTATGGACTTCAGTCTCCATAGCAATTGTTACAAAACTAATAAAGACATCAAATGTATCTCTCTGTTCTCATATATTACACTAAAATATAAATTCCAAAAAATGACTATCCGAGAAAACACTATACAATATAAAACAACTTCATCAAACTCAGGGTGCGAGAAACAGCTTAAAAAAAACATCAAAATGAATTATGTTAATTTTAATAATGCATCAATACATATAATTTGTAAATATTGTTGATTAATTTGTATGATTTTTGTATTTGTGAAAAAAAATCTCCTATATGGTTCCATTCCAATTCCTAAATATTACTTGGAAATGTTATACTGTTTCAATCAAGACTGTAAATTGAGCAAAACAATCATGTGACTTCATGTATTAAGACAAATATCTGACTGATGATATGATTTTATTTGCTGTGTTCATTTTACTTTTGCTGAAATGATGAGATTTCGGCTGAGTTCAAGATTCCCTTATACATTTATTCACTTGCTTTAGCATACAATTTGCTCTTCTATAGCCAAGCATATTTTGAGATTCAACATTATTTATTTGCCCAACTCCATTTTTTTTTTTTTTTACTTTTCTGCTGTACAACTTCAACCTCTTAACTTTTCCACTGACTGACTTAAAACCATTTTTACATTAATACTAATATCGTTAGACTTCCACTGACTGATTTTATATTATTCACTTTTCTACTACTTGACTTCAACTTCTTTACTTTTCTACATCCTGATTTCAATATTTTTTACTTTCAACTACCACCTGACTTCAACTTCTTAACATTTTAACTGTCTCATTCAAACATCTTTACTTTTCTACTACATGACTTCAACATCTTTACTTTTCTCACTGACTAATTTCAACTTTTTTACTTTTCCACTAAGTGACTTCAACTTCTTTAATTTTCCACTGACTGACTTCGACATCTTTACTTTTCCCACTGACTGACTTCAACATCTTTACATCTCTTTTACCTGACTTTAACTTCTTTACTCTTCCACAGACCAACTTCAACATCTTTACTTTTCCACCGACTAACTTCAACATCTTTACTTTTCCACCGACTGACTTCAACATCTTTACTTTTCCACCGACTGACTTCAACATCTTTACATTTCTTTTACCTGACTTCAACTTCTTTATTCTTCCACAGACCAACTTCAACATCTTTACATTTCTTTTACCTGACTTCAACTTCTTTACTCTTCCACAGACCAACTTCAACATCTTTACATTTCTTTTACCTGACTTCAACTTCTTTACTCTTCCACAGACCAACTTCAACATCTTTACTTTTCCACCGACTGACTTCAACATCTTTGCTTTTCCACAGACCAAATTTCAACATCTTTACTTTTCCACTGAATGACTACAATATTTTCATAACAACAGCCATTTCACTCCCCAAAAACACACACACACACAAATGGTATTCTCATTTTCCTTATGCAAAGAAAATAATTTGACTTTGTGGAGGTTAAAATCCAGAATAAGCACACTTGTACAGCCTATGACTCATAATTACCTCTGAACTTCACAACTCTCGTTAAAGCTTCCACTAATTTAGATCTTAGACAAACCTGTAGGAGAAGTATCATACCACCTTGATATAAATTCTATTCTGAATGCATCATGGGAGTTAACTCTATACAAAACATTAATTGTAGACTAAGTACCGATACCTGATTTTAAAAATGTCACTCTAAAAATTAAGAAGTCACTTTCTGTCACACCTCACTTCCTCCATGAAAAAAGAATGGGCACTGTTCTATTAAAGTGTGGACTATATCCTCTGGAATCTGTGATCCCTGAATCAGTTTTTCATAAGTTTTGAACTGCAGCCGAATAAGAGTAGGCCACCAACATTTGGCCAGGTTTCTGCTGCTCATACTATTAAACTCTTGATTCTGAGCCACTCTGTTGATAAACAAATAAAAATAACTTCAGCAGTCAGCGATTGAATTAATCATTCAGCTTTGTCTGTGCCAGGCGTTCATGTTAACAAAAATACTATTAGAAACAAATATACAGAATCTGAGGCCAAATATTTGGGCTGATGTGAAAATATATTTCATGTATAAAGGTTGTCCTTAGCAAATAAAGTTGTAGTAGAGTTGTATAAAATGTTTTGTATTTATAAGTCTCAGCATTTGCAACTGAGATGGCTGGTGCTTTTGCTGACAATCATCTCTTCCCCAATAATCCCAATAATCAACTAACCATGGGGTCTGATAATCAGCTTCCTTTGCAACTATCAGCTACCTACACAGCCTCACAATCCTCTATCCTGCAATAACCAGTTAACCACCCGGCTTCAAAATCAATGTTTTCCCTAATAACCTGTTAAACACTCGACTTCACAATCAATCTCTTCTCTAATAACCAGTTAACCACTCACCTTCACAATCATTCTCTTCCCTAATAACCAGCTAACCCCTCGACTTCACAATCAATCTCTTCCCTAATAACCAGCTAACCCCTCGACTTCACAATCAATCTCTTCCCTAATAACCAACTTATAACCCTGCCACACAAGTTTTGCCGTGCACCATAATTAATTCTCAACTCCTGCAATATACAAATATAAGCCTATTTACACTCTGATAAGTTGAGCCTTTACAAATTGTTTATGATGAATGATGATATCGTATGACAGAGAACAGTTGGCCGTGTTCACTTTCTATGCGGTTTCGCCTTATGTCTTTTGGCGTGTGCTGAGACTGCTATGATGGGGACTACAGCTACCGTTCTTTGTTTGGGAGATGAGTTAGTAATTCGGATGATTCCACTGGCACGGGCGGTTGAGCAATTATGGATTTTAATTCGTTTGCAGTGATACCGGGGCCTTCCATAACCAAATAAGTTGAGCCTTTACAGTATGTCTCCACTGCCCATAATGTATTACTTCACATGACGTGTTTGATGTAAAAAATTAAATCCTTCAAGAACATAAACAAAATAAAGCAACTTACGTATAAAGATGTGAGATGATGTACTTAAGAACTTCAAAGTTCTGCGTAGGTAATTTTTTTATGACTCCTCGCAACATGAGAAGTCGACTGCTCTTACTTGTCATTTCTGATGATACCAACAACAAAAATTTGTTATTTATATATGTTAGTTACATTAACCCTATAAAGAAGACATACAAATGTAGTTACATTAGCCTGAAAAATAATGCAGTCCACCACATACAGTATAAAAATGGTTTACCAGTTTATTTTATATCTATCTGCATATTTAATTCAAGTAAGTAAGTAATAGTTAAAGTAAGTAAATTTATTTCCCGTGTGTTACCGGGGCCTCATTATGAGTAAAGAATAGTAACACTGTGTCCTTCCAAGCATGTCATAAGAGACGACTAAGGAGATTGATCGATGGCTTGACAAGCTGTCATTGTAAAAAGTTTTGTTATGGAAACAGAGTCATAGATTTTAGAGCAGTGATCTCTGCAATATGTGACATTTTGGCACGCAAGGTTTCTGTTTTTGAGATTGTGGTTCTGCCCTATGTGCCGTCTTCGGCTCGAAAGGACAATAGATAGAAGTAAGTAAAGAACCCCATCATGTCAAGTGGCGTATAGGGAATATGGTGTTAGTGACCATGATTTTTATAGACCTTTCGGCACATGATTTTTGGGGTATTGTGGTTGGTATTATGTTCATGCCACTTTATTTTCCCAGAAAAAGTTCTCATACCCATAATGTTGGGTGAACCTGGAAGCCATCAACCAAAATCAAATCCGACCTCTTGTCCTTTGTAGTACAGTTTACTAATCACTGAGCTATCGTGGCTCCAGCTTGATTTAGGAATTGTTTCAAACATTTTTCTATCAACATATTTTACTATTCCTTCAACACTAATATTTATTTCTTATTCAATTCATGTCGTTGAGGACGGGCAACCAATGGATCGGGCGGACATCATCAATGCCCTCCAAGATGTGGGAAGAGCACAGGACTTCGACAAACACAGATCCACGTCACTTCTTCGGATGATGGAAATGGGAGTTAAGATGGGCACAGCCAGAAATGAGACGCTTAGTGGCTGTGTAAGAAGACTTATCAACCAACATAGAACTGGAGTCGTCAGTCGCTGGACACTGCGGGAATTGCTGAGGAGGGGATCTGAGCACCTATGGACATGTTCGGAGTGCAATGATGATGACCCGCAAATAACTCAATAACTCAATTTATTTCTTTAACATCAGATGCATTTCAAGTGCTACTTGTCACCAAACATTTTTCTATCAACATATTTTACTATTCCTTCAACACTAATATTTATTTCCTTAACATCAAATGCATTTCAAGTGCTACTTGTCACCAAACATTTTTCTATCAACATATTTTACTATTCCTTCAACACTAATATTTATTTCCTTAACATCAAATGCATTTCAAGTGCTACTTGTCACCAGCAACTCAAATATGGACCAGATTTGATCAATCTTAAGAACAGCGCCACAATTCTTTACTCCCCTTTCGGGCCCCAGCAGCGCATGGGTGGATTTGTCAGTAGTTTGGTAATATATTAGTGTCTTGATGCTGTTTTGCTTGGCAGTTTCTCTTATGAATCTGTCAATACTGGATAGTCAGATTCAGACTGTAGAATGAGCAAAATGTATTTGTGGTGCTGGCCTACTCTCCTTCCTCCTGTGCCTTGTGGTGCCTGGCCTACTCTCCTTCCTCCTGTGCCTTGTGGTGCCTGGTCTACTCTCCTTCCTCCTGTGCCTTGTGGTGCCTGGTCTACTCTCCTTCCTCCTGTGCCTTGTGATGCCTGGTCTACTCTCCTTCCTCCTGTGCCTTGTGGTGCCTGGTCTACTCTCCTTCCTCCTGTGCCTTGTGGTGCCTGGTCTACTCTCCTTCCTCCTGTGCCTTGTGGTGCCTGGCCTACTCTCCTTCTTCCTGTGCCTGGTCTACTCTCCTTCCTCCTGTGCCTTGTGGTGCCTGGCCTACTCTCCTTCTTCCTGTGCCTGGTCTACCCTCCTTCCTCCTGTGCCTTGTGGTGCCTGGTCTACCCTCCTTCTTCCTGTGCCTGGTCTACTCTCCTTCTTCCTGTGCCTGGCCTACTCTCCTTCTTCCTGTGCCTGGCCTACTCTCCTTCTTCCTGTGCCTGGTCTACCCTCCTTCCTCCTGTGCCTGGCCTACTCTCCTTCTTCCTGTGCCTGGCCTACTCTCCTTCTTCCTGTGCCTGGCCTACTCTCCTTCTTCCTGTGCCTGGCCTACCCTCCTTCCTCCTGTGCCTGGTCTACCCTCCTTCCTCCTGTGCCTGGTCTACCCTCCTTCTTCCTGTGCCTGGTCTACCCTCCTTCCTCCTGTGCCTGGTCTACCCTCCTTCCTCCTGTGCCTGGTCTACCCTCCTTCCTCCTGTGCCTGGTCTACCCTCCTTCCTCCTGTGCCTGGTCTACCCTCCTTCCTCCTGTGCCTGGCCTACTCTCCTTCTTCCTGTGCCTGGTCTACCCTCCTTCCTCCTGTGCCTTGTGGTGCCTGGTCTACCCTCCTTCTTCCTGTGCCTGGTCTACCCTCCTTCCTCCTGTGCCTGGTCTACCCTCCTTCTTCCTGTGCCTGGTCTACCCTCCTTCTTCCTGTGCCTGGTCTACCCTCCTTCTTCCTGTGCCTGGTCTACCCTCCTTCTTCCTGTGCCTGGTCTACCCTCCTTCTTCCTGTGCCTGGTCTACCCTCCTTCTTCCTGTGCCTGGTCTACCCTCCTTCCTCCTGTGCCTGGTCTACCCTCCTTCCTCCTGTGCCTGGTCTACCCTCCTTCTTCCTGTGCCTGGTCTACCCTCCTTCTTCCTGTGCCTGGTCTACCCTCCTTCTTCCTGTGCCTGGTCTACCCTCCTTCTTCCTGTGCCTGGTCTACCCTCCTTCTTCCTGTGCCTGGTCTACCCTCCTTCTTCCTGTGCCTGGTCTACCCTCCTTCTTCCTGTGCCTGGTCTACCCTCCTTCCTCCTGTGCCTTGTGGTGCCTGGTCTACCCTCCTTCTTCCTGTGCCTGGTCTACCCTCCTTCCTCCTGTGCCTGGTCTACCCTCCTTCCTCCTGTGCCTGGTCTACCCTCCTTCTTCCTGTGCCTGGTCTACCCTCCTTCTTCCTGTGCCTGGTCTACCCTCCTTCTTCCTGTGCCTGGTCTACCCTCCTTCCTCCTGTGCCTTGTGGTGCCTGGTCTACTCTCCTTCTTCCTGTGCCTGGTCTACCCTCCTTCCTCCTGTGCCTTGTGGTGCCTGGTCTACCCTCCTTCTTCCTGTGCCTGGTCTACCCTCCTTCCTCCTGTGCCTTGTGGTGCCTGGCCTACTCTCCTTCTTCCTGTGCCTGGTCTACCCTCCTTCCTCCTGTGCCTTGTGGTGCCTGGCCTACTCTCCTTCTTCCTGTGCCTGGTCTACCCTCCTTCCTCCTGTGCCTTGTGGTGCCTGGTCTACCCTCCTTCTTCCTGTGCCTGGTCTACCCTCCTTCCTCCTGTGCCTTGTGGTGCTGGCCTACTCTCCTTCTTCCTGTGCCTGGTCTACCCTCCTTCCTCCTGTGCCTTGTGGTGCCTGGCCTACTCTCCTTCTTCCTGTGCCTGGTCTACCCTCCTTCCTCCTGTGCCTTGTGGTGCCTGGTCTACCCTCCTTCCTCCTGTGCCTGGCCTACTCTCCTTCTTCCTGTGCCTGGTCTACTCTCCTTCCTCCTGTGCCTTGTGGTGCCTGGCCTACTCTCCTTCTTCCTGTGCCTGGTCTACTCTCCTTCCTCCTGTGCCTGGCCTACTCTCCTTCCTCCTGTGCCTGGCCTACTCTCCTTCCTCCTGTGCCTGGCCTACTCTCCTTCTTCCTGTGCCTGGCCTACTCTCCTTCCTCCTGTGCCTGGCCTACTCTCCTTCTTCCTGTGCCTGGCCTACTCTCCTTCTTCCTGTGCCTGGCCTACTATCCTTCTTCCTGTGCCTTGTGGTGCCTGGCCTACTCTCCTTCTTCCTGTGCCTGGCCTACTCTCCTTCCTCCTGTGGCTGGCCTACTCTCCTTCCTCCTGTGCCTGGCCTACTCTCCTTCCTCCTGTGCCTGGCCTACTCTCCTTCCTCCTGTGCCTGGCCTACTCTCCTTCCTCCTGTGCCTGGCCTACTCTCCTTCTTCCTGTGCCTGGTCTACTCTCCTTCTTCCTGTGCCTGGTCTACTCTCCTTCTTCCTGTGCCTGGTCTACTCTCCTTCTTCCTGTGCCTGGTCTACTCTCCTTCCTCCTGTGCCTGGCCTACTCTCCTTCTTCATGTGCCTGGTCTACTCTCCTTCTTCCTGTGCCTGGTCTACCCTCCTTCCTCCTGTGCCTTGTGGTGCCTGGCCTACTCTCCTTCTTCCTGTGCCTGGTCTACTCTCCTTCCTCCTGTGCCTTGTGGTGCCTGGCCTACTCTCCTTCTTCCTGTGCCTGGTCTACCCTCCTTCCTCCTGTGCCTTGTGGTGCTGGCCTACTCTCCTTCCTCCTGTGCCTGGTCTACTCTCCTTCCTCCTGTGCCTTGTGATGCCTGGTCTACCCTCCTTCCTCCTGTGCCTTGTGGTGCTGGCCTACTCTCCTTCCTCCTGTGCCTTGTGATGCCTGGTCTACCCTCCTTCCTCCTGTGCCTGGTCTACCCTCCTTCTTCCTGTGCCTGGTCTACCCTCCTTCCTCCTGTGCCTTGTGGTGCCTGGTCTACTCTCCTTCTTCCTGTGCCTGGTCTACCCTCCTTCCTCCTGTGCCTTGTGGTGCCTGGTCTACCCTCCTTCTTCCTGTGCCTGGTCTACCCTCCTTCCTCCTGTGCCTTGTGGTGCCTGGCCTACTCTCCTTCTTCCTGTGCCTGGTCTACCCTCCTTCCTCCTGTGCCTTGTGGTGCCTGGTCTACCCTCCTTCTTCCTGTGCCTGGTCTACCCTCCTTCCTCCTGTGCCTTGTGGTGCTGGCCTACTCTCCTTCTTCCTGTGCCTGGTCTACCCTCCTTCCTCCTGTGCCTTGTGGTGCCTGGCCTACTCTCCTTCTTCCTGTGCCTGGTCTACCCTCCTTCCTCCTGTGCCTTGTGGTGCCTGGTCTACCCTCCTTCCTCCTGTGCCTGGCCTACTCTCCTTCTTCCTGTGCCTGGTCTACTCTCCTTCCTCCTGTGCCTTGTGGTGCCTGGCCTACTCTCCTTCTTCCTGTGCCTGGTCTACTCTCCTTCCTCCTGTGCCTGGCCTACTCTCCTTCCTCCTGTGCCTGGCCTACTCTCCTTCCACCTGTGCCTGGCCTACTCTCCTTCTTCCTGTGCCTGGCCTACTCTCCTTCCTCCTGTGCCTGGCCTACTCTCCTTCTTCCTGTGCCTGGCCTACTCTCCTTCCTGTGCCTGGCCTACTCTCCTTCTTCCTGTGCCTTGTGGTGCCTGGCCTACTCTCCTTCTTCCTGTGCCTGGCCTACTCTCCTTCCTCCTGTGGCTGGCCTACTCTCCTTCCTCCTGTGCCTGGCCTACTCTCCTTCCTCCTGTGCCTGGCCTACTCTCCTTCCTCCTGTGCCTGGCCTACTCTCCTTCCTCCTGTGCCTGGCCTACTCTCCTTCTTCCTGTGCCTGGTCTACTCTCCTTCTTCCTGTGCCTGGTCTACTCTCCTTCCTCCTGTGCCTTGTGGTGCCTGGCCTACTCTCCTTCCTCCTGTGCCTGGCCTACTCTCCTTCTTCATGTGCCTGGTCTACTCTCCTTCTTCCTGTGCCTGGTCTACCCTCCTTCCTCCTGTGCCTTGTGGTGCCTGGCCTACTCTCCTTCTTCCTGTGCCTGGTCTACTCTCCTTCCTCCTGTGCCTTGTGGTGCCTGGCCTACTCTCCTTCTTCCTGTGCCTGGTCTACCCTCCTTCCTCCTGTGCCTTGTGGTGCTGGCCTACTCTCCTTCCTCCTGTGCCTGGCCTACTCTCCTTCCTCCTGTGCCTTGTGATGCCTGGTCTACCCTCCTTCCTCCTGTGCCTTGTGGTGCTGGCCTACTCTCCTTCCTCCTGTGCCTTGTGATGCCTGGTCTACCCTCCTTCCTCCTGTGCCTTTATCTTCATCTATTCAATCAAGAAGATGATTCTTTGTAATCACCTGTACATTTTCTATGTACAAAGAACATGTGCTACAATATGATGCCAAATAATTCCTAGTTCCTTTCGCTGATAGAGGATTCTCTCAAGGTAGACCTGCAAACAACCTCATTAGCCCTGGTCTGCCTGGTTTCGTTCTGTCCCTAAGTTCGCCATACAATAATTATTTGGCAATACGGTTGTTGTCCATCCTTCTCACATGACCCAACCACCTTAATTTCCTATTGTTGTTGCTGTCATGGATCCAGGAGCCTGTGGGCCAATGCCCTACAACCTAATAATCTCAGACTCCTTAGTGTTGTCATGATGAATGGGAATTTGCCTTGTTGTAAGATATTACAGTTGGTTACCTAGTCCTGCCATTTTATGTTCATTATCTTGCGAAGACAATACACATAAAAGTTGTTTAGCTGTCTCTCCTGCCACATATAAGTAAGCTCAAGTCTTGGATCCATTGACAGGTGTGCTAATCAAACAGCTCTGATAAATTAGAATACTCTGGGCAAAGACGTTAATTTAATCAAATATAAGTCACATAATAAATGTATCATGAATATTGGAAATTTGTCTGCAAAAATCATTAGAAAATCCTGATTAAAGTATTCCCCATGAAGTTAATGTTAAAATAAACAACACAAATGTTAGACTATTGCCTGTCTAACAAAACATTACAATAGACAGAGGCAAATGTTAGACTATTGCCTGTCTAACAAAACATTACAATAGACAGAGGCAAATGTTAGACTATTGCCGGTCTAACAAAACATTACAATAGACAGAGGCAAATGTTAGACTATTGCCAGTCTAACAAAACTAAACAAGAGACAGAGGCAAATGTTAGACTATTGCCAGTCTAACAAAACTAAACAATAGACAGAGGCAAATGTTAGACTATTGCCTGTCTAACAAAACATTACAATAGACAGAGGCAAATGTTAGACTATTGCCTGTCTAACAAAACATTACAATAGACAGAGGCAAATGTTAGACTATTGCCGGTCTAACAAAACATTACAATAGACAGAGGCAAATGTTAGACTATTGCCGGTCTAACAAAACATTACAATAGACAGAGGCAAATGTTAGACTATTGCCTGTCTAACAAAACATTACAATAGACAGAGGCAAATGTTAGACTACTGCCTGTCTAATAAAACATTACAATAGACAGAGGCAAATGTTAGACTATTGCCAGTCTAACAAAACATAACAATAGACAGAGGCAAATGTTAGACTATTGCCTGTCTAACAAAACATTACAATAGACAGAGGCAAATGTTAGACTATTGCCTGTCTAACAAAACATTACAATAGACACAGACAAATGTTAGACTATTGCCTGTCTAACAAAACTAAACAATAGACAGAGGCAAATGTTAGACTATTGCCTGTCTAACAAAACATAACAACAGACACAGACAAATGTTAGACTATTGCCTGTCTAACAAAACATAACAATAGACAGAGGCAAATGTTAGACTATTGCCTGTCTAACAAAACATAACAACAGACACAGACAAATGTTAGACTATTGCCTGTCTAACAAAACATAACAACAGACACAGACAAATGTTAGACTATTGCCTGTCTAACAAAACATAACAATAGACAGAGGCAAATGTTAGACTATTGCCTGTCTAACAAAACATAACAATAGACACAGACAAATGTTAGACTATTGCCTGTCTAACAAAACATTACAATAGACAGAGGCAAATGTTAGACTATTGCCTGTCTAACAAAAGACACAGACAAATGTTAGACTATTGCCTGTCTAACAAAACTAAACAATAGACAGAGGCAAATGTTAGACTATTGCCTGTCTAACAAAACATAACAATAGACACAGACAAATGTTTGACTATTGCCTGTCTAACAAAACTAAACAATAGACAGAGGCAAATGTTAGACTATTGCCTGTCTAACAAAACATAACAATAGACAGAGGCAAATGTTTGACTATTGCCGGTCTAACAAAACATAACAATAGACAGAGGCAAATGTTTGACTATTGCCTGTCTAACAAAACTAAACAATAGACAGAGGCAAATGTTTGACTATTGCCTGTCTAACAAAACTAAACAATAGACAGAGGCAAATGTTAGACTATTGCCTGTCTAATAAAACATTACAATAGACAGAGGCAAATGTTTGACTATTGCCTGTCTAACAAAACTAAACAATAGACAGAGACAAATGTTAGACTATTGCCAGTCTAACAAAAGACACAGACAAATGTTAGACTATTGCCTGTCTAACAAAACATAACAATAGACACAGACAAATGTTAGACTATTGCCTGTCTAACAAAACTAAACAATAGACAGAGACAAATGTTTGACTATTGCCTGTCTAATAAAACATAACAATAGACAGAGGCAAATGTTAGACTATTGCCTGTCTAACAAAACTAAACAATAGACAGAGACAAATGCTTGACTATTGCCTGTCTAATAAAACATAACAATAGACAGAGGCAAATGTTCTCATTGTGACAGGATACATACCAGCTGCCTCCATGAGCTCATCACACAAGTTTGTTGGTATCAAAGCCTCGCTGAGATCACTGAAGAAACTCTTCAGGAGAGTTGCTACTGCATTGACTGGGATTTCTAAAGTAGTAATGTCCACATTTGGATCTGTTGGATCACAAAGTGAATATTATCATCAAGTACCACGACAGTGACAGGTGTGCTCATGTTTCTCCACAACTTTCTATCTCTATTTGTTGTTTATCATTTCTGCTGTGGACTTTTTAACCAAACCATTAGATTACACTGTTTAGCTTTCCTTTCTGTTTCCCTTCATAACACTGAGAAGAAATCTTCTTTTCTTTATTTCCACTGCAAAAATGTGTTGAGCAATGTCTTTTTCATTATTTGGAATATAGCTTTGCAAGAGCTATTTTGCACATCATCTCTATCGTACATCTACTACAGATGAAATCATATTAACCAATTTTCTTAAAAGACAAGGATTTAACCTGCACTAATGAGTTTGTGCGATGAACCAAGTTCTTCCTGTGTGATCAGGAAAGAAAATGAAGCATTAGCGGGGGTTTAGGGAGAAACTGTGTGGTCTAGAGGTAAGATGTTGACCTGCGGATAGAAAGGTCCTGGGTTCAAATCCCACCAGTTGGTGAGGAATTTTTCTATTTAAATCCAAGACTTGTTCGCAGTTTTCTCCCCTCTTGATCTCTGGGTAGTGAGATCTAATGTCTATCTCAGATAATGGCAAAAAGCAAGATATACAATGTGCACTCACGCATATTAACGAACCCATAGTCCAAAAGACTAGGCCATAATGGTCACTGTCCGGGAAAAACTATTAAGCAAATCTGAAGATCGATCACTGGACCACACACACTCTTTAAAAAGTCTTATCTTAGTCTCAGGCAGTTGTGATGTCACATAGAGAATTCCCTGAAATTCTGAAGATTAATCACTGGACCACACACACTCTTTAAAAAGTCTTATCTTAGTCTCAGGCAGTTGTGATGTCACATAGAGAATTCCCTGAAATTCTGAAGATCAATCACTGGACCACACACACTCTTTAAAAAGTCTTATCTTAGTCTCAGGCAGTTGTGATGTCAAATAGAAAATTCGCTGTCACAATGTCTGACCTGAAATTTTGACTAGCTCTCCACTACCAGATAAATTACACCAGGGCTAATATATTTTATATTATGATTTGCATAATTCATGACATATAACTTCTAATATTAACATTTTGAATATATATTTGTTTATACAACAATACAAGTTAATAATTTCTATGAGTAAAAGTGAAAGTCATAACTTTTTTTGAGCAATTAAATTTTGTCAAAATTGGATTTGAAGTAGGTCTATGTTTTTGTACTTGCCATGCTGGTGACCATAATATAAAAAAAAACTATCTTTACGACACATAGTACCATTGCTGGTGTATGTCGGGGGAGCAACGATAGAACCAGAGGGATAAAGGCCGCTTGGTCAAGCAGTCGCCACGACGTGTGTGACTCAGGATTTTTATTTCACCCCCAATAGAAAAAAATCCTTTCTGTCTACCGCGGGCTTCGAACACCGTATGTCAGCTTTTCAGCTAGCGGAACAGTGGTTTTAGCCGCACGGCCACGCGCACCTCCGGTGACCATAAGAGATATAATAATGTAAAATAAAAGTGAAAGTCATGTTTTTTTTTAGCACCTTATTTGTGTTATGTTATTATATTTTATGTAAGTGCGTATGTGTGTGCACATGTATATTGTATACATGTGCATATATATACACATATGCTGTTATTTTTCTAGTGCTTTTAATATTCCATCAATCCATATTTTTCTTGTTTGACCCTTGAGTCTGGTGTTCTCATAATGCTTATTAAAAGCTTGTTGTGTTGTGTTTTGGTCTTTCTGTTTTCTCCCGTCATCATAGCATTCTATATATTGTTTTTATCACCAAGATGAGAGAGAGAGAGAAAGGAGGGATAGAGAGGAGGGCGGGATATGAGGGGAGAGAGAGATAGAGAGTGAGAAGGAGGAAATGAGAGAGAATGAGGATATATCATCAAGTGTAAAGCAGCATTCTCTGGTTTGATTACATGAAGTTTAAATTTATAAAATGTATAACACTGGGATAGCTTATCAAGCATGTTATTCACTGTTATTTCAGCAAATTTGCAAGACGAACTGAAACAGGGACAGAAACACAAACAGTAGGTTTGAGTCAAATATATCACTAGTTAAGATTACCCGGCATCATATATAATAAACAGTATAGTTTTGATAGAGCAACAACCCTGTGAAGGCAGGAAAAGCTCATGAAAGTGTGCATAGTCAGCAGTTCCAAACGTAGATTAGAAACACCAGATTTTTCTAGCCTAGTGTCATCCTAGCCTGGCAACGGAAGTGCCTCATTTGCGAAAGTCATGACCTAGGTCATCTCAACTAAAGAGCATGCCACAAACAGTTGTAGGATGCGACTGGTTGAAAGCAGCAGCACAACATATTCACGCCAACTTAACGGGTGAACACTAAGAAGAGAAGAAGCACTGGTGGACTCTTGTGTAAAATGATGGTGGCCCTAAACATAAATATACATAAATTGCAAAATTAAAAGTAAAAACATAAATATATACTGAAAATTTAAATTAATATTAAAATTACACAAATTAAACTGCCAGATACTAATTAAATTACAAAAAAAAAAAAGTGAAACGTTAAAATTAAAGTAAAAGTAGAACAGAAATTCTGTTCCAATACCCTCTTTTTTTACCTTTTTTACCCTGTACTGACGCGTAGGCCATCAACAAGAGCTTTCTAATTTTTTTCTGTCCATGGCTGTCTCTTCTATTTTCTGTCCTTGGCTGTCTCTTCTATTTTCTGTCCATGGCTGTCTCTTCTATTTTCTGTCTGTGGCTGTCTCTTCTATTTTCTGTGGGTGGCTGTCTCTTATATTTTCTGTCCATGGCTGTCTCTTCTATTTTCTGTGGGTGGCTGTCTCTTATATTTTCTGTCCATGGCTGTCTCTTCTATTTTCTGTCCGTGGCTGTCTCTTCTATTTTCTGTCCATGGCTGTCTCTTCTATTTTCTGTCCATGGTTGTCTCTTATATTTTCTGTCCATGGCTGTCTCTTCTATTTTCTGTGGGTGGCTGTCTCTTATATTTTCTGTCCATGGCTGTCTCTTCTATTTTCTGTCCGTGGCTGTCTCTTCTATTTTCTGTCCATGGCTGTCTCTTCTATTTTCTGTCCATGGCTGTCTCTTCTATTTTCTCCAGATTGAATTTATCGTTGTGATCTTCGCCTCAATGTTTCATCAGCAATGTTTCTAGGTCTTACCTGTGCATTCCAGATGATGAGAACTTTGCTTGGTAATGTTCCCCATTTGGTTTTCGAAGCGTGTATCCTATCCATCCCTGCTACTATTTCTTCCTTTGTGGGAGAACTGATAATTTACTCACAGTTAATAATTGAACAGAGATTAACAATGAACAAAGAATACCAACCTGCAGAGAATCTATTTACAAAGAGCTCGCCCTGTGCTTTATTTCCAGGTATTCTGTACAAACCTTCTGTTTTAAGACCTGGTGTTAAGAACAAATTAATGGTGATTGGTTTGCATGAGAGGTTCGTTTGTTGCACCTAATAATCCATCTAATATGTATCTTCTCTAACAAGAAAATTATTATTACAGAGAGGGTTTGTATGTGTGCATAGGAGCGTGTAGCGAGGAATACAATATTAAACTACCAATAAACTTGACGAATGGCAATCAGAGGGTAAAAGAAAAAAGAGGCAAACCTAGAGAAACATTAAAAAAAAAACAACATTGAAGTGAAGTGCAAGGCAATAGGTGAAAGGCAACAACTGCAAGCATTACCTTCCTTGCCCAAACTGCAAAGCTCGCCAAAAACATGGTCGTAGAGCAAGATATAATGCAGGTCCTTTGCAAGGTCTCACACTTGATAACAAAGATCATCAAACATAAAGACTCTGGAATCTCTGCCCTATGTGCTGTCTTCAGCTCAAAAGGACAATAAATAGAATAGATAGGCTCAATGGATCGTTGCCAGGGGGACTTTAGAAAAAGTTCTACAGCAACTCTTCCAACAGAGTGCCGTTTCACAAACCTTTATCCAGGCACAAAATCTCAGGTACTGACACAGCTCTTGGCCTGAATGGAGTGTGGTGGGCAATCCCTGGACTCTCTACTGTGTTTTTTATTTACTTCTCTCCTGCATGAAACATGGATGGGTGCCATGTGGACTGAGTTAACAGGTGAAGTCACCACCCTCCCCACCTCAGAACATTGGTGTGGGTGTGAGGTGGGCCTGAGTTAACAGTTGCATAACAGTTTCATGAGGAAACCATCTGGTTAAACAAAACAAGGAAGACCAAGAGAAATGCTAAGCTGAACAATTATTAGGGAAGGCTCAACCATGGGAATAAGAAACAACCATGAACTAGCAGCGAACCATCAGTCATGGAGAACTATGACTTCCGCCCTATGTGCCATCTTCGGCCCAAGAGGAATAATGAATGAATGATGAATGAAAGGTTACTAGGTTACCAAATAGGAAACTAATTAATATAGTGTAAAGACTGTTGGCTATTAGAGTTACTAAACAAGTAACTAGCTAGATGTAAGATTTAGAAATGCCAAATTGTAAAAGTGACTGCTACAGAAACCACCAATACAAAACCACATCATATATTTTTGTGTGTCTGATAAAAAACAATGTCATAAGCTTCTTCAGAAATATTTAAAAAAAAAAAACATCAATGTAAAAACATCCTTGAAAAAAAAAAACCCCAAATTAAATATCCCAGCATTCACAAACTAGGTATAATTTGGCCAATGAGAAATCCCCTCAATGACTTATAGATGATTGAGACCCAAATTAAATATCCCAGCATTCACAAACTAGATATAATTCAGTCCCTGAAATATGCCCTCAATGACTCATAGCCGAACGAGACCCAAATTAAATATCCCAACATTCACAAATTAAATGTAATTTTGCACCTGAGATGTCCAGGCAGTTACCCACATAGCTGAATGAGACCCTAACTCCACCTCTACCTGGTGGTTCTGAACTCAGAATGGCAATGTCAGCAGAGATCAACGAGGGAAGGCAAATTGCTTCCAAAAATGTTATGTGAAAAATGTTGGATGTGTCTGGCCAAAGTGGGAAAATACTACAGCTTTGTTGTAAATTACAACACACGCAATAAACATCCAATTAAAAGTCAACAACAAATACAAAAGTAGATGTAATTATTTTGATTCTTCTTCAACATTGGTTTATTAGCAGACTGCACAGAACTGTCTCTTGCACTGTGCTAAAGTGTCTTCACTTTAGAACAACTTGTTCAGCTTTAGGAGTGTTGCTGTGAAAAGTACTTGCTTGCTTGCTAACCAAAATGGACCAGATACAAATGCCGTAAACAACACTTAAGCTTTATAAAAAGCTCCTGTGGTCCACCTGGTGAAAATAAAAACCACAATTTGGGAAAGTTAAGAAATGTTGCCATCACTACGGCGTTGATATCATATGCGACACTCCAGGTTTATAAAATGCTCTTGTGGTCTACCCAGCCATGAAATAAAAATAGGAATCATAATTTGGGAAGGTCAAGAAATCTGTTATCACCACTGCAGCATTCATGCTGAAAGCAATAACAATCAAGAATCTCTGATTTTTTGTTGGGCAACAAAGCACATATGCTAATGTTCTAGGGCAACAAAGCAGATATGCCAATGTTCTATGGCAACAAAGCACTTATGCTAATGTTCTAGGGCAACAAAGCAGATATGCCAATGTTATAGGGCAACAAAGCAGATATGCCAATGTTCTAAGGCAACAAAGCACTTATGCTAATGTTCTAGGGCAACAAAGCAGATATGCCAATGTTCTGGGGCAACAAAGCAGATATGCCAATGTTCTATGGCAACATAGCACATATGCCAATGTTCTAGGGCAACAAAGCAGATATGTCAATGTTCTATGGCAACAAAGCACATATGTCAATGTTCTATGGCAACAAAGCACATATGTCAATGTTCTATGGCAACAAAGCACATATGTCAATATTCTATGGCAACAAAGCACATATGTCAATGTTCTAGGGCAACAAAGCACATATGCCAATATTCTAGAGCAACAAAGCACATATGCCAATGTTCCAGGGCAAAAAAGCACATATGTCAATGTTCTATGGCAACAAAGCACATATGTCAATGTTCTAGGGCAACAAGGCACATATGTCAATGTTCTAGGGCAACAAGGCACATGTGCCAATGTTCTAGGAAAACAAAGCACATATGTCAAAGTTCTACAACACCGATCCACTTTATTGGCATGTGGTTCTCCTTTACCATCCCGCAAGGCAGCAGTTGTTCGTAATCCATATTGACTCCTATAGGAAAGCTTTCTTACCCAAAACTAGTTCAAGATTCTTCAGAGTACAAAAAGTATACTATAATATCTTCAAAACAAATAATAAACACCTACAAGCTTACCTTCTGCTTCAATGTAGCTGACACACTTCAACACAAACTGGGGAATAAATGGATTCTCAACAGACGTTGGGAAATCCTCCAGACAAAAGCCACTTATGGAGGTACCTGAAGCTTTGTCCTTTTTCTTGAATTTTTTCTGAGCACCTTTTGCTTTCTTCTCCTGTAAAATGCAAGCAATCAATGTCTATGTATTTTGGTCAACATCACCCACTCATTCATCTTTCTATACATTTTATTTGGATTATTCCACCATCGTATGCACTAACGTATGCACTCACCCAGCTATCTAATCAATCAATCCATCCATCAATCATATATCCATCCTTCAATCTATCCATCTGTTCATTTTATTTTCATCTGTTCCATCACCTATACTTAACATGTGCACTCACCAATCTATCTTATCTAATCTAATCTAATCTAATCTAATCTAAATCAATCTAATATAAATCAATCAATCAATCTAATATATATAAATCAATCAATCTAATCTATCTATCTTATCTATCTATCTATCTTATCTATCTATCTATCTTATCTATCTATCTTATCTATCTATCTCTTATCTTATCTTTCTATCTTATCTAATCTAATCAATCTAATCTAATCTAATCTAATCTATCTAATCTAATCTAATCTAATCTATCTAATCTAATCTAATCTAATCTAATCTAATCTATCTATCTTATCTATCTATCTATCTTATCTATCTATCTTATCTTATCTTATCTTTCTATCTTATCTTTCTATCTTATCTAATCTAATCTATCTAATCTAATCTATCTAATCTAATCTAATCTATCTAATCTAATCTAATCTAATCTAATCTATCTAATCTAATCTAATCTAATCTAATCTAATCTATCTAATATATATAAATCAATCAATCAATCTAATCTATCTATCTTATCTATCTATCTATCTTATCTATCTAATCTAATCTTATCTATCTAATCTTATCTATCTAATCTTATCTATCTAATCTTATCTATCTAATCTTATCTATCTAATCTAATCTTATCTTATCTTATCTTATCTATCTTATCTTATCTTATCTTATCTTATCTTTATCTTTATCTTTATCTTTATCTTTATCTTTATCTTTATCTTTATCTTTATCTTTATCTTAATCTTAATCTTAATCTTATCCTATCCTATCCTATCCTATCCTATCCTATCCTATCCTATCTATCTATCTATCTATCTATCTATCTATCTATCTATCTATCTATCTATCTATCTATCTATCTATCTATCTATCTATCTATCTATCTATCTATCTATCTATCTATCTATCTATCTATCTATTGTCCTTTCGAGCCAAAGACGGCACATAGGGCAGAACCACAATCTCAAAAACAGAAACCTTGCAGAGATCACTGCATGGCGCTGTTTCCATAACAATACTTTTTACAATGACAGCTTGTCAAGCCATCGATCAACCTCCTTAGTCGCCTCTTACGACATGCCTGGAAGAAATCATATCTACCCATCCATAAAACCATTTAATTGGTCAATCCATCTATGCTAAATGTGCACTAATTACTCCACAACCACAGTCTGATTCCAATCAAAGGAGCATAATAAAGATGTCCTTACCTCCTCTTTCTGCCGTCTTCTTTCATCTTTCTTCCGCTGCTTCTCAGGATCACGCAGTGTCTTGAATCGGAATCTCCCTCCCCAGTTCCCACTGTCATTCAGATCAAACTCCACCTCATCACCACCAGCTCCTCCGCCGCCACCGGTATTGGTCCCAACATTCTATGTTAGTGTCAAATGAAAACAATGTTACCAAAAAGAGTTGATTGTAAAAAGTCCAGCCCTAAAAGATGCTGTATAGAGAAATGTTATTGATGTGTACAAAATCTTAGATAAATAAACCTGGCGAATAATTACATCTATGGAGTTATGTTATAGTTATGATGTTGATTACTAGAATGGAAAAGAACTCAATTAGGTCTTTAGTGTTGAGTATTGGGTATATGGTGTTCATACTTATCAAATAGTGAATTATCTTATGCAATAAATCTATGTCAATAGAAGTGAGAAAGAGAGTTCATCGGTGCTATATAGAACCAATTCTGACATATGGAAGTGAATCATGGACAGTAGACAAATAAATGAAAAGACGATTAGGGGTCACAGAGATGGGATTTCTCAGAAGAATGTTGAAAGTTCCCTGGACAGCTAAAAATACCAATGAGGAAATTCTCAAAGAGGGCAACACAAAAAGGGAACTCCTAAAAAACTTCAGAAAGAAATAATCAACATTTTTCTGGCTCATCATGAGAAGAGGAAAGTTGGAATACTTGGTTACAACTGGCAAAATAAAAGGAAAAAGAGATCGTGGACGACAAAGAGAGAAAATACTGCATAGCTTGGTGTCATGGCATGGAAAACAGCCAACAACAGAACTGATATGATGCACTATGGATAGAAGATTATGGATGACATGATCGCCTACGCCAACCAGGTTGGCACATGATGATGATGATACTTTTCAACCATTGACACATTTCTGGGATATTATGGTTAGCGTAGTGACAGTGCTGTCTCTCTTTCTTAGAAAAATCCAGAACCAATTTTAGTGTTACGGTAACCTAAAAGTATTTATGAAAACAGTATATAGCTCAAACAAGTAGATTGTTTTAAATAACTGCAGCGGTGTTTACATCAGATGGAAGATGTCTTACTGGGGTACAAAGCAAAATCTCACAGGCCAAGAATATTTCTTTTTTAATAAAATGATAAATATGTTATGCAACAGGTCATTATCACAGAGAGCTATAAAAATAGTTTTATGGTGTTACATGGAACCAGTGCTGCTTTATGATTGCAAATCATGGATGGTAATTACAGGAGTATAAAGTCAGAATCAGCTGAGATATGTTTTTTTTTTTATATTTAGAAGGATGCCTTAAAGTACAACGGACAGCCAACAAATTATAAAGAGGTGTTAATAAAAAAAAAGGGTAGAGGAAGATAACAAAACAAAATTAGGAAAAAGCATTGAAGATTTGTAGTGCAGAGGCAGGTTGAAATGTGTAGTTAACAAGAAAAACTGAAGTTCAAAGATAAAGAGGCAGACAAAGGGAAAAAAATGCTGAATGGTTTGACAGTGTGAATGGGAAAGATGCTGGATGGTTTGACAGTGTGAATGGGAAAGATGCTGGATGGTTTGACAGTGTGAATGGGAAATATGCTGGATGGTTTGATAGTGTGAATGGGAAAGATGCTGGATGGTTTGACAGTGTGAATGGGAAAGATGCTGGATGGTTTGATAGCGTGGCATGGGAAAATATGCTGGATGGTGTGGCAGTGTGAATGGGAAATATGCTGGATGGTGTGGCAGTGTGAATGGGAAATATGCTGGATGGTGTGGCAGTGTGAATGGGAAATATGCTGGATGGTTTGACAATGTGGCATGGGAAAAGATGTTGGATGGTTTGGCAGCGTGGCATAGGGGAAAAGATCCTGAATGGATTGATAGTGTAAGTTAGTAAAAGTAAAGTACCCCCGTCACGCCAAGTGACAGCGTATAGGGAATATGGTGTTAGTGACCATCATTTTTACAGACCTTCAGCACATGATTTTTGGGGTAATGTGGTCAGTATTACGCCCGTGCCGCTTTACTTTCCCAGAAAAAATCCGGTACCCATTTAAGGCTGGGTGAACCCGGAAGCCGTCAGTTGGGATCCAACCCTACCTCTTGTCCTTTGTAGTCCAGTTCACTAACCACTGAGCTATCGCGGCGCGGATTGATAGTGTGGCATGGAAAAATATGCAGGAAGGTTCAACAGTGTGGCATTGGAAGATATGATGGATGGTTCAACAGTGTGGAATGGGGAAAAGATGCTGGATGGTTCAACAGTGTGGCAAGGGAAAAGATGTTGGATGGTTTGACAGTGTGGTATGGGGAAAAGATGTTGGATGGTTTGACAGTGTGGCATGGGGAAATATGCTGGATGGTTTGACAGTGTGGTATGGGGAAAAGATGTTGGATGGTTCAACAGTGTGGCATGGGGAAATATGTTGGATGGTTTGACAGTGTGGCATGGGGAAATATGCTGGATGGTTTGACAGTGTGGCATGGGGAAATATGTTGGATGGTTTGACAGTGTGGCATGGGGAAATATGCTGGATGGTTTGACAGTGTGGCATGGGATAAGATGCTGGATGGTTTGACAGTGTGGCATGGGATAAGATGCTGAATGGTTTGACAGTGTGGCATGGGGAAGTATGCTGGATGGTTTGACAGTGTGGCATGGGGAAGTATGCTGGGTGGTTTGACAGTGTGGCATGTGGAAATATGCTGGATGGCTTGACAGTGTGGCATGGGGAAATATGCTGGATGGTTTGACAGTGTGGCATGGGGAAATATGCTGGATGGTTTGACAGTGTGGCATGGGGAAATATGCTGGATGGCTTGACAGTGTGGCATGGGGAAATATGCTGGATGGTTTGACAGTGTGGTATGGGGAAATATGCTGGATGATTTGACAGTGTGGCATGGGGAAATATGCTGGATGGTTTGACAGTGTGGCATGGGGAAATATGCTGGATGATTTGACAGTGTGGCATGTGGAAATATTCTGGATGGCTTGACAGTGTGGCATGGGGAAATATGCTGGATGGTTTGACAGTGTGGCATGGGGAAATATGCTGGATGGTTTGACAGTGTGGCATGGGGAAATATGCTGGATGGTTTGACAGTGTGGCATGGGATAAGATGCTGAATGGTTTGACAGTGTGGCATGGGGAAGTATGCTGGATGGTTTGACAGTGTGGCATGGGGAAGTATGCTGGATGGTTTGACAGTGTGGCATGGGGAAGTATGCTGGATGGTTTGACAGTGTGGCATGGGGAAATATGCTGAATGGTTTGACAGTGTGGCATGGGATAAGATGCTGAATGGTTTGACAGTGTGGCATGGGGAAGTATGCTGGATGGTTTGACAGTGTGGCATGGGGAAGTATGCTGGATGGTTTGACAGTGTGGCATGGGGAAGTATGCTGGATGGTTTGACAGTGTGGCATGGGGAAATATGCTGGATGGTTTGACAGTGTGGCATGGGGAAATATGCTGGATGGTTTGACAGTGTGGCATGGGGAAGTATGCTGGATGGTTTGACAGTGTGGCATGGGGAAATATGCTGGATGGTTTGACAGTGTGGCATGGGGAGATTTGCTGGATTGTTTGACAGTATGGCATGGGATAAGATGATCGATGGTTTGACAGTGAGGCATGGAAAAAGATGCTGGATGGTTTGACAGTGTGGCATAGGAAAAGACTGATAGTGGAACAGTGAGCACAATATTGTGAAGTACATGGTATCCACTGTCCCTAAGACAGGACCTTGAAATAGAGGAAGCTAGAAGCTGTCATAAAACAGCTTAGAATCAAAATAATGCCATTCCTATTTACCAACAAACAAGCAAAAAGTTCAATATTGAAAGCAAGAAACAAATAAGCCTGGCTCTGAGGCTGCACCAAGGTAAATATCTCAAGACAAATATTCAATTTTTTAAAGCTCATCAAGCTTCTAAAACTGTAAGATCACAGGGAAAACAAAAATATATTTAAACACACAATATATACATCACTGTCCTACCCATCATTCTCCTCTTCTCTTACGGAATGAAGACCAAGTTTGACCATGTTCCCTTTGTCCAGAGTCAGACTACACTTAGTGTCAGTGAGCTTATCAGCTAAGAAAAAAATATCTTTGTACTTCCAGATCTTTATACTTCAGGATCTTAATACTTCCATATCTCTGTACTTCCAGACCAATGGATCGGGCGGACATCATCAATGCCCTCCGAGATGTGGGAAGAGCACAGGACCTCGACAAACACAGATCCACGTCACTTCTTCGGATGATGGAAATGGGAGTTAAGATGGGCACAGCCAGAAATGAGAAACTTAGTGGCCGTATAAGAAGACTTATCAACCAACATAGAACTGGAGTCGTCAGTCGCTGGACACTGCGGGAATTGCTGAGGAGGGGATCTGAGCACCTATGGACATGTTCGAAGTGCAATGATGATGACCCACAAATAACTCAATAACTTCCATATCTTTACACTTCCATATCTCTATACTTCCAGATCTTTATACTTGGAGATCTTTATACTTCAAGATCTTTACACTTCCATATCTCTATACCATAACCAAATCTCTTTACTTCCAGATTTGTATACTTCCAGATCTTTATTATTCCAGATCTCTATACTTCCAGATCTTTATTCTTCCATATCTCTATAATTCCAGATCTTTATACTTCCAGATCGTTATACTTCCATATCTTTATACTTCCAGATCTCTATACTTCCAGATCTCTATACTTCCAGATCTTTATACTTCCAGATCTCTATACTTCCAGATCTCTATAAGATTCACATCCATAGACAAGGATTGATGCCGTAAGTTAGACAAAAGCTAACCTGCTTGAAAAGAAAAGTATAGAAATCTGTGTAACTCACCTTTGGTAAAGTTTGAAAATGGTGGACTACTGGACGATACAAGGCCAAGTCATCTAATGAATGTGCTGAAAAATGGTAGAGAAAAAAGGTAAGTTAACAGGGGGGAGACATATATAATACATCTTATGTTTCATAATTATTACCTCCCATAATGCTGGCAGTAAAAAAAACTATCTTTATGGTATCATCCCAATATGGGGATGGAGGGGGGGCCAGCATTCAGGACTAGCAGTAAAAGTTAAAAAAGCTCAATTCAATATTACCAAGACAAAAATGGGGAGCCGCGGTAGCTCAGTGGTTAGTGAACTGGACTACAAAGGGCAAGAGGTAGGGTTCGATCCCAACCGAAGGCTTCTGGGTTCACCCAGCCTTTAATGGGTACCGGATTTTTTTTTCTGGGAAAGTAAAGTGGCACGGGCGTAATACCGACCACATTACCCCAAAAATCATGTGCCGAAGGTCTGTAAAATTTATGGTCACTAACACCATACTCCCTATACGCCACTAGGCGTGATGGGGCACTTTACATTTTTTTTTTTTTTTAAGATAAAATTAATCTTGCTTTCAATATCTGAAAATTTAGTCGTTTACAGTCTCTGTTAGTCTATAAACTAATTCTTGTTAAATTATTTTTATACTTTGGGGGTATTGTGTTTGGGATTCATCAATGAAAGTCATACACTGGATGATTACAGATTCCGAGATCATCATTTTGATTTTACAATAATTTATAATGTAGCAGGCCAGTAACTTTATAATGGAAATTAAGTTAAATAAGAGAAACCTGAGGCATGTGGACAAACTTATAAGTGAAAGTGAAGAAAATAAACATAAAATGGTATTGAGCAGCTGAACTAACAGAAAGGCAAGACAAGCTACAACGTTTCGGGAAAAGTCTTCATCAAGTATAACAAACAAACTATACACATCAAATACACAAAATTCTGAGTTAGTACACAACAACTACACAGCTCTAAAAAACACAATGGCAGAAAAGACAGTGGCCAGGATTTTCATAGATTTTCATAAGTTAAATGGAAGTGGTTAAATAAATGCCTTTAAAGAATAAGTAACATATATTTTAACCCTCGGTTAAAATTAGGGGGCCTCGGTAGCCTAGTTGGGAAAACCACCCGACTGGACTACCGACGTTCGGACAACCCGTGTTCGATTCCCGCTGGGAGCAGTGTGAATTGTACTCGTGGTTGGGAAAAAAAAATACCCCCACGGTCGACCCAGCCGTTGGCAAAAATGGGTACCAGGGTATTATCCTGGGAAGGTGAGGAATGTCGCTTCGCATCTGAGTTTCGATGCTTGAGGCAACACTATACAGAAATATCCGAACATTTCTGGATAGGCGGCCGAGTACTTATGGGTGTAAACTTGTGTGCTAAGACATCGGTTCAAGTCTCGTACTTTACCTTTATTTTAACCCCTTGGAGACAGAGGAGATTAGTGGGTTTCAATTTGCAGATGATCAAACACTAATACATGGAAAAACAGAAGACTTACAAGAACACTTAATTAGACTTAATAGTACAGGAACACAATACAACATGAAAATCAACATCAACAAAACAGAAGTTATGAATATCGCAAAACATAAATAGAACATCAGCATAGCAATAGACAGAAAACAACTAAAACAAGAGGAGAAACATCTAGGAAGTCTAGTGACTAACAACAATCCACAAACAGCAGAAATAGACTCAAGATGCAACAAAGCTTGTCAAATCATAGGACAGTTATCACCACTATTGTCCAACAGGGGAATAACTCTAAAGGCAAAATGGGCACTCTACAATACAATCTTCATCCCAACGTTGTGCTACCAATGCCAGTCCTGGACCCTAGATGCAAGAACAATAAGAAAAATAATCACTACCGAGATGAAATGCGTTAGACAAATGACAAGAAACAGCCTGAGAGATAAGGTTAAATATGGAGAACTGAGAAAAAAACTAGGAATAATCCCGCCATAGAATACATGAAGAAATAAAAAGATAAAATGGTTTGGTCACATGATAAAGCAGAAAGATCAAAACACAACACAACGAGTCTTCAACGAATGCTGCAAGAACACCAGACCTAAGGGCCAACCACTAAAATGATGGACTGATGGAATATTAGAAACACTAGAAAACATAGCAGCTGAGGACAACAGAAGAGCAAAACTCTACAAATTATATCTCCCCTTTTTATGCTGAAAGTTAAATGAGGAAGATAAGAAGAAGAAGATATATTTGAAAAAGTTATCAAATTTAGTAAATAAATTTGAACCCAAAACAAAGTATGGAAAATATTTTAGCATTTTGTTACTATGTTTGTAGCAAGTAACCCAATGAATGTGTATATTTTAGCATTTTGTTTCTATGTTTGTAGCAAGTAACCCAATGAATGTGTATATTTTAGCATTTTGTTACTATGTTTGTAGCAAGTAACCCAATGTGTATATTTTAGCATTTTGTTACTATGTTTGTAGCAAGTAACCCAATGAATGTGTATATTTTAGCATTTTGTTACTATGTTTGTAGCAAGTAACCTAATGAATGTGTATATTTTAGCATTTTGTTTCTATGTTTGTAGCAAGTAACATAATGAATGTGTATATTTTAGCATTTTGTTTCTATGTTTGTAACAAGTAACCTAATGAATGTGTATATTTTAGCATTTTGTTTCTATGTTTGTAGCAAGTAACCTAATGAATGTGTATATTTTAGCATTTTGTTTCTATGTTTGTAGCAAGTAACCTAATGAATGTGTATATTTTAGCATTTTGTTATTATGTTTGTAGCAAGTAACCTAATGAATGTGTATATTTTAGCATTTTGTTTCTATGTTTGTAGCAAGTAACCTAATGAATGTGTTACGGAGTTAAATTTGGCCATGTCTAGTAATATACTTAGTAGTAGTTTAGTTACGTAGTCTATTTCATAAATATGATACATATCACAGATTGTCCTAACATTACAGATAAAACCATTATATTGATATATTGTATCAACATGTATCTTGTAGTTCCAGAGAAATTAGTTTTAGATTTAACAATCAACAAACAAAACTGAGAAAATGTGCAGGCAATAAAAATATTGAATTTGGAAAGAAATCATGATTAACAACAAATATATATGATATGACTCGTGAAAATATATTCTAAGAACTATGTATTATGTGGTTACATAACAATGAATGAAGAATGTGAAGTTTAATTGATCATCATTATGAGTCATTGATAAATCTACATTCTTTCTGGTCTTGAGCTTGTGTTTCCAGCTCTATCACAGTCTACTTTATTTTATTTATAATCATCCTACCATCATCTAGTATCTGTTTATAATACCTTATATGTTTCTAAGCCTCCTTTAGTTGTCTATACCTTTCTTAGATTTGTTTCAAACTCCCCTCCCGTCTGTATCTACTTATAATTCTCCAGCATCTATTTACAACCTGTGTCCATTTATAAGAGTCTGTCTAAAGGTTTTGTACTCTACTAAGAAACCATTAAGATATATTTACATAGATATATTTTCTATTTACAACCTGTGTCCATTTATAAGAGTCTGTCTAAAGGTTTTGTACTCTACTAAGAAACCATTAAGATATACAGGAATGCTATATGTCATTGTAAAGGCACACTATTGGTTGAAACTTTCTCTCTAAAGTATAAAACACTTTAGCTGATCCTCGTATAACCCCCTTTTCTGTGTATGTCAATTGCCCTCTGCAGTTCCAAGATTAGTTAAAACAGGTATCTTCATTGCCACTTGTATTTCCAATTTTGATTGGACAAGTTAGAATTGGTCTATTTCTCGGTGTTCCTCCCATTTAAAGTACTATCATCCTCTAGTCTTGATGACACGTCCTGACAAGCGCTTTCCCATATAAAGAATTATCATCTCCGCATCTCTATGGCACATTCTAATAAGTATTCCTAAAGCATTGTTATAGTATATATGGCCCATTCTAACAATTATTATTCAGTCTAAAGCATAATTAGTTTATAAGGTACATTCCAACAAGTATTCTAAAACATTGTTATAGTCTCTATGGCACATTCTAACAATTATTCTAAAACATTGTTATAGTCTCTATGGCACATTCTAACAATTATTCTAAAACATTGTTATAGTCTCTATGGCACATTCTAACAATTATTCTAAAACATTGTTATAGTCTCTATGGCACATTCTAACAATTATTCTAAAACATTGTTATAGTCTCTATGGCACATTCTAACAATTATTCTAAAACATTGTTATAGTCTCTATGGCACATTCTAACAATTATTCTAAAACATTGTTATAGTCTCTATGGCACATTCTAACAATTATTCTAAAACATTGTTATAGTCTCTATGGCACATTCTAACAATTATTCTAAAACATTGTTATAGTCTCTATGGCACATTCTAACAATTATTCTAAAACATTGTTATAGTCTCTATGGCACATTCTAACAAGTATTCTAAAACATTGTTATAGTCTCTATGGCACATTTTAACAAATATTATTCAGTCTAAAGCATTGCTAGTCTCTATGGCACATTCTAGCAAGTATACTTCAATCTAAATCATAGTTATCCCCCCGTTTCTATGGCACAATCTTGACAAGTACTCATCTATCCAAATCAGCGCCTGGTGTTTCTACCCTTCCATCTCAAGCTTTGGTGTAATTTTTGTTTTGGTGGTATTTTCATAAAACAACTATGAATTCATCTCCTTATATTATGTTTCTTCTATAACACATCCATTGTTTTATTACTTAGCTTCATCCATCTTGTTCTCATTTTATAACTATCAAACGCAACAGACCAGGATGAACATCCTTATGGGTGTATACAGTGGGAGGTATTGACACAAAAAAATCAGTACCAGGAGGTGAGCTTAAATGATGGCCATGGGTTGTGATGGTAGGACTAGAACCTTGATGTGTTAACTGTGCCGATGGAGTACGCCACTTCCGATGGTTGAAGGACCGCCGCTTCTTCTCTTTCCTCTTACTGGCAAGTACCTCATCCCCTGTACCATCGCTGCCCTCTTCTGATGGAGAATTGCTGCGCCCTGCTGGACAAGTAATGAGAAATACTATATACTAATACTATATATATAATCAAAAGTAATTTATTATAAATTAAAGACATAAAGGGAAGTGTTTTCAAACACTGTGGCTCGGTATTACTGCCATTGCGGAGTGACGCAAATGATTCCCTCTAAGCCTTATCTTAACCCTACCAGACCACCGTATCTAGTTTTCATTAATTTCCTAATCTGCCGCTATCCCTAATTTTCGGTACTGCCCCCATGTGTTTGAATTGACTTTGTGTGGTTAGATGTGAAAAAATTATGAAAATTCACAATGAAACGAGTGGCTGATGAACCAAGCACTTCAACAGGAAAGCGAAGTAGGTCTAGGCTTTTCACATTCCAACAGGAGATCAATACTTTGGTTGAGACTTTGAGGAGTCAGATTTTCATTAAAAATATGTTTCCAGTTCAAGTGACACAGACAGTGAGAGCTCGAGTAATGAGGAGGATCTTGAACCTTACAGATCTAGAGCTAGATCGTTGTGTCCCTCAAATAGCTGATGGGGGTATCTCTATGTGAAAGAAGGCTCATCCTGCTGGGTGGATTGGCACACAAAGGTCGACCTATTTTCTACACAAGTTCCATCTTATTCTAACCACTTGTTTGCATGTAACTAACATTTTTCTATATGATGGTTTTTTTCTGTTGAATGCTTAGGAGCCCAGGTATATAGGACAGTTAGATTCAGGACCACAGATCTGGTAGGGTTAAGGTGTATGGGGAATATTGTGCAGTGTCCATATCTTTCAATAGAGAAGATAAGAGAGGAGAAGAGAGGAATTGTTTTTATCTAACATTATTCCATGCAGTAGACTAGAAAGGGCCATGACTAATGTAAAGACAGATCTTGGAAAGGTCCTGGCAAAAGCAACATACAAAGAATTAGACAACAAAGTAAAAAGTTCAACAAGAAGAGATACAAGATCTTATATAGACAATTTGGCAGAGAAAGCAGAGACAGCTGCAATTACAGGAGACAGTAGAACTCTCTATACTGTACAAAAGATGTTGACAAACACCTATACATCCAGTGGAACACCAATTCTAGACAAATCTGGATTAATGCTAACAACAAACGCAGACATAAAAGCCCGTTGGGCGGAACACTTCAAAGAAACAGCTGAGATCCTCAAGGCAATTGATAGCCATAATTTAATACATCTCCAGAAAATGTTCAACATCATTTGGAAGGGTAGAGAAGATGCCTCATAAATGGAAAAAAGGAATCATTGTTAAGATTTTTTTTAAATGGCAATCTTAGAGATTGTAACAACTGGAGAGGCGTGACACTTTTGTCAGTTTCCTCAAAGTTATTCTTCAAAATCATCCTAAATAGAATAAAGAATTCAATAGATACAGTAATGCCTCAAGAACAGGGTGGGTTTAGAAAAGGGAGAAGCTGCCTTGACCACATTTTTACTCTACGACTTATATTGGAGGAACACATTGAAAAGCAAAAACCTTTTGTACTTAACTTCATCGACTTCAAAAAAGCATTTGATAGTATTCATAGAGATTCTTTGTGGAAAATTCTGAAGCAATTTGGCTTACCATCAAAAATCATAAATATTATTAAAGACATATATGATGGTTACACATGTGCAGTTCGAACAGAGGAAGGACTGAGCTAATATTTCCCAATAGAAACCGGGGTTAAACAAGGATGTATTTTATCGCCCTTGTTATTTGGAGTTGTTATGGACTTCATAATGAAGAAATGCTGCACTGGTAATAAAGGCATCGAATGGATACAAGGAGACCATTTGGAGGACCTCGACTTTGCTGATGACATAGTTCTCATCAGCAGCCAGATAAAAACGATGCAGGAAAACACAAATGAATTATCATCAATAGCCAGCAAAATTTGGCTTGAGATCAATCACGAAAAGACTAAAGTCATGAAAAGCTTAATTCCAACAGATGACAAAATATACATAGAAAACAAAACAGTGGAAGAGATCGACCTCTTTATCTATCTTGGAAGTCACATTGATCGAGAAGGGGATACAAGCAAAGAAATTAGAATCAGAATAGCTAAAGCAGCAATGTCTTTCAGAAGCCTTGAAAAGTTGTGGAAATCAAAACTCATCAGCACAAACACAAAACTTAGACTATTCAAATCAAATGTACTATCAACCCTTACGTATGCGTGTGAAAGCTGGAAAACAACAAGAGACAAAGAAACAAAGTTGAACGCATTCGAAAATAAATGTCTAAGGAAAATACTTGGTATAGCATGGAACGAATTCAAAACAAACGAGGAAATTAGAGAAATCGCCAATCAACCACTAATATCTTCAGTAATCAAGAAAAGACGATGGACACGTGATGAGAAGAGATAATAACCGAATAGCAAAGCAAGCCCTCATGTGGGAAACAACAGGTAAGAGGAAAAGAGGAAGACCCAGAGAGACACTGAGAAGAACATTGATGAGAGAGGCAAGAGCAGCAGGAATCTGCTCCCTCTGTGAGATAGAGCTGCTTGCACAGAGCAGAGATAAATGGCGAGATTTGATAAAATATCTTTAAAAGAAATGAAAACTGCTAGAATAAAAATTCAGATAAGAGAAGGAGTATCTTGGTCTATGTCCTATGGGTCGACTACGGCTCGAAAGGTCAATAGATAGATAGAAAGACTAGAAAGGGGAGGCAAGTGTGATACATGCTAATGTTGTGAAGAAAGCTGAGTCTGAGCTGTACAGTATTAACCAGAATTAACACATTCCAAACCATTAACCGACACATTGATTCACTAATGAAGCTCTATTGGACAACTAACCAAGACATTGGTTCACTAACAAAGCTTTATTGGACAACTAACCAACACATCAGTTCACTAACAAAGCTCTATAGGACAACTAACCAACACATCAGTTCACTAACAAAGCTCTATTGGACAACTAACCAACACATTGGTTCACTAACGAAGCTCTATTGGACAACTAACCAACACATTGGTTCACTAACGAAGCTCTATTGGACAACTAACCAACACATTGGTTCACTAACGAAGCTCTATTGGACAACTAACCAACACATTGGTTCACTAACGAAGCTCTATTGGACAACTAACCAACACATTGGTTCACTAACGAAGCTCTATTGGACAACTAACCAACACATTGGTTCACTAACGAAGCTCTATTGGGCAACTAACCAACACATTGGTTCACTAACGAAGCTTTATTGGACAACTAACCAACACATTGGTTCACTAACGAAGCTCTATTGGACAACTAACCAACACATTGGTTCACTAACAAAACTTTATTGGACAACTAACCAACACATTGGTTCACTAACGAAGCTTTATTGGACAACTAACCAACACATTGGTTCACTAACGAAGCTCTATTGGACAACTAACCAACACATTGGTTCACTAACAAAGCTCTATTGGACAACTAACCAACACATTGGTTCACTAACGAAGCTCTATTGGACAACTAACCAACACATTGGTTCACTAACGAAGCTCTATTGGACAACTAACCAACACATTGGTTCACTAACAAAGCTCTATTGGACAACTAACCAACACATTGGTTCACTAACGAAGCTCTATTGGACAACTAACCAACACACTGGTTCACTAACGAAGCTCTATTGGACAACTAACCAACACATTGGTTCACTAACAAAGCTCTATTGGGTAACTAACCAACACATCGGTTCACTAATGAAACTCTATTGGACAACTAACCAACACATTGGTTCACTAACGAAGCTCTATTGGGCAACTAACCAACACATTGTTCAATATTTTATTCATAAAGATATGATTTTAGTTTTATATCCACCAATACTTGTGTTCGATATCTAGAAGGCTTCACGATTATTTCATGTCGATGCCTGGCATGACATGTACTGTAGACATTCAAACAATTTTTATTTCAATTTGTGTTTATTTCTGACAAATAATGGCCATACCCCTTATTCAAATTCTAGTGCATAATGTGATTATTTGTGGACAAAAATGCATCAAATAAACTGCAATTTGAAGAGATTTAGATTAATTTGTGTAAAATTTCAAGAGAAATGGATAGTGACACTTCTAGTTGTTGGAAAAGAAGAAATATGTGAAATACAATATTTTGATTTTAACAATATCTGCCTTTGAATATTTTGTACTATTTATAGTTATTCCCTCAGATAATCACATTTCATCAATAGATTTCTAATCCCATTTTTTTTGCTGCCACTTTCCTTTCCGGGGATGTATAACATGTATCACATTTAATTATATTATTCTGCAAAATTGTAAAATGAAAAAGGCATGTGAAGGAATTTTTCTACAAAAAAAATAATGAAGTCTGGAAAGAATTGAAGTCATTAAGAAAGGAAGACCATGAAATAAACAGAACAGAGGAATGCTTATTTCCTTTCACAGGATGCCTTTATAAAGCATGTCAGCAACTGGTTACTTATATTGGTCAGTAGATAAGTGCAGTAAATTTAAAATAAACGAAAAATTCACAAAAGAGCTTAAAAAACATTAAGAACGTATTACGGAGTTGTTTTAAATTCTAATATATTTGTCAGTTTTCAAAATTTTTTTTTTTTCATTCGCCAGCTTTAAACTCTGGCTCCTTAGAGACTAGGAACTGAATTCTGCGTGTTAATCCATTTTTTCCTGGCAGCTGTGTGCACAGGGATACCTCACCACACAGGCAGATAACCCGACTATGGAGGTACTTATATTTTTTTCCAGTCAATGAGTATTTGATGTTTCAAGCAGGGTTTCATCTCATTGCTGAGACCAGGGGTGGTTGACACAGAGAGAAATCACAAATAAAAATCCCAACTGGTGCAGCCGGGATTTGAACTCACAACCTCTCTGTCTTGAGACAATGCCTTGCCTCGAGATCAACCAGTCCCCAATCATGCCATTATGATTAGGTTTATTATTGTTGTATCTTTATCATGGAATTACCTGAATCCGTCCTATGCATGACTTTCATGACTTGCTCTAGTATCTGAGACAAAATGGACAAACTTGTTGTAACATGGGGACATCCACACAGCGATTCATATGAAATCAAATGTCACGAGACTGGCTCAAACGCATATAGCTCGCCCAGAGTTTATTAAAGTACAGCATAACAATAGCAAAACTGAAGATCTCTACAATCAAACCGCGTTACTTTCATCCTTTTGAATTTCTATTACAATTATTACAACAAATGCTAATCAGTTTCTACTTCTTAACAAAACCACTGAGGTTATTTACATTGTCCAAGATGGACCAATCAATTCTAATGTTCCTAATCTGTCCTAACTGCAATCTTCTATGTAACCATTGCTGCTACAATCTACAAGTCTATCTAAAACTATCCATATCTCAAATCTAGATGTTTTCAGCCTTCAAGATGGAGCCTATTTTCGCCAGGAAATCTTCCTATCTAATCCTAACTGCGACTGTTCTCTTCAGTAGCTGGCGAGCGAACAGTACAATCTTTAACCAAGGAATTGACCATACCCCTGACACATGAGATAACCTTCAACTGACCACTAATAACCATTGCAATGTCCTACATCTACCAGGTTATTATCCTCTACTTTTAACCCTAATAAATTAAACTCAGGTATAAACTAAGAAATTGGAGACCAGTAATTGTCTCTGTGGGTCATCTCATGATCATACCTGTACCTAATTTACTTTGATTATCTCCCAGGGAAAACTGCCGAGGTTTGCCTCCCGAAGGCATTGGACTAGCATAGATGGCATTGCTATCTGATGGCGGCCGTTGTTTTGATTTTCTTCTGTGGGGTGTGGGTCTCCTAACCGCCTTGTATTGTTTTTCATGTTCAAGAGAAAACTCAGAATCATCCGAGTCGGTCCTCCCTGTCAGTGGATAGAAACACAAAAAGCAATATTTGGAAAAATCATTTTAAAAATAAAAACAATAAAATTCCATGAACAGATAATAAAATAACAAACGATGACACACTAATCAATAACCATATTCAACACTTTTCTATAAAATGAAATGTTAGCACATAATTACAATTTTCTATCTATTATCCTTGGGTTATTTGCGAGTCATCATCATTGCACTTCAAACCTGCCCATAGATCCCATGCTCAGCAATTCCAGCAGTTCTGTTTGTCTTCTTATACACCCACTAGGTATTGTTCTATTGAGCTTACAAGCCAAAGATGGCATACAGGGCTGTAATTTTAGACTATCCACGTCCAATGATCTTTGCTATAATGCATCAGATTTTGTACAGGCACCATTGCATCTTGCCACATATCCCTGTTCTGGGCGAGCCTTTCAATCTCAGCATGGGAGCTGATGGCTGCTGTTATTGCTTCTCACCACAGTGTTCTTAGTGTTCCTCTAGGCCAGCTTCTTTTTCTTTTACCCTTTGTTTCCCATTTGCTTTGTATTTGTCTTGCTAGCTCTTCTCATTCCATGGCCAACATATTACCACCTTCTCTTGATTATAGATGATGTTAAATGCATGGTCCTTTCTCTTATTTCTGGACTAGTTTTGAATTCATTCTAATGTATACAAGGCATTTTACTCAGGTTATCAACTGTAATTTATTTTATATTTCTTTAGTTATTTTCCAAAATCTCACATGTATAAGGGTTTATAATACATTTCATTTAAAATTCCAAAGCTATGTTTTCATGCTTAATAATTTAATTTCCACATTTTATGAAGGTTTCCAAAAGTCATTGCTGCCTTTGCTATTCTAATTTTTTTTTTTTTTTTTTTTTATCCATTTAACTTCTAAGTTACACAAGGTAATCTACTTATTTTACTGATTTTCTTTCTATATACATTTTTTCCTCTTGATGAATTTGATCTTTCATTACCTTTGTCTCTCTTGGTTGATCTCAAGTCTTATTCTGCTAACTATTAATGATAGGGAATTTGTTTTTCTAGCATCACATTCACATAGCAACAAATTAAACACACTCTACAGCTTGAACTCAAGGAAGAACCAGATGGATTCATAGAAAAAGATAATAAACTGCAAAATAAAAAAATAACATTTCCTAGGGGCGCTGCAAAATCCATAGTTAACTATGCCTGATAGAAGCTATTACAACAACTATTCACATTGCTGCTGATAAGAACTATATCACCTGCAAAATCAAGGTCCTCAAATTGAGACCAAAATATCTACTCTATGCCCTTGTTACCAGTAAAGCAAGACTGGTATTTAACGATTATGATAATGCTTTTTGAAAGCTATGCTTATGGGCCTAAGATGAAAGTGGGGCTGAAAGTGGGGCTGAAAATGGTCAGTAACTCATAACCGACTGTTTATGTCAGAATCATAAATACATTCTGTGCCATCTCCACATCGACGGTTGACATCAATGGACGTCATTTTACTCCGTCTCTTGTCTTGATGGTGCACATTGTCATAGGTTCACCTGTCCACCTTTTGATGTTATAAGTCCACTTTAGTCCTGGTAAGCCTCTGCCTCAACTACCATGTACTTTCCCTTTCAGGATGACTTTTACAAGGGTATTATGTCAGGATCTACCAGAACTGCTAAATATTCCCATCCAGCTCTCCATAGAACCTTGAAGTAGACTAACCAGCCTCCACACAAGCAGACATTAACAAGAAAAGGAACCCGGGTTCCCAAAATGCATGAAGAAAGAGGCCTGACTTAATAATGACCACATTGCCCAAAAAATGTGCCATATTCCCTGAGTGTAGCACACAAGATATGATGGCTTTTCTTCTCTTCTTGTGCCTACTCTATAAGACTCCCCATAGTAAGTAAAGTAAAGTACCCCCATCACGCCAAGTGGCGCATAGAGAAATATGGTGTTAGTGACCCTATATTTTACAGACCTTCAGCACATGATTTTTTTTTTTTGTAATGTGGTCGGTATTACGCCCGTGCTGCTTTACTTTCACAGAAAAAAAATTTGGTACCCATTTTAAGGCTGGGTGAACCCAGAAGCCGTCGGTTGGGATCGAACCCTACCCCTTGCCCTTTGTTGTCCAGTTCACTAACCACTGAGATATCGCGGCTCCCAAGACTCCCCATATTAATAGAAAATTGTCATCTCACTCACTGGAAAGCAATTTGAGTTTAGCCAGACTGATACATAAAGTAGAAAACAAAAAGTTAAAAGTATCCAGGATGGTATCTTCAAAATGTGTATTCATACGAATATCTCTCTCTCTCTGCGATCAAGACTCAACCAGAGTAGGATTCCACACTCTCTCATGAAGTCAGCTGTCTGTTTAAGCGAATTGATTGCCCCATATAGTTTTTCTTCCAGGGAGGTGGGCGTGGACCACATTGCTCTATAAGAATATGATACAGTAAAAAGTAAAGAGACCCGTCTTGCCAAGAGGTGTATAGGGAATATGGTGTTAGTGACCATAATTTTTATAGATCTTCGGCACGTGAATTTTGGGGTAATGTGGTCAGTATTACGCCTGTGCTGCTTTATTTTCCCAAAAAGAATCCTGTGCCCATTTAAGGCTGGGTGAACCCGGAAGCTGTTGATCAGAATAAGAATATAATAAGCTCATGATAATGATCTACTTCCTTTTCTTTCCTTCCTCATTTGCCTTTCAGTGTTGAGGGGAGATATAATTTGTGATCTTTTGCTCTTCAGCTATTACATTATTAAGTGTTTCTAATATTCCATCAACCCATCTTTTTTTTTATGGTCGCCCTTTGAGTCTGATATTTTCACAACACTCACTAAAGGCTTGCTGTGTTGGTATTACAATAATTATGAGTGTGAAAATCGTGTTTAACCTTTGACCCTAGTTGGTGACTTTGTTGATCTGATCCGATGTAATTGACCTGGAGGTAAAGCATCCTCCACCATCTGGTAGTCATTGTCACCTGGCTCTATGGTTGCCACGGCATCCTGAAATAAATAAGGAGCACCCACAAAAAATTAATTTAAAAAAAAAAAAAAAACAGATCTAAAGAATTGTACATTTTATCTTGGGAAAAAGAAACTCCAGTGGGAAAACTGAAAACTTTGTGACAATGTCTACAGTGACAACTGCAAGCGTTTTATTTTTAGTATTTTGTGTGTGTGTGTGCGCATGCATGTGTGTATGTTTGGTAATGACATCAAACATTGCACAGGGAATGATAAATGAGGTGAACTCATTACAACAGAAAAAATGGGGAGAAAAAAAAAGATAAAGAATGACACATAAGAACAATGTTCCATACAAAGACAATTTAATACTGAGAGTTTACCAAAGCGAAACTCATGATTTGTGTGTGTTTATATGCAAATTAAGTTGTAGTTAGTTTCGCATTGAAAATATTTGGACAAACAATAAATCATTTTCAAGACAAAAATGAACGCAATAATGTTATTAGCTATTTGCGGGTCATCATCATTGCACTCTGAACATGTCCATATGTGCTCAGATCCCCTCATCAGCAATTCCTGCAGTGTCCAGCGACTGACGACTCTAGTTCTATGCTGCTTGATAAGTCTTCTTACACAGCCACTAAGTTTCTCATTTCTGGCTGTGCCCATCTTAACTCCCATTTCCATCATCCGAAGAAGTGACGTGGATCTGTGTTTGTCGAAGTCCTGTGCTCTTCCCACATCTTGGAGGGCATTGATGATGTCCACCCGATCCATTGGTTGCCCGTCCTCAACGACAGCGCAGCTAGCTAACCTGTCCGCTCTTTCATTTCCCTGTACTCCCGCGCATGTCCAGGGACATAGACAAAGGTGACACGCAATAATGTGTAGAACATGAGTGTGTGAGTTTTGTGGTAGCTACTTGAAATGATATCAACAGACATTGCATGAGATTTATGACAACAGCTGCAGGCTTATGGAGTTATACCTTTCATGTGTGTGCAGATGACATATGGTGTTTACTCTTCTATCCTCTTATACCTCTCATGTGTGTGCAGATGACATATGGTGTTTACTCTTCTATCCTCTTATACCTCTCATGTGTGTGCAGATGACATATGGTGTTTACTCTTCTATCCTCTTATACCTCTCATGTGTGTGCAGATGACATATGGTGTTTACTCTTCTATCCTCTTATACCTCTCATGTGTGCAGATGACATATAGTATTTACTGTTCTATCTTCTTATACCTCTCATGTGTGTGCAGATGACATATAGTATTTATTGTTCTATCTTCTTATACCTCTCATGTGTGTGCAGATGACATATAGTATTAACTGTTCTATCTTCTCTGGATACTTTTTTTTGTATATTGTTACGTCTGTGTTTTTTGCCAAACTTATCTATAGTGGTGTTTTGGCACTAGATTAAGTGGCCCTGTGGTTCCCCAATAGGTGACATCAAGACTGAAGCTTCTTGGATGCCTATTTTTTCCACATCAGACATAAGAAATAAAGGAAATATGAAAAGTTGTCTACTTAAAAAAAGTAGTCTATGACATATTCTGTCATACGGGAGGGGTGATGTGTGAAATATAAAATATTACCATACGAGGTCACAGTATACGGAGGTGACAGGGGCTAGTTCTTTTTCTCGCTGTCACTTTTTTCCCCTCAAATCTGTGAACCAGGTACTCATTACTTTATCAGCTGGGTCGACAGAAAAGAGTCAAGCGGTGTTTAAACTCTCATTTACACTGCCAGAATGCATCAACAAGGCAGTGCATTAGGACAGCACTACTGATGCTCCCTGAGTTTGTAGACAGCTCAATTTCTCATATTATAAAGCATATACCATATAATGATTGCATTTCAAATGGTACTTGCTCAATACTACTTGTGGAAAGTAGTCAAGAGCAGAAGAAGTGGGAGATCTGGCTGGAGTCAGAGATTCTATCATATGGGCTGTGATGAGTGCAATGTTATGCAAAGGACATACAACTCGATGCTGATAACCATAGTAAGGGTGTTTTGAGCTAATTGTACGAAGCAGGATCGAACCCTTTACTACTTGGCACAGCGCCTTGCCACGAGAAACCAAATGCTAGAGCACACGGCCAATTCAGCTATCTAAAAGAATAGCTGTCATTGGCGATGTCTTTCATGCAGGTGTGCTCATGACTGTAGCATAGAGTTACGATCACAACTCAGGAATAAACTGTGCATCTGTATTTTCCTGTTAAGACAAGTATCTCCCGGATAGGGTGGGGGCTGAATACTTTCGTTGCAGGCACACAGTTATAGAAGACATCACCAATGATAGCTATTTTTTTTAGATAGCTGAGTTGGCAGCGTGCTCTAACATTTGGTCTTTTGTGGCAAGGCGCTGTGATAAGGAGTATGGGTTCGATCCTGCTTCGGACCATATATTTTTTTGTTTGTTTTTTTTTTAAATGATTATTTGTGATTTTTACTGAGTGCTGTAAACATACCTTCACCTCTGAAATGATTCACTAATCTATCACCTCAGTAGTTTCCCTCTATAAGAATATTCATTTATTATTATTTGTCTCCTGTTTTGAGTCAAGCTGTTTTATCATTATTATTATAAAAATTACAGTTAAAAAACATTGTCCAATACTATTTTTTGTTTATTTTTTTTGTTTGTTCCAATTTCCTGCAACACTAGGAAATGTGAAAAAAACTGAACCTACATATTCAATAAAGATAAAGAGCAAGAAACACACAGGGTAGAGAGCCAGGATTAGAGAGATTTAAGAAAGACAGGAAGGAGTTGATGAAGTTAAGAAAGATTGCCCTAGAACAGAAACAAAGACAAGATCAAGTTTGATAAGGACCTGCACTCTAAGAGAAATCTTAATGATGATGACAATGACATGATCAGTTACATTTTAAAAATGAGCAAAGAAGGACTCACCTTAACACTGCTGTAGTCAGCTATCTCTATTGGTTCTGGTATTGCTAATGGTGCTGTCACCTGACTGCCATGAGATATAAACATAGCAGCACTCTGAAATAGAAAAAATTTCTGTTTCTTCTAAAAATTTCTTATTTGAAGTCAGCACTCATGGTTAAGGTTAGTCGAAGGCCGCGGTATTACTGCAAACAAAATAAAATCCATAATTGCTCAACCGCCCGTGCCAGTAGAATCATCCCAATTAAAACTCATCTCATTGAAGGGTCTAAACAAAGAAAGGCAACTGCAGCCCCCATTATAGCAGCTACAGCGCACGCCAAAAGACATAAGGCCTGGCGGCACCAAAAGTGTATGCAGCTGAACTGTCCGTCATACAATATCATAATTCATTGCAACAATCGGAATATCGAAACACAATCCAGATGGAAAACACAGCTCACAGTGTGCACAGAGCACTAAACTCAGTAGCTCCGGCAGTAAGCCAGACTTGGAATATGGGGAAACACACAGCTCACAGTGTGTACAGAGCACTAAACTCAGTAGCTCCGGCAGTAAGCCAGACTTGGAATATGGGGAAACACACAGCTCACAGTGTGCACAGAGCACTAAACTCAGTAGCTCTGACAGTAAGCCAGACTTGGAATATGGGGAAACACACAGCTCACAGTGTGCACATAGCACTAAACTCAGTAGCTCTGACAGTAAGCCGGACTTGGAATATGGGGAAACACACAGCTCACAGTGTGCACAGAGCACTAAACTCAGTAGCTCCGGCAGTAAGCCAGACTTGGAATATGGGGAAACACACAGCTCACAGTGTGCACAGAGCACTAAACTCAGTAGCTCTGGCAGTAAGCCAGACTTGGAATATGGGGAAACACACAGCTCACAGTGTGCACAGAGCACTAAACTCAGTAGCTCTGACAGTAAGCCGGACTTGGAATATGGGGAAACACACAGCTCACAGTGTGCACAGAGCACTAAACTCAGTAGCTCCGGCAGTAAGCCAGACTTGGAATATGGGGAAACACACAGCTCACAGTGTGCACAGAGCACTAAACTCAGTAGCTCTGGCAGTAAGCCAGACTTGGAATATGGGGAAACACACAGCTCACAGTGTGCACAGAGCACTAAACTCAGTAGCTCTGACAGTAAGCCGGACTTGGAATATGGGGAAACACACAGCTCACAGTGTGCACAGAGCACTAAACTCAGTAGCTCCGGCAGTAAGCCAGACTTGGAATATGGGGAAACACACAGCTCACAGTGTGCACAGAGCACTAAACTCAGTAGCTCTGGCAGTAAGCCAGACTTGGAATATGAGGAAACTGCAACAAGGAACACTTTTCACACTGAGCCTCAATGGTTGCTGCCACCTATCCGCCATATTGACCTGAAGTCCCCTGCATTCATTCTGTTACCATTTAAACCTTTGATTATGTTAACTATCTGTGACTCACATTTATACGGGACGGTAGTAATAATTACTACCACTTAATTGTTACATTTGAAGTTCGGAAAATAAGAGTTTCTCTAAACATTTGCTACACAGCTGTGTATTTACCCATGCAGAGACAAGGAAATCAAATGCTGTAATCATTTCCTGGTGTAGGCTAGATTTATGGCCTGAAATTCAACCCCATCGCATCGTGGCTACCACAAATGTTAAGTTGTCTATTGACATGGCGGCTGTCAGTCCGTCAATCCAGCCATATGTTCGGCTCCCTTTTAGTGTTATTCGCTGGCTAACCCGAGTTACAGAGGTTCGTTTGACGACTCGCCAACAGCCAAGAAGATTTCCCCCCTCATAAAAAAAAAGGAAAATACAACAAATTTCTTGAAAATTAGCCAAATTAATTTTAAAAAAAAAAACGCTTTTGTGCGAGACCATGGTACTTTTTTTTTACTGTGCTTGTGTTTGTGTCTGACCCAACATCAAAGGAAACAAATTCAACACTCAATGGTCATCGGATGTAGTAATTAGGAAGGTGTGTGTGTGCATGTGTGTGAAAATTCCAAGAATTTATATTCTGAGGTGGTCGTTTTTATGACAGTTTTGTTATCTAGGGTTAAAAAAATGGGTTATATTTTTTCCTGCAAATCTAAAACTTATTGATCTCTAACATAATTATTTCTGAAACAGGCTTGTGGGAGAGTACAACTTAGTTTCAAGGGTACATAGGTATAAAAGGTAACAAGCTGACAACCTTACCAGTCTAGCTAATGTTGAATATGGAAGGACAATGGACCACACTGACATTCTGAATGCCCTCATAGATGCTGGATTAGAAAAAATTACTCAAAAAATGACATTGAATCTGCAATCATGAACAGACTCTATGAATACCATGTCAGGATGGGAGATGTGAGATGTGAGTACCAGGAATCAGGAATCCAAAGAAGACATCAATCAACACATCACTGGTGTCCTTAGTTACTACATGTTGATGGATATACTTTGGAAAAAATCTGAGCACTTATGGACTTGTCCGTTGTGCCATGAGAATGACCTGTTTACAAAACTAAACTAAACCAAGTAGGGTCAAAATAAAGAAAAGTATAAAAATGAGAATCTGCAGTAAAGCTAATTATAAGGAGAAACCAAAAATAAAAATAGAAAAAAAAATATTAAAAACGGTTTAGTTAAAGCTTCTCATTTTTATGACAATGTTAATTGCTAACAAAACTGCCTGGTTTAGTTTAGGGAAAAATGCAAAAATATATATAGAAAAAAAACAGTGTGGTTAAAACTTTATTTAATAAGTGGACGACACAAATTAGAACAACATTTCGGCTCAATAGGTCTTCAGCAGGAACAAACATACAACATAGAAGCGTGTGTGTATTTGTTCCTGCTGAAGGTCTATTAAGTCGAAATGTTCTAATTTGTGTCGTCCACTTATTAAATAAAGTTTTAACCACACAGTTTTTTTTCTATATATATTTTTGCATTTCTCCCTAAACTAAACCAGGCAGTTTTGTTAGCAATTCCATTTCAGACCTCGATATCTGCTGAAATAAAATAAATGTATATCTCAAATCTATGTGTCTACTACCTGATTTTAAAATAATGATCCATTTTATACCCCTTAATACTGAAAGACAAATGAGAAAGGAAAGAAGAAGATTCATTCATTTTATTGTATGACAAGTTGGAGCAGTTTAATTTGTTTAATACTGGATCAAAACAGTTCACATCAATTACCTGTGAGCGCGTGTTCAACTGCTTTCTCTTGGACAGAGCTTTCTGGAAAGAATCATTTTCAGACCATAGGATGGGATTGTCGGACTTGCTCGTTCCTCTATCAGGAGCAGCGTTGGAGTTGTTCAAATCTGGATTGAGGTCAAATAGAATGCACGAACAAATAATTAACCATTTCAAATGAGGGTTTTATGCTGAAATTAGGATTTTAAGTACAAACACATATCATTATTATTATTATTATATAATTTATATGCTGTGTTTTATTGTATTACTTGATTTAATTGTGTGCAATACATATATAGCTGGTATCCAGTATGTGTTACTCAAAAATAATTATGTTATGTAGCTAATATACTGCATAAGTTATGTTGTAGCTTCCTATAATTATAGTTAATATAAGCCCATATGTTGTGTGTTTTACTGTACCTAGATATAATTATTATATTACATACATATATATATATATATATATATATATATATATATATATATAATAGTGTATGTTTTACTGTGCTGCTTGATATAATTGTGCTTTGTAACTCATGTGCTGTATTTTCACTGTTACTGATATTACTGTTTTGTTGTGTGTTTTGTGTTTTCACCTATATTACTAGATATAACTGTATTAAATGCTGAATATTTTACCATGCTACTTTTTGTAATGACTGTGCTATAATACTCATATACTGTGTTTTGCTTAACTGTATACCTTGATATAACAACTGTGTTATGCTGATATGATATGTGTTGTGTTTTGATGTACTCACACTAGTGCACCCATACACACAAAATAACCCATTCTCAAAAGCTAAAGCAAGAATTCACAGCTTAATGAGCCATACGCCTGCTAAACATTTGATCTGCAAATGTTATAATTTAAACCCTAAAGCATTATTACAAGTTTGGATAAGGAAAAGCATTTTAATATATGCAATCTCCATATAAATTTTAATTAACAGATAAAAATCTCCTCCGTAAAATAATTTTACAATCTTATTACATCTGCTTCAACAAAATCGAGAAGGAAACTAAAAGTAAATGAAGCGATGCCACACTGATGATATAGGTACACAGGTCAGCAGTTAGAAAAATACAAAAACTAAAAATCACAGAAAAAAAAGAAGAAATAATTAGCAACAATGAATATGATTCAAACTTGTATTCTTTAGCACAACACTTTGATACAAGGTAAGTGTGTGAACTTTTTTATTTTCATAAAGGGGAGGAGAGAATGGTTCACTTCCAACACACACAGATTAAATGACCATGAACAATATTTTGTTCCAGACTGTCTGTTATTTATTGTGCAAATGCCTGCGTAAGCAAGTAAAAGTGTCATTCAGACCTTAAGTAGGCTTATTGAGAATATGGTGTTTATATTATTTGATGACTAATAGCACATTTTATAGATCATGTGTTTGATTTAACACCAGGCTGCCCAATTTTCACTGAAAAAAAATTTATGATAACTATTTTCGTAGGTTGGGTTACTTACTTGCAGAGACTGCTAAAAATGGACAAAACTGACATTTGGAGACAAAATCTTACAGGAAAGTGGCAATAATACGGAGGACAACATAGATGTCAGAGAAATGGTGGAATGGGGTACCACAAAAGGTGAATGTAGGAAATACATCCTCAGCAAAAAAAGAATGCAACATGTCCAATCAAAGCAGGACAGAAACAATCCAAAGCAGGACAGAAATAATCAGTAGACGAACACTTCAATGGCTCTAGAATGAGCGACTTAGTGGGTATGGAAATGTCCCAACTGCAAGTGGCAGTCTTAATTAACTAAAGGCTAAAGAGTTAACCCTATTACTTACAGTATTGTTGGTCTAAAAAAAAATATTTCCCACATATTTAATTTTAATTTGGACACATAGATGGAAATTGAACTTGGACCCTCAGATGTAAATTGAATTTGGACCCTCAGATGGAAATTGAACTTGGACCCTCAGATGTAAATTGAATTTGGACCCTCAGATGGAAATTGAATTTGGACCCTCAGATGGAAATTGAACTTGGACCCTGATATGTCAATTGAACTTGGATCCTCATACGTGAATTGAACTTTGACCCTGATATGTGAATTGAACTTTGACCCTCATTTGGGAATTGAACTCGGACCCTCCTAGTTGGTAGCAAACACATTACCAACTCAGCCAATATATTTTCAAAACCTGCATGTACACCTGTACCTTTTATGTTGATCTTATCTTACTTTTCTCCATAATCATTATTCCCCCCCCCCCCCCAAATCCACCATCACTTGGGCTCTTTTTATTACATAAACCTGATTGTAAATTCCATTTTAGTCAAGCACATTCATTATAGATTTCCTAGTACATTTGACAAAACTAAACTGTTCCTTTAAGAAGTAAGCCAAAAAAACCTAATAAGCATCCATTAATTATGCTCTCCGGCATATGAAGAATATGGGGGTAACTCTTTTCATATATTTTGTCACATAGTGCGTCATTCTCAATTTGATTAGTGTGAATCATCATCAAACTATATTCTTTTTACATATCTTGTATCGACTTGGTATTGGTGAAATCTAATACCTTGTTCAATTATCTAAAAATTACCATATAATATGTTATGTTCGATAAATATAAATATGTAGATTGATTCTTCAAACCATGACAAATTTTGTCTCTGAAATTTCTTCTGTTGCATTGATAAAAGGCTTCCACACGGAAAGAGTTAATGTTTGTATATTTTCTATCACGACTGATACATTTATGTGACATCAACATCGCGCCAGGCTACAAAGCTCTACTTCCTCCAAAAAAATCTCTGGTCGAGGATGAGCTAAACCCTGAAGCAGTATCTAAGGGGAAAAAAATTTCACATTTGAAACCGAACCCTGACACAGCATATCCAGTAGATGAGGAGAACACTAACCATTTTACCACTTTGTCTCTCATATACAGAAAATTGAAACTAAACTAAATCTTCTTCTTTCATTCCTCATTTGTCTTTCAGCGTTAAGGGAAAAAATAGTTTGTGGTCTTTTGCTCCTCTGTTTGTCTCTCCTGCTGTTATGTTTCCTAGCGTTTCTGGTATTCCATAATCCATCTTTTTCTAGGCTGGCCCTTGGGTCTGGTGTTCTCGCAGCGTTTAGTGGAAGCTCAATATGTTGTATTTTGATCTTTTTGTCTTATCGTGCCACCAAAACATTTTAACAGGTTATTTTTTATGTACTTAAAAGGTGGAAATTATTCCCAGCTTTTTATTTCAGTTCTTTTCTGATCTTATCTCTCAGACTGTTTCCTGTCATGATGCATCTAATATATTTAATTTCAGTAGTGGTTATTTTTCTTATTGTTCTGGAGTCGAGCACACAGGTCTGACATTACTAAACTAAGTAAAAATTATTCCTTTTAAAAAGATGCTAAATAAAACTTTTAATCAAGGAGTATAGGAATACTATGAGATATCTTTAGCTATATAGTTGGCTGTCATACAGGCAGGATGTATTGTAAATAAATCTCAATGTTAAACCAATTCCAGGCTGGTTGTGAGTCATAAACATGTGAGTAATCTTAACTTGGGGGGACCAAAAAAAATATATTGATAACAAAAAAATATTAAACACTTACAGCAAACCAAGTCATTCCTGTATATTCTGCATTATGGGTATATTCAAATGTGCGAACACATACAATAATCGATTTTGAACAGTAAAAATTCAAAGTGAAAAAAAAAAGTGACATAAATTTCATAAATAATCAAAAATATAAATTTATAGCAAAATAAAACAAATAGTACACAAAATCTACCTTTTTTTTTTTTTAGTCATGCCAGGAATTCACAATTATCTCAACAACAACAAAATATATACATATACATATCAGCTTAATATTGAAAAATTGGAAACGAATACAGTAAAGAAAAATAAATACAATAGGTGAAAGCTAGGAAAAGCATCCTCAGTAGAATCGGAAGCAACACATTCAATAAATGCAGGACAGGAGTTCAATGGTGGGAAAGTGGAATTGGGAATACTAGAACTGCAGTGATGCCAGTCCGAACTAAAGTCTAAAGAATTACAAAATTATTATCATAAATTGGTATGTGAAAAGGCTGTGTTTAAAGTAGTATGGGCACTTGAAGAAAACAAGGAGTGAGATTATGAAGGTTTGCAACAAATAAAGTGGACAGAAGGTGACTTTTACACAGGGGGACTTTTAGTACAATAGGGTTAAAGGACTATATGGGCATACTGTTGGTACAAATATGCTGACAGAGCATATAACAGTAGGCTCTCTGAACAATTAAGGACTTCTTTTAGAATAACAAGGTGGACAGAGAGCATAAAAGTGGACTCTCAGAACAAGAAGGTAGACACTGGACAGTAAGGTGGATAGAGAGCATAAAGGTGGACTTTTAGGACAATAAGGTGGACAGAGATCATAAAGGTGGACTTTTAGGGAAATAAGGTTGATATAGACCATAAAGGTGGAGTTTTAGGACAATAAAGTGGACAGAGCATAAAAGTGGACTTTTAGGACAATAAGATGGATAGAGACCATAAAGGTGGAGTTTTAGGACAATATGGTGGACAGAGAGCATAAAAGTGGACTTTTAGGACAATAAGATGGATAGAGACCATAAAGGTGGAGTTTTAGGACAATAAGGTGGACAGAGAGCATAAAAGTGGACTTTTAGGACAATTAAGGTGGAGTGGGGATAAAAGTGGACTTTTAGGGCAATAAGGTGGACTGAAGCATAAGAGTAGACTCTTTGAACAATAAGGTCAGGGACTCTTAGAGCAATAAGGTGGACAGAACGCATAAAAGTGGATACTTGGAACAAAGTGGATAGCGAATGTATAGATGGACCATTAAGCGAAAAGTGTGACTACAGAAATGGAGAAAACGCACATACTGATGAACTGTCAGCACAACAAGTACAAAGGGGCACAAGAGGAGAACTGTCAGAAAGTAATGTGGACAGCAAGCAATTAGTGAAAAGCACACCGGTGGTGGACATAAGACATTAAAAAGGTTGACTATGATTACTGAAGAAAGTCAAATTAATAACTTGTCATGCTCCAAACCAGGAGGATGCAGGTTCGAATCATGGTAGGGTCAACAGGTTTTTCTATCAGGGGCGAAATAAGAACACAGACTTGAGCAACCTTGTTGCGACTACAAGCAGTCTTTTTTTCTCCAATGATACAAAACCCCAGAAAAGGATAATGCCTTGATAATAGTTTTTTTTTTTTAAGAAAGAAGTTTTGAATAAGAAAGAAAGAAAGAAAGAAAGAAAGAAAGAAAGAAAGAAAGAAAGAAAGAAAGAAAGAAAGAAAGAAAGAAAGAAAGAAAGAAAGAAAGAAAGAAAGAAAGAAAGAAAAAAAGAAACTAGCCAAAAAAAAAAAAAAAATAAGTATAGAGGAAATCGATGGCTTGACAAGCTGTCATTGTAAAAAGTATTGTTATGGAAACAGCGTCATAGATTTTTAGAGCAGTGATCTCTGCAATATGTGCCATCTTGGCACGCAAGGTTTCTGTTTTTTAGATTTTGGTTCTGCCCTATGTACCGTCTTCGGCTCGAAAGGACAATAGATAGATAGAGAAGTGATAATATATTGTGAAATTTAAAGGAAATGTATAAAAACAAAAATTAACAAATAATAGCTGATAAGACAACATAGAAATCAGGAGATACAACAACAATTTCAAAATTCATGCTCAGCAAGGGATAATTGTACATAACAAATCAATATACAACAAAATATACCTATAAAAAAAAACATAGATATATAAAATACAACAGATCTTTATTGTGTAATCAGTTTGTAATTATATTTCAGAACTAGACTTGTTTCTATAGACTGAAACTGAAACAATTTGGTCATAGAAAAACATTTCTGAACAAAAAAATGTAAAGGAATGAACACACCACTTTTGAACAAATAGAATATATCACCGTTTAATGATCGAATGTATCGCTTACATGTGATAATATCTCAATTATTTGTACAATGAATGGGTATAAGGTAAATGTGATAGTGAATACACCACTTGCAAGTTTCAATAAATATCTCACTTAAATGTAATAATGAATATGCTATTTGTAAGTTGTAAAATATATATATATATATCACTTATATGTAATAATAAATATATCTTGTCACATATAAGTAATTAAAATAAAATTAATACATTTCATTCTGACATTGCAGAACTTCAATGCTAGGTCAAGTTCATTAAATGCATAAGGATTCGATTTCTCAATTTTTCTACCTACATTCAGTGAACGAAATAAAAGAAAATGGCTCTGATCCTACCCCTCTGATATTAAGCAAGAATTTTACCTAGTTATAGTTTTCAGATCTAAGGAATTACGAAAGTAAGAGAACGTGACAATATTGTAATGACAGAAAAAAGACTCAAGCAAAAAAGGTCACGGTAAACAAGAGATATGTATGAAATGGTGTAAACAATGAGCTAGATTTTGAACCAGCGCCTTATCTCACAGCTGTTTGCAGATGATATTTTAGTATTACTAAAATTGGTTATTGGTTAATAACCAATAACCAATTTTAGTAGTCTTGTCAATTTCCTTAGTTCTGAATCATAGCAGGAGTATAATTCTGCAATGTTTCATTAAAACTAACCATATGTGGTGCTATAACTTACATTTTTATATTTGTGGTTAAAATATGATTATTTGACACGTGAAATATTACAACTTATAAGATTTTAAAATATTTCTTTTCATAAACGTTACGGAACTAACATACCAATAACATACAAATTAACAAAGCCTGAATACTCATATTATTGTCTAGTGTCATAAATTTGAACCACTCCAACAAAATATCAATCTCACGAAAGGGTGGAATGTAGTTTATTCAGGACATTTTCATTCAAACATATAGCAACATTTTTTGGGATTAAAACTATAAAATGTCACTCTGAGACTAGAACAAGCAGCTGTGATCTATATGGCAAGAAGTCCTCAACATGAGCTATATGGCCCATATAAGAATATATCTTTATCTGGGCTGTTCTAGAGAACTTCTCACCGTATAATTACAGCTATACTTCTCTACAGAGTAACACTCTTGGTTAAAAGGTCGCGTAAGATGGTTCACTTAGCACTACTGGACTTCCAGTTCCAAGATGGTGAAATAAAGCTTATGTTCTAATGACCACTGCAGGATTTGTGATCTATTCTATTCTATTGACCTTTCGAGCCGTAACCGGCCCATAGGGCGTAGACCAAGATACACCTTCTCCTATATGAATTTTTGTTCTAGCAGTTTTCTTTTAAAGATATTTTATCAAATCTCGCCATCTGTCTCTGTTCTGTGCAAGCAGTTCTATCTCATTGAGGGAGCCGATTCCTGCTGCTCTTATCTGTATCAGGTCTACGTTTCATTAACAACATCGTTTTTACGATAGCGGCTTGTTAAACCTCTGATCAACGGTTCTATACCAAGCCGGAGAAAAATAATTCCTCCATTTTGGAAACAACCGGAAACGGAGACTGATTAATTTCAGCTCTCTATTGCAGATCGCTGAGTTAAAGCCAACTGGATGTTTCACTTAATGGATTTGTGTTGGTGCTACGGAGTCCATGTACCTGGCCTGCAGTTTTTTTTTTTTTTTTTTTTTAACAAAATAAGGTGATGTGAATGCGACCTTCCCCCATTGTGAAGTTGATCTGCGTTTTATGTCATGACATTGAGAGCTGTCCCATAACCAGCGTTAGATTTGTTCATCGCCAATTAATTTCAGTTCCTTAATATGGATTTTTGTGCCACGTCTATTGAAGGTTACACTAGTGGATTGTGTGACCTCACTATATTATTCTTGCAGAATAGCAGCGTTCTTTGGAGTGAATCAAGTGTTGTGGGTGCTTTCATTGTTGTGTGTCCTACGTTATCATGGTGGACATCCCTAACTGTACGCTCTAAATGAAAGGCAAGATGATAAAAGACTTTGAAGATATGTGTTAAACCTGCAGCCCTGGTGTGACTCCCCAGTTCTTCATATTAGTCATGAGGAATATTGCCTAAATACAGGAGAGGTAGGAGGAGAGGTTTGGGATAGACTTGTGAGACATAGTTTATCATTTCACACTGTGGTATTTGCTGGGGATCTGAGCGGTCATGGACAGTTGTTTGATGTGTTGTGAGGGTAATCTAACGACTAATTTAAAACTACCGTTACCACCACCCTAATACAGAAATTTGTGGTGAAGATCTATCTCTCCCACCCTAATACTGAAATCTGTGGTGAAGATCCATCTCTCAGTGACATATTAAAATGTAGACGTTAAAATTAGCACATCAATCTATGTTTTAAATTCATGGCACTATTCTTATCACAGCTTTTTATGATGATATTTTAGAAGTTTTGATAAATTTTCTCAGTTATGAAACATAACTTGAGTATAATTCTGCTACAATACATTAACAGTGATCATAATAGATGCTTATAAAATATATTTGTGGTTCAAATATATTTGTATACCAGAAAGGATCAAAATTTATCAAATTTTGACATATTTATTCTTATAAACATTACTGAAATAAAATATCAATTGCATACAATTAAACTGTTCTAGAATATTCCAGCTTGTTGCAGGAGCTACCGAGTTAAGTGCTCTGTGCACACTGTGAGATGTGTGTCTCATCCGTTTTGATATGTTTCGATATTCCAATTGTTTATGATGAATGATGATATCATATGACAGGGAACAGTTGGCAAACCACTTTCTGCGTGGTTTCACCTTTTGTCATTTGGCGTGTGCTGAGACTGCTACGATGGGGACTACAGTTACCTTTCTTTGTTTGGGAGATGAGATAATTCGGATGATTATGCTGGCACGGGCGGTTGAGAAATTATGGATTTTAATTCGTTTGTAGTGATACCGGGGCCTTCCATAACCAAATTCATATTTTTGTACAGGGTCACAAATTTGAACCCCTCCAATAAAATATCAATCTCAAGAATGAGTGGAATGTAGTTTCCTCAGAACATCTTCATTTACTCATGTGGCAACATTTTGATCATTGTAACTAAAATGCCACTTTGATATTAAAGCAAGCAGCTGTGTTATATATTTCCATTAAACAAACACACAATTTTACTGCTGTTGTTACAAGCATGATTACTCAAGCCAGGATTCTTGGGAATTAATCAATCTAGGTAATGTAAGAATATGTAATATATCTTTTCTCTACCCTGTTTTTCTTTAGGATAGAGGGGCTTCAGACATCAAGGCCTATTTGGTAAAGGGGTTTCAGACATCAAGTCTATTTGGTAAAGGGGCTTCAGACATCAATGTCTATTTGGTAAAGGGGTTTCAGACATCAAGTCTATCTGGTAAAGGGGCTTCAGACATCAATGTCTATTTGGTAGAGGGGCTTCAGACATCAATGTCTAATTGGTAGAGGGGCTTCAGACATCAATGTCTATTTGGTAGAGGGGCTTCAGACATAAATATCTATTTGGTAGAGGGGCTTCAGGCATCAATGTCTATTTGGTAAAGGGGCTTCAGACATCAATGTCTATTTTGTAGAGGGGCTTCAGACAATGAGTGTGGGGAAAAAAAAAAAGTGGGGATGGGGGTCCAGCAACATATCTATTTCAGAAAAAAAAAGAGTACAGATGATCTCATCACCTATATCTGTACATGTACAGGTCTAGCAGAAAGAGTACAGATGATCTCATCACCTATATCTGTACATGTACAGGTCTAGCAGAAAGAGTACAGATGATGCCATCACTTATGTCTGTACATGTACAGGTCTAGCAGAAAGAGTATAGCTGATCTCATGACCTATGTCTGTACATGTACAGGTCTAGCAAAAAGAGTACAGATGATCTCATCACCTATATCTGTGCATGTACAGGTCTAGCAGAAAGAGTACAGATGATGTCATCACTTATGTCTGTACATGTACAGGTCTAGCAGAAAGAGTACAGCTGATATCATCACCTATGTCTGTACATGTACAGGTCTAGCAGAAAGAGTACAGATGATGTCATCACCTAAGTCTGTACATGTACAGGTCTAGCAGAGAGACAAAAAATATATAGCAGGACAACCACATACCTTGCTAATTACAAAAGTGAACATCACTTCCTGTAGAGACCCATATCAACACTAAGGTGGTTGGAAGTCCTGAACAACTCTCAAGGATGGCAACACATATTCAAACAACTTGACTTCTTGTGTTGTCACAACCAAACAGACAGCGGGAAGAAGTCACAAGATTGTGCTCTACATCACCTTCAAACAACTATTTTTACAATTATTATTCCAGTCTTTCCCTGATGTACCATTACCACCAAGCATCAGATTCTATCTATAGTCCTTTCGAGCCGAAGACGGCACATAGGGCAGAACTACAATCTCAAAAACAGAAACCTTGCGTGCCAAAGAGGCACATATTGCAGAGATCACTGCTTCTAAAATCTATGGCTCTGTTTCCATAACAATGCTTTTTACAATGACAGCTTGTCAAGCCATCGATCAACCTCCTTAGTCGCCTCTTACGACATGCCTGGAAGGTCACAGTGTCACTATTCTTTACTTCCCAGATAATGAGGTCCCGGTAACACACGGGTTAAGCATCAGATTACTTCCTTATTATTATTTTCAATCATCAACTCTTTCGGTACGTTTCGCCACACCGTGCGCCAAGCCGATTTCAGCCACATACGTTTTGCCGCATAGTGCACCACTCTCAATTTGATTAGTGTGAACCATCATTAAACTATACTCATTTTACATGTCTTATATCATATTGGCATTGGTAAAATCGAATACCTTGTTCGATTATCTAAAAATTCATATATAATATGTTATATGTTAGATAATTATAAATATGTAGATTGATTCTTAAAACCTTGAACTAAATTCAATTACAGCAAAGTTAGTGGCTACATCAATACAAAACTTCCACAAGTGGGGAAAAATACACTGTAACAATAACTTACGGATATTTCAAGCACTATCTATTGGTTAGATGGTAAAACTAGTTACAGATCAAAGACAATATGACTAATATATAAAAAATAGTAATAAGCAGTGAATAATTAGTCAAAAAAAGAATTGTTAATTATTATCACAGTGTTCAATATACTTAGGCTGTATGAATACATTTTTCTGGGTTGCGTGAGTAAGTATTTTCTTGGGTTATTTACTTGCTTTGATCTCTCAGTTAATTATTACTGTTTAATTTATTATGTTGTTAACTTTATTTATATTATTTTATCAATTATTATTTTTATTGGTTAGCAGAATTAATCTCATTGTTTTGTGGACAGCCTCATGGGTATTTAGACACTTCAACACATCACAAAGTCAATTATTTATCTATGCTGATGGTTCTTGCAGTTAAATATCTTTTCGCTTATTGTCAGATTTGGGGTTTATTTAAACTTTGTGCAGACTCAAAGTTACACTTGACTCATATTTGTATAGATCTCAAAGCATGAGAGTAACATACAAGTATTGATTAAGATTATAATCATTTCTTAAAACCTGCACAAGTGACATCTTTGGCCAAATAAAATGAGCAACTTTTCAAAATATGCAACCAAAAGAAAATGCACAAAGTGATAAGCTGGCAGATGATGGCTTATGTACCTGGGCATAATAGAGCAAAAATGGCCAGGCAGCTACAAGAAAATGTGATCAGATAAAAAAATTGGTGGAATAAAAATAATGCACTCATTGACCCAAGTAAGCTTTCTGCTATGTAGTGCTTATTGAATAAAAGAATAGTTAAGGACACCCTCCCAGTCATAAACTGCAATGATGTAAACATCATGAGGAGTCAAAGTATTAAATATTTGGGAATAACATTTGTTAGAATCCTTTGTTTTTAATCCCCGCATTAGCAATGTCATTCAACATGATGAAGATCATGGCCAGATAAAACCTCTAGCAATTGTTGCTGTTCTTACTTATGCAGGCACTGCTGCTATCAGTGCTGGATTATAGTTTGGGTATGCTCATACTCTTGTCAACATAGATCGAAAGGTTGAAAAGAGTTCAGAAAGCCTATGGGCAGTGCTGAGATGAACAAGAGGTATATCTATCCATTCAGCAAGATACGCACTTGACTTTCTGAGCATTAGAGTGAGGCAGAAATCTACTCAGACACAGACGTATTTGAATGTGATAAAAAACATAAAGCATCTCTTGCATTCAGAAATGGGTGCAATAAAAGGACAAGCGCCTGTGGAAGATCCAGGATGGCCAAAGTGGAAGAGTCCATACAGAGAGTATGTGATCTGTATGGAATTAAGGTTGGCAAGGACTGGACATATATTAACAGCGGAGAAAGGCTAACCAGTGAAACCATTAAGTTCAGCAGAGTGCTGCAACTGGGCCTGAGAAACTATCAACGTCATAATAAAGAAATTCATCAAAATATTGGCAGGACCCCATCATCTACACTGATTCTTCTGTGTCCCACGGACTGCACAGCAATTTGAATTTTGTTGCACACCAACAAAGCATAGAAATGGCTAGGTAATCTGTCTATTGTAGCATCACAGTTTCCAACATAAAAATGGAAATGGAACAAGCAACACTGGTGATTATTGACATTCTGTTGGCACTGAAAGCTGATCACTAAGTCTTGGTGATAGACTCACAAAGTATGCTAAGGAAGATTGACAGGTACTCTATGTGGTAGGAGTAGATACAGCTCCTAGTCTATTTGGAGACTGATAATAAAACTTAGATTCAGTGTTCAAGTTAAGCATATAACAGAAACCTTGACAGTTAAAATTAGAAACAGTCTGCATGTCCTACCTAGATGTCTCCAATTTAAAATGTTGAAATCCTATTATTCCTTTAAAAGATATGTCTGCTGACTCTATGAAGATATGTCTGCTGACTCTATGAAGATATGTCTGCTGACTCTATGAAGATATGTCTGCTGACTCTATGAAGATATGTCTGCTGACTCTATGAAGATATGTCTGCTGACTCTATGAAGATATGTCTGCTGACTCTATGAAGATATGTCTGCTGACTCTATGAAGATATGTCTGCTGACTCTATGAAGATATGTCTGCTGACTCTATGAAGATATGTCTCTGACTTCTATGAGTAATACATGCCAGATTGGCTTCACTCATGCCAGGGATGTTTTCAAATGCAAACCAACACGAAGGGCAACAAAAAATGTCACAGCAAAACATCAGTGGACAAGTCGAGCATTCAGCTACCATCTTTAGCAAATCACAACATTTTTCACAATTTTTTTTTTTTAGCAAACACAAATTTGTAAACAAAACAAAACAAAAATAAAAGACAACATCAAACAAATAAACAAAAAGTCACCGTTGACCACTGATGAAGCAAACAGGCCACAATATCAAGCACAACACAAATATATTCCAATCCAACAATATTAAGTCAGCACATGTAAACAGGGGGTCACCATCCTCTCCGCTGGAACTCTGCTTCAGTGCTGGAGGATAAGTTTCCCCTTTCTTGCGGCGCTGCTCATTAAGAGCCCAGGCTGTTGAATGGATACACACGGTGGTGACGCCAACAAGAATAACTAAACACAGGAAGCTGGCACATTCTAATCGATGCACTGTTATTTTAATTCCTGAATACATAAAACTTGTACAAATGCCATTAAACTTAATGATAGAAATACTAATTATGGGTATTTGAACTCAGCAGCAAGTCAGTTTTGTGCAGTATTTCACCTTCAGTAAGTGACAGTTATCAATTCTGTACAGGTATGATCAATTGTCAGAATAAAAAAGATCTATTTAATGTTACGATTTTAAAAATAAAAAAGACTTGCACCAAGTTAATGAGTTTCAGTTAAGTATAAATTATTTATTGCATTTTTCATTTAAAAATTTTTTAAAACTCTTGAACCATTCAATAAATGCTTCATATTTTAGCAACTTCAGTCTAATGGTAACGGCCTTGCAAGCTAGAGATTTAATTAAATTATAAAAAAGCCAAATAAAAGGTAAATTAAAAATTTCGGTTTTGAAATTAAATCCAAGAAAGTTTGAAGGACTTGTATTTCGGTAATTAGCATGACAAAACTTATTAATTGTGCACTTATATGATGCATCACTTGCTTTAATACACTATTAAACATTTAGTATTACATTTATACCAGAATATAAGTTTTGCTTGTGCATCCAATGGAAAATACATCAAATCTCTAGGAGCTTGTCTTCTGCGACAAAACATATTTATAACACAGCATTTGCCAGCAAATGTGACGTATTTCATTATAAAGCAAATGACAAAGGAACAAGCATACATACTCAATTGGGTAAACTGAAGCTTATACGTGACATAATACATCATATAATTTTGCTGGAAGGGCATATGTTTTGATGTACAATATTTAAAGACTGTATGACACATCAGACATACTGAGAGTTTCTATGCTATTGCTCAGATTTGTGTTTTAATTTATTAGCTACAATGACTGCAGTCTCAGAGAAAGAGTTCTATATTGTGAGAGTCAAAAGCCATTGAGCCTATCAGTTTAGGTATCCAAAAAGGAGAACCTGGTTTATTTTTCAATTCAGTGGTTAAAACAAAGCACAGAAATGTATAACTCTTGTGGATTTATAAAGCTAAGGTGAAATGAACAACAAATTATAGCAGAATGGGAGGGAGGGAGGGAGGACGGAAGGAAGGGAGGGAGGGAGGACGGAAGGAAGGAAGGAAGGAAGGAAGGGAGGAAGGAAGGAAGGAAGGAAGGGAGGAAGGAAGGAAGGGAGGAAGGAAGGAAGGGAGGAAGGAATGACAGAAGGGAGGGAGGACGGAAGGAAAAGAGGGAGGGAGGGAGGGAGGGAGGGAGGGAGGGAGGGAGGGAGGGAGGAAGGAAGGAAGGAAGGAAGGAAGGAAGGAAGGAAGGAAGGAAGGAAGGAAGGAAGGAAGGAAGGAAGGAAGGAAGGATATAGAAATGAAAGATTGAATAGCAGCATTTAGATAAGACTATAACACCACAATATACAGGTCAGAAAAGTACAGCAGTTTTGGTGTCTCCATTACTAAATCAGTATTAATGAATCCTCTCCATTATTTTCACAAATCCAATCTGCCAAACAATAACATTGTGTGTCTCTTGCTCTTGCTTTGCTAGCACATTCTTATAGAATGGTTTTTATGTATCTCCTGATGTTTCTAATTTACTAATCCATTTTTTGCCTTGCTATGCTGGTGAATTCTGACAGACTGATCTATTTTTGCCTTGCTATGCTGGTGAATTCTGACAGACTGATCTATTTTTGCCTTGTTATGCTGGTGAATTCTGACAGACTGATCTATTTTTGCCTTGCTATGCTGGTGAATTCTGACAGACTGATCTATTTTTGCCTTGCTATGCTGGTGAATTCTGACAGACTGATCTATTTTTGCCTTGCTATGCTGGTGAATTCTGACAGACTGATCTATTTTTGCCTTGTTATGCTGGTGAATTCTGACAGACTGAACTATTTTTGCCTTGCTATGCTGGTGAATTCTGACAGACTGATCTATTTTTGCCTTGCTATGCTGGTGAATTCTGACAGACTGATCTATTTTTACCTTGTTTTGCTGGTAAATTCTGACAGACTGATCTATTTTTGCCTTGCTATGCTAGTAAATTCTGACAGACTGATCTATTTTTGCCTTGCTATGCTGGTGAATTCTGACAGACTGATCTATTTTTGCCTTGCTATGCTGGTGAATTCTGACAGACTGATCTATTTTTGCCTTGCTATGCTGGTGAATTCTGACAGACTGATCTATTTTTTGCCTTTTATTGTCATGTTGTCCAGGGTACAATGGCATTGGCTGTTAGTTTCTATTTTGAGTTTGGTGAACATGTGGTTTCTCATTCTGTTGTGGCAAGTGTGTTGGCGAAGTTATGATGATTTGATCCCTTCTCGATAGTTGGAGGTATCCATTCCTCTCATTATACTCTGGGTGTTATTATTTCCGTTTTTCATGGTACTGGCATTTGATGATGATTTGGCTTCATTGTAGCTGACCAGTTCATTATCTTGTGGGAATCTCCCTCCCTCCTTAGCTAGTTTGTCTGTATATTCATTTACTTGTATATTACAGAGTGATGGTTCCACTGGATGACCACTCTCTGAAAGTTATTGTACAATTGGTCTAGAGTTGTTCTCAAGTCATCTAGCTCACTGTTCCTGGGGGTTTTTAGGGTTGTTAAGACTGACAATGCGTCGGTCAGTATTATAAATTTCTTGTGCATGTTATTTTAGTGTTTGTTGGATAGCCAGTTTTGCAGCGTCTTCGAGGGCTTCATCATTATTCATCATTGAGTGCCTTCTCCGCAACGAAGGTTGGCTACCATGGATCACCATTCCACTCTGTTTCTTGGTTTGATGGTGCAGGCTGTCATAGATTGACTTGTCCATCTTTTGATGTTACTCGTCCATGTTAGTCTTGGTCTGCCTCTTTTACCTTGTATTTTCCCTTCCAATATTACTTTTAGTAGGCTGTTGTGTCTTTTAATATGCCCCAAAAATTTCATTTGTCTTGTCTTAATTGTATTTAGTAGTTCTCTTTTTATTTTCAGTTGTTTTACAACTTCATCGTTTGTTATCTTTTCTTTCCATCCAATTCTACCTATTCTTCTATAAATCCACATTTCAAAGGCTTAAATTTTCTGTTCTGTTTTCTTGTCTAATGTCCATGTTTCTGCACCATACAGGAATATTGAGAAGATGTAACATTTTGCCATTCTTAGTTTCAGCCCTGCTAATATGTGTTTTGTTGTTAGTATATTCGAGGGCTTTAGTTTCTGCTTTAAAGTTGTTTGAGAATTTCTCAGCAGCTATTGATTTGGTAATCTCTTCCTGGTTATTCAGCCTCAAGAACACACCTCCTACTCCTCCATTTCTGGTGGCATTTGTACACCAGACACACAATGATATTGGTTGTGAATGTGACTTTTAATACAACTCTTCCAGTTTTCCATTGAGCAACATTTGTATTTTGTACCCACCAATAGAATTAATTTAAAACACATCACACATATTTTAAAACTACTAAATGCTATGAGGCTGTATTTATTTATCTCCATCATCTTTAAACACAGACATCTGATCGTAAGTCCCTACATTTCTCAATATGTTTATTACATTTTGTCGACATCAACAACATGCATCGCATCCTCTTTATAATTAATGTTTGTGGTGAACACATCAAGAATTGTGAATTTCCTTCACAAACTACTACAAATAGCAAGATTTATATGCAAATTCAATGCTAGAACATCAACTAACAATGGCTGAGGCTGCCAGAAGGACAAGAAAAATGAATTTTGAATCTCCCCCAACACTCAAGGGAGTATAAGAGGAGGTGAGTAGAAAGAAGGGAAAAAATACATAAATTCTGAACAAATATCAACAAAAGTTAATAACAGAAGTGCTAAAATGATTACTGTATTTATATATATATTGATTGGGGCTTATTTCAGAAACAATTTATCTATAAATTATATTGAAGGGAGCTAAGTAGCCATGAGAATTTTTACCTTAAATTGAGGCTAGATTACAGCCCTTGAAGTCAAACTTTAACATTTGTAAGTTTTAAGACCTACTTCGAACACATTATTCTATTAGCAAAACCCTAACTTGGGGAAATACCACAACTCAAGGAAACCTGCAACTTATACAGACTGACATGGCTGATTAGCAGAATTATATATAACTGTGGGTTCATCATGGTACAATTTGTACAATCAAAAGATGTATTTTTTGTAATTTAAAAAAAATATGAATGCTGCTTGAAACACTTCTCCTTATTTCCGATTAACTGTTATTTCATTAATATATTTTGTTTTTATTTGTAGTCACCATCATAACTGTACACAGACAATGCCCATTAGTGCAATCTGCTTCTTGAAGCATAATATGAACAGACTGCACTAACTCCAATCAAGGAACAATGTATGTGTACACGGCAGACAAGTAAACATGACCTATTAATTCTACAGTACATTCTTGTTTGTGTAAGTAAACTTTAAATTAAAGACCATGATAATATTTAACACCCAAAAACATAAAACACTCAAAACAATTTTTTTTTTATAAGAACAAAAATAGTTAACATATAAAAACATAAGCCATTAAAAACACATTTTTAAAAAGTCACAAAAATATTCAACATGTAAAAACATAAAACATTAAAGAAATAAATGTTTGTTTAAGGAGAATAAAAATATTAAGAATGGATGTAAAAAAAAAAAATTAATGAAATATTTAAACAAGGTTATATAACATGGAGACACCACATAAAACATTCTACAAAAGATCAAATAGATCTATTTAAACTGAGATCTGAACACAACAGACTTTAACAACACAGAAACTCAGACTTAAGAGAAATTGGTCTTTGACCTGTGGTCAAACACCATCATAATGTAGAATACACAATTCTCCAGTCTTTCCTTTGACCTATGGTCAAACACCATCAAAATGTAGAATACACAATTCTCCAGTCTTTCCTTTGACCTATGGTCAAACACCATCAAAATGTAGAATACACAATTCTCCAGTCTTTCCTTTGACCTATGGTCAAACACCATCATAATGTAGAATACACAATTCTCCAGTCTTTCCTTTGACCTATGGTCAAACACCATCAAAATGTAGAATACAATTCTCCAATTTGTCATTTGACCTATGGTCAAACACCATCAAAATGTAGAATACAATTCTCCAATTTGTCATTTGACCTATGGTCAAACACCATCAAAATGTAGAATACAATTCTCCAATTTGTCATTTGACCTATGGTCAAACACCATCAAAATGTAGAATATAATTCTCCAGTCTTTCCTTTGACCTGGTCAAACACCATCAAAATGTAGAATGCAATTCTCCAATTTTTCTTTTGAGCTATGGTCAAACACCATCAAATTTGTAGACTACAATTCTCCAATTTTTTCTTTGACCTGCAGTCAAACACCATCAAAATTTAGACTACAATTCTCCAATTTTTTCTTTGACCTGCAGTCAAACACCATCAAAATTTAGACTACAATTCTCCAATTTTTTCTTTGACCTGCAGTCAAACACCATCCAAATTTAGACTACAATTCTCCAATTTTTTCTTTGACCTGCAGTCAAACACCATCAAAATGTAGAATGCAATTCTCCAATTTTTCTTTTGAGCTATGGTCAAACACCATCAAATTTGTAGACTACAATTCTCCAATTTTTTCTTTGACCTGCAGTCAAACACCATAAAAATTTAGACTACAATTCTCCAATTTTTTCTTTGACCTGCAGTCAAACACCATAAAAATTTAGACTACAATTCTCCAATTTTTTCTTTGACCTGCAGTCAAACACCATCCAAATTTAGACTACAATTCTCCAATTTTTTCTTTGACCTATGGTCAAACAACATCAAAATGTAGAATACAATTCTCCAGTTTTGCAACCTATACAATTCCTTTGTAGAAATGTGGTTTTACAGAAGAATGTTGAGAATACCATGGACAGCTAAGAAGAGTAATGAAGATGTTCTGAGAGAGGTCAAAGCAAAAAGAGAGCTAATTTCCAATATTAGGAAGAAACAATCATCATTTTTTGGCCATGTAATGAGAAGAGAACAACTGGAATATATTGTAACTGGAAAAATTGAGGGACAAAGAGATAGAGGGAAGCAAAGAGAGAAAATACTAGACAGCTTAAGAGAATGGATTGGCAGAAGGTCAACAACAGAAATGATAAAGAACTGTTGAGATCGAAAGTTGTGGAGTGTTTGTCAGCTGAAATATTTCTAAGGACAGGACCTTCTGCTCCTTTGAGAAGTTATGGGCCACTGTGAAGCATATTCCAAGGGAAGATGTGCATTGTGGCAAACAAGAACAGTTTAAGAGGTGGAAAGCATGAAAGTATGCATTGTCAATTAAGAACGGTTTAAGAGGTGGACCAATAGAAAGTATGCATTGTCAATTAAGAGCAGTTTAAGAGGTGGACTAATAGAAAGTATGCATTGTGACTTGTCAATCAAGAACAGTTTAAGAGGTGGACTAATAGAAAGTATGCATTGTCAATCAAGAGCAGTTTAAGAGGTGGACTAATAGAAAGTATGCATTGTGACTTGTCAATCAAGAACAGTTTAAGAGGTGGACTAATAGAAAGTATGCATTGTCAATCAAGAGCAGTTTAAGAGGTGGACTAATAGAAAGTATGCATTGTCAATCAAGAACAGTTTAAGAGGTGGACTAATAGAAAGTATGCATTGCCAATCAAGAGCAGTTTAAGAGGTGGACTAATAGAAAGTATGCATTGTCAATCAAGAGCAGTTTAAGAGGTGGACTAATAGAAAGTATGCATTGTCAATCAAGAGCAGTTTAAGAGGTGGACTAATAGAAAGTGTACATTGTCAATCAAGAGCAGTTTAAGAGGTGGACTAATAGAAAGTGTACATTGTCAATCAAGAACAGTTTAAGAAATGGACCAATAGAAAGTGTGCATTGTCAATCAAGAGCAGTTTAAGAGGTGGACTAATAGAAAGTATACATTGTCAATCAAGAGCAGTTTAAGAAATGGACCAATAGAAAGTGTGCATTGTCAATCAAGAACAGTTTAAGAGGTGGACTAATAGAAAGTGTGCATTGTCAATCAAGAATGGTTTAAGAGATGGGACCAAGAGAAAGTGTGCATTGTCAATCAAGAATGGTTTAAGAGATGGGACCAAGAGAAAGTGTGCACTGTCAATCAAGAACAGTTTAAGAGATGCGACCAATAGAAAGTGTGCATTGTCAATCAAGAATGGTTTAAGAGATGGGACCAAGAGAAAGTGTGCATTGTCAATCAAGAACGGTTTAAGAGGTGGGACCAAGAGAAAGTGTGCATTGTCAATCAAGAATGGTTTAAGAAATGGGACCAATAGAAAGTGTGCATTGTTATTCAAGAACGGTTTAAGAGGTGGACCAATATAAAGTATGCAATGTCAATCAAGAGCGGTTTAAGAGGTGGACTAATAGAAAGTGTACATTGTCAATCAAGAACAGTTTAAGAGATGCGACCAATAGAAAGTGTGCATTGTCAATCAACAATGGTTTAAGAGGTGGGACCAATAGAACGTATGCAATGTCAATCAACAGTGGTTTAAGAGGTGGGACCAATAGAACGTATGCATTGTCAAACAACAATGGTTTAAGAGGTGGGACCAATAGAAAGTATGCATTGTTAATCAAGAACGGTTTAAGAGGTGGACAAATAGAAAGTGTACATTGTCAATCAAGAACAGTTTAAGAAATGGACCAATAGAAAGTGTACACTGTCAATCAAGAACAGTTTAAGAGGTGAGACCAATAGAAAGTATGCATTGTCAATCAAGAGCAGTTTAAGAGGTGAGACCAATAGAAAGTATGCATTGTCAATCAAGAGCAATTTAAGAGGTGAGACCAATAGAAAGTATGCATTGTCAATCAAGAAGTGTGCAGCAGGTGCAAGAGATTTGTAACTGCTAAAAGGACTGGACTTAAATCTGAAAGATAAAATGTCAAACAGAAACAAGCAAATGAATGGTAATATTCGTATGTAACAGTAGAGGCTGCTATTTAGGGCATGGGTGGGCTACCTTTTGTCTTAGAGTTCACCTTTTAAGTGGGCATCAATGTGTTATGTCACTAGTTTACATCAAGTTGTAGTATTTGCACCTTCAGGTGTAACATAAACTTCAATTTCCTTAACAAACCTATCCCATTGTGGTGGTATTTGGTTAACAGCAGCATGCAATGTAATGTGTTCTTCAAATGTTTGTCAGTTAATATGAGTTGACTTCTTCTTTTCATTTAATTCACTTCATTTTGGAAAAAAAAAATGTTTGCAAACATAACACTACCATTGCAAACATAACACTACCATTGCAAACATAACACTACCATTGCAAACATAACACTACCAAACAGTGGGACCATTTTGAGGAGGACTAGAAACTATAGTAATTTGCAATCATCATCGCGTGCCAATCATAATATGGAAAATAAACATAAAATTGTATGAAGCCACTAAACCTATAAAGAGATGAGACAAATTACAACATTTCAGCCAAAACCCCTCATCAGGTACAAGATGACAAGTACAATACAAGAACAAACACAAAAAGGCTTTTGCCAAAATGTTGTAGTTTGTCTCGTGTCTCCACAGGTCCAGTTTTTTAAAATACCATTTTATATTTATTTTCCATGCTTTTTGCAGCTCTACTCACAGTCCCACATATTTAATATATTATATATTTTATATTTGCATCTATCCCCAGTCATAATAGTGAGCAAGCACAGTTTGGCAGTTTACTTGATTTAGAAGTATGATAAGTAACACAATAGCAGAAAAGTTTCCAACAGAACATGGCAATATATAGTAAAGTAAAAAATTTAGATAAAGGGAATAATTTATCCTTGGTATCTTAATAGCTTATGTGTCCAACTTGAGCTAAAACATGCAGGTGAAGTAAGAAGATGTTAATCTGATTTTGAATGTAAACTAATTAGATGATGAGATCACTGGGAGGTTTTAAAAATGCAGAACTATTTGGTGTTTCAACATGAAGCAAGACACTCACTACAAGGTACTGGATGCGGTCAGAAAAGGAATCAGATTGAGCAGGAGAAAGATCGAGATAGGACTCTCGGAGACAAGATTAAGCCAAACAAATATTTGACTTGACAAGATGAAATCGCTAGTAAGATGCACAAAACAATTTTTTTTTTTTAATCAGCAACCAAAAAAAAATTAATAAATAATAAAGCTAGTAAATTGGTAGCAAAAAGATGTTAAAAAAAGCTAACTAAAAAGATAAAAGCAAAAGCCAAGGATAAGAAATTTTTTGCGTTCACCAGCTTTTACCTGTGGCAAAGTTCCTAGAGAATAGGAATTGAATTTTGCGTGTTAATCCATTTTTTTTCCCTGGCAGTCATTAGCACAGGGGTTCCACACCACATAGGCAGATAACTCTATCTTAGGAGCTACTCATATTTTTTACACCAATGAGTACTTAACGTTTCAAGCTGGACCTCGCTGCTGAGACCAGGGGTGGTTATCGCGGTGAGAAATCACAAATAAAAATCCAAACTGGTGCAACTAAGATTTGAACTCACAACCTCTCTTGAGACCAGCGTCTTGACTCGAGACCAACCAGTCCCCCATTAAAACAATATAAAAGCTGGATCTACAAAATAAATCTTCATAAAATCATTGTTAACCACGTGGTTAAGAAAAAAAATAGTAAAATCAAAATTTGATAGCAAACAAACACAGTAACAACGGAACCGAACACAGCAGCTACAAAAAAAATGTCACAGCCTGGAATTTAAAAAAAAAATAAAAAACCTTTCTGCCATTTCAAGAGATTAATTTTTCATTTCTAATCCTTCAGTTGAAAGAAAACTCCAAAACGACTGTGAGTTAAACTGTCAATCAACTGGTCTCAACTTTGCACCATAGATTACAAATAAACTCAGAGCAAGCATAAAATGGAAAGGAAGGAATACTATAACAAGTAGATTTTAAAAAGTCATAACATCTCAGTTACAAATGCTGAGACTTATAAATACAAAACATTTTATACAACTCTACTACAACTTTATTTGCTAAGGACAACCTTTATACATATACATGGGGGCCTCGGTAGCCTAGTTGGGAAAACCACCCGACTAGACTACCGACGTTCGGACAACCCGTGTTCAATTCCCGCTGGGAGCAGTGTGAATTGTACTCGTGGTTGGAATAAAAAAAAAATACCCCCACGGTCGACCCAGCCGTTGGCAGAAATGGGTACCAGGGTATATTATCCTGGGAAGGTGAGGAATGTCGCTTCGCATCTGAGTTTCGATGCTTGAGGCTACACTATACAGAAATATCCGAACATTTCTGGATAGGCGGCCGAGCACATATGGGTATATACTCGCGTGCTAAGACGCCGGTTCAAGTCTCGTACTTTCTTCTTTTACCTTTTAGCTCCTGGTGGAGCATAGGTCTTCAACAAACACTTTCCAAGTCGTTCTGTTTTTTGCCATTCTTTTAAGATCATTCCATGTCTTCCCCATCATCTTCATCTCTGCTTCTATCTGTCTTCTCCAAGAATTCCTTGGTCTTCCTCTTTGTCTTTTCCCCTGGGGATTCCAAAAAAGGGCCTGTTGTGTAATACTCTCAGTTGGTTTCCGTAGTGTGTGTCCTATCCATCGCCATCGTCTTCGCTGTATCTCTTTATCCACTGGTATTTGACCGGTACATTTCCATAATTCCACGTTAGTGACTTTGTCCTGCCATTTCCATCCCTTTATTCTGCGCAAGCATCCATTAATGAAAGTCTGTACTTTCGTGATTGTCAATTTTGTCATTCTCCATGTTTCACAGCCATATAATAGGACCGACTTAATATTTGAGTTGAAAATTTTTATTTTTGTATTTAGCCTAATTTCTTTGGATTTCCATATGTTTCCCAGTGCAATGAAAGCTCCTCTTGCTTTTGATATCCTTATTTTGGTATCATTTTCTGTTCCTCCCTCTTTATCTATATTACTGCCCAGATATATATAAGATTGTACGTCTAGTAGAGGTATTTCTCCTAGTTTTATATGGTTATTGCCAACTGCATTAATTCTCATAATATTGGTCTTATCTCTATTAATCTTTAGTCCTAGCTGTTGTGATCTCTCATCTAATATACTCATTTTATCCTGCATCTGTTGATGGCTGTGTGATAGGAGAGCTATGTCATCAGCAAAGTCTAAATCATCAAGTTGTTTGGTCAGTGACCACTGGATCCCATTTCTGTTGTTTTGAGTTATTTTCATAATCCAATCTATGGCCAGTAGAAAGAGAAATGGAGACAGGAGGCATCATTGCCTTACTCCTGTTCTTATTTCAAATGCTTCTGTAAGCTGTCCTTCATGCACCACACTACATTTTGTTCCTTCATACATTGTTTTTATCAGGTTAATAAACTTTATGGGGATTCCGTAATGACTCAGCAACTTCCAAAGCATTCTTCTGTCTAAACTATCAAATGCCTTTTCGTAATCTATGAATCCAATATATAGTGGGGATTTTAGTTCTAAACTTTGTTCAACTATTATATGTAGGGTAGTTATTTGATCAGCACATGATCTGTTCTTCCTAAAACCTGCTTGTTCATCTCTCAAGTGTTTCTCTATAGCCTCTTTTAGTCTCTCCAGAATGATTCTGCCTAATATTTTTCCTGGCACTGATAGTAGCATAATTCCCCTATAATTTGTGCACTCCTGTAAACTTCCTTTCTTTGGTAGTTTGATCATATAACCTTCTCTCCAGTCTTTAGGTATTTCTTCCCTCTCCCAAATTTTATCCAATAGATCCTGTAACATCTTGGTAGAGGTGTTAATATCTGCTTTGATGGCTTCCGAAGGAATTTCATCTGGTCCTGTGGCTTTACCATCTTTTAATAATTTGATGGCTTTCATTATTTCTTCTTTGCTTGGTTTTCCGCAGTTAACGTGTAACTCTTCTTCTGCTGGTAGTATATCTGGAGGATTATTTGAGCCGGGTCTGTTCAAAAGTTCTTCAAAGTGTTCTTTCCATCTCTCCATTTGTTCCCTTATATTACTAAGCAGATTTCCTTTCTTGTCTTTGATAAAGGCGTTGATCTGTTTGTATTTTCCACCTAATTTCTTTGTGCTGTTGTACAGTTCTTTCATATTCCCTTTATTTGCTGCTTCTTCTGCCTCTTTAGCTAGTTCATCTATATATTTCCTCTTATCCATTTTAATGCATCTTCTCACTTCTTTGTTCACCTCTGTGTAAGCTTCCTGTGTCTTGGCTTTATTACTTCTTGTTTTGCTTTTATTTATGTCTGCTTTCTTGTTCTTTCTTTCTTTAATTTTATCCAGGGTCTCTGCTGTCATCCATGCCTTATTCTGGCGTTCTCTTTTCCCCAGTGTTTCTTCGCATGTCTCTTTCCATATATTTTTTACCTGTTTCCAATGATCTTCTATATTTATTGTATTTTCTAGTTGTTGGAGGACTTGGTATTTGTTTGATATTGTGACTGCGAATTTATCTTTAATTCCTTGTTCTTTAAGAAACCCTACATTGAAATACTTTCTACCCTTATTCGTTGTATTATACCTTTTTATTTAATTTTAAGTTTGGCTAACAGAAGATGATGATCAGAAGCTATATCTGCCCCTCTATATACTTTTACATCCTGTAAGGATGACTTAAACTTATTATTAATACATATGTGATCAATTTGATTTTCCGTTCTATGATCTGGTGACACCCATGTAGCTTTGTGTATTCTTTTATGTTGGATAGGACTCTCGGAGACAAGATTAAGCCAAACAAATATTTGACTTGACAAGATGAAATCGCTAGTAAGATGCACAAAACAATTTTTTTTTTTAATCAGCAACCAAAAAAAATTAATAAATAATAAAGCTAGTAAATTGGTAGCAAAAAGATGTTAAAAAAAGCTAACTAAAAAGATAAAAGCAAAAGCCAAGGATAAGAAATTTTTTGCGTTCACCAGCTTTTACCTGTGGCAAAGTTCCTAGAGAATAGGAATTGAATTTTGCGTGTTAATCCATTTTTTTTCCCTGGCAGTCATTAGCACAGGGGTTCCACACCACATAGGCAGATAACTCTATCTTAGGAGCTACTCATATTTTTTACACCAATGAGTACTTAACGTTTCAAGCTGGACCTCGCTGCTGAGACCAGGGGTGGTTATCGCGGTGAGAAATCACAAATAAAAATCCAAACTGGTGCAACTAAGATTTGAACTCACAACCTCTCTTGAGACCAGCGTCTTGACTCGAGACCAACCAGTCCCCCATTAAAACAATATAAAAGCTGGATCTACAAAATAAATCTTCATAAAATCATTGTTAACCACGTGGTTAAGAAAAAAAATAGTAAAATCAAAATTTGATAGCAAACAAACACAGTAACAACGAAACCGAACACAGCAGCTACAAAAAAAATGTCACAGCCTGGAATTTAAAAAAAAAATAAAAAACCTTTCTGCCATTTCAAGAGATTAATTTTTCATTTCTAATCCTTCAGTTGAAAGAAAACTCCAAAACGACTGTGAGTTAAACTGTCAATCAACTGGTCTCAACTTTGCACCATAGATTACAAATAAACTCAGAGCAAGCATAAAATGGAAAGGAAGGAATACTATAACAAGTAGATTTAAAAAAGTCATAACATCTCAGTTACAAATGCTGAGACTTATAAATACAAAACATTTTATACAACTCTACTACAACTTTATTTGCTAAGGACAACCTTTATACATATACATGGGGGCCTCGGTAGCCTAGTTGGGAAAACCACCCGACTAGACTACCGACGTTCGGACAACCCGTGTTCAATTCCCGCTGGGAGCAGTGTGAATTGTACTCGTGGTTGGAATAAAAAAAAAATACCCCCACGGTCGACCCAGCCGTTGGCAGAAATGGGTACCAGGGTATATTATCCTGGGAAGGTGAGGAATGTCGCTTCGCATCTGAGTTTCGATGCTTGAGGCTACACTATACAGAAATATCCGAACATTATTATTATCGCGCAACGACGACTTATAGGACTGCAGAATATAGGACTGCAGAATAAAGATCACTTGTCCAATGTAGTTGTCACGAGGTGCTCAGATCTACATTTTTTTATTTCACCCCCGATAGCAGACGCTCAAATAAAATTCACCAGGCAGCCCTGAGAAGAGATTTGGATTTATCAAAAGATGTGCCACACTGTGGACAATGTAAGAACAACAATTTATTAAAACATCTGCAGATCTTTCTAATATAGTTCAAGAACAAAAATGTAGAACACATATGTAGAAGATAGTGTAGTACTTTTTACAGTGTGCAAGATAGTGTAGTACTTTTTACAGTGTGTAAGATAGTGTAGTACTTTTTACAGTGTGTAAGATAGTGTAGTACTTTTTACAGTGTGTAAGATAGTGTAGTACTTTTACAGTGTGCAAGATAGTGTATTACTTTTTACAGTGTGCAAGATAGTGAAGTACTTTTTACAGTGTGTAAGATAGTGTAGTACGTTTTACAGAGTGTAAGATAGTGTAGTACTTTTTACAGTGTGTAAGATAATGTAGTACTTTTTATAGTATGCAAGATAGTGTAGTACTTTTTGCAGTAAGTAAGATAGTGTGGTACTTTTTGCAGTAAGTAAGATAATGTGGTACTTTTTACAGTGTGCAAGATAGTGTAGTACTTTTTACAGTGTGCAAGATAGTGTAGTACTTTTTACAGTGTGCAAGATAGTGTAGTATGTTTTACAGTGTGTAAAATAGTGTAGTACTTTTTACAGAGTGTAAGATAGTGTAGTACTTTTTACAGTGTGTAAGATAGTGTAGTACTTTTTATAGTATGCAAGATAGTGTAGTACTTTTTGCAGTAAGTAAGATAGTGTGGTACTTTTTACAGTGTGCAAGATAGTGTTTCCAAAGTTTCCTGTGTGTTACCGGGGTCTCATTATGAGTAAAGAATAGTGACACTGTGACCTTCCAAGCATGTCATAAGAGGCGACTAAGGAGGTTGATCGATGGCTTGACAAGCTGTCATTGTAAAAACTATTGTTACGGAAACAGAGCCATAGATTTTAGAGGCAGTGATCTCTGCAGTATGTGCCATTTTGACATGCAAGATTTCTTTTTTGAGATTCTGGTTCTGCCCTATGTGCCGTCTTTGGCTCAAAAGGACAATAGGTAGATAGATAGAAGATAGTGTAGTACTTTTTACAGTGTGTAAGATAGTGTAGCACTTTTTACAATGTGCAATATAGTGTAGTACTTTTTACAGTGTGCAAGATAGTGTAGTACTTTTTACAGTGTGCAAGATAGTATAGTACTTTTTACAGTGTGCACGTCTGTACCTGATTCTACATCAAACGAAACAAATCCAACACTTAGGGGGTTACCAGAATTAGTCATTAGGAAGGTATTGGGGTAGGGGGTGTTTTGCACGCAGTAAACTGTCAAATTTCAAGTTTTTGTATTTTGAGGTGGCCATTTTTATGACAGTCTCATAACCTGGGGTTAAAAAGAGAGAATAAACAAAAGGAAGCAGACCCTGAAACAAACTAAAAGTAAGATGAAGGAAAAGCATCAAGAAAACTTTCTGAGTCAGCCTAAGAATGAGCTCTGTACCTTTCTCAAGAAGGGAACAGGCTAATAATTGCAGTGCTGCGGTAAAGATGGTAGCAATGAGCCAGTAGTATGGTGTAACGTACACTCTTATAAGGTATGGTGACAGCATTACAAAAAAGGATAATACCTCCCTCAAGATTCAAAGGGATACAGGTAGAAAATTAAGAAGAAAAAATGCATCAGTACTGCCCTGTAATGATGGAGCACCACATAAATGGAGACATTCACATTGCCAAAAGATCACTAAAGAGAAGGAAGGAGGAGGAGAAGAATAATTATGTATCAGGTTTCATAACTAGATTGACTAGATCATATCCATTCAGATATGGAATCCCATCTTTGGACTGTGGGGCCAGTAGACAGGACCTGTCTACAACAATATGTGGTGTTTTGAAAGAATTAAAAAAAACTGATAAAGTCACTGATACAGTGACTGTTATGGAGAACTTGGCCAGCACTGGGTCTTAGGTAGCTGGATAGAGGAGAACACTACCACAGATTTAGGTCAAGGAAAGTCAAGGACTAGAGAATTTCTAACAAATGTGTACTCAAGATTGATGCTTTTGACAGCAAGATAAAAAAAAAACATGGTGCCATTAACCTGCAGGTTATTCAGAGAAAGATTAAACAGAAAAATCCATGGGACCCTAATAATTTGGTCAGAAATCCATCACCTGTCTAATAATTAAGGCAGGAAGTCATATGTTTAATAACTAAAATAAGAATGTACCACTTGACTAATAACTGAGAGAGGAAAGCATCAAATCTCTAATAATTAAAATAAAGAAGTACCACTTGACTAATAACTGAGAGAGGAAAGCATCAAATCTCTAATAATTAAAATATAGAAGTACCACTTGACTAATAACTGAGAGAGGAAAGCATCAAATCTCTAATAATTAAAATAAGAAGTACCACTTGACTAATAACTGGGAGAGGAAAGCATCAAATCTGTAATAATTAAAATAAAGAAGTACCACTTGACAAATAATTGAGAGAAAAAAAGCACCATATGTCTAATAATTAAAATAAGAAATTGTTGCATTTCTACTACTCATAATGAAATTTCACAAACCTGTCTAAAAATGTGAGAAACTACATTTCTAATAATTAACTGAAGTGTGAATGCAAGGATTTGCAACTCTATAGAACACTGAACTTGCACAGCAAAACCTATTCCGAGTTCCCAATATTTTACAAGAATTACATGGGAGGGGTGGATCAATAAATAATGACGACGTTTTAAAAGAAAGTATCCGCAGAGTTTTGAGTTAACAAGGAAATAACAAGAGGCCACGGCCTGAATTTTAAATCCGCAGCAAATATACAAGATACAACAAATTAATGAAGCTATGAATCATCTTGCTATATTGTCCCAGATTATCACATTAGCGAAGTCAGTCCTTTCTAGTACATCCTACCACAGACAACAGATGCTATATAACAGCAACACGATGGGGGAATACACAACTTTTGTGTGAGAGGCCATAGGCTGTCAAGAACAACCAGCTCACAGCTAAAATGGATTGCATTATCACCATGCAGGGCATATATAAAAGCTGATGATTTGGAGTTTCAAGGACTAATACATAAATTTGGAATTTCAAGGGTTAAAACATAAATTTGGAGTTTCAAGGACTTATACATAAATTTGGAATTTCAAGGGTTAAAACATAAATTTGGAGTTTCAAGGACTAATAAATGAATTTGGATTTTCAAGGAGTAATACATAAATTGGAATTTCAAGGGTTAAAACATAAATTTGGAGTTTTAAGGGCTAATACATGAATTTGGAGTTTTAAGGGCTAATACATAAATTGCAATTTCAAGGGTTAAAACATAAATTTGGAGTTGGCTAATACATAAATTTTGAGTTTTCAGGACTACTAATACATGAATTTGGAGTTAAAAGGACTAATATGTAAATTTGGATTTTCAAGGGCTAATACATGATTTTGGAATTTCAAGGGCTAATACATGAGTTTGGAGTTTCAAAGGACTAATATATGAATTTGGAGTTAAAAGGACTACTAATACATGAATTTGGAGTTTCATGGGCTAATACATGATTTTGTAGTTTCAAGGACTACTAATACATGTATTTGGAATTTCAAGGGCTAATACATGAATTCGGAGTTTCAAGGACTAATACATGAATTTGGTGTTTCAAGGGCTAATACATGAATTTGGTGTTTCAAGGACTAATACATGAATTGGGAGTTTAAAGGACTAATGCATGAATTTGGTTTTTCAAGGAAAAAATACTTGAATTTAGAGTTTCAAGAACAACTAATACATGAATTTCGAATTTCAAGGAATATACATGAATTTGGAGTTTCAAGGACCTAATACATGAATTTGGAGTTTCAAGGACTAATACATGAATTTAGAGTTTCAAGGTCTAATACATGAATTTGGAGTTCCAAGGTCTAACAAAAATTGATTTGGTGAAAAACTGAAAAGGGAAAGGTACCAGCACATCAAGAAAATGAAATGGAGAACATGAAGAGGTAAATGAGGATAATGGTGATGACTGAGTTACAAATATAATAGATATAGTATTATTCACCCATGTGCTATTTTTACATTAAAAGAAAAATGTGTCTATTATATAAATTGTTTCCACATGGGGTTGTAAGTTTTCATGTCAAATACCTCTATAGTATATATTCTTGTTTTATGTGTTATCTTTTGTTTAATATTGTACTATAACTATAGGAGAAACAAAACATTATAATAGCTACTTGGCTTATGTAGAAGGGTAGAATGACTATTTGGCTAAACAGAAACAAGCAATAATAGCTTGGTCAAAGAGATTAATACAATAGCTGTTTGGTCATATGGAACATTAAAATAACTTTTTGGTCAAAGAGAACAAGAACATTACAATAGCTTTTTGGTGAAAGAGAACATTACAATAGCTCTTTGGGTCATATAGGACATTACAATAGCTTTTTGGTCAAAGAGAACATTACAATAGCTTTTTGGATCATATAGAACATTACAATAGCTTTTTGGTGAAAGAAAACATTACAATAGCTCTTTGGATCATATAGAACATTACAATAGCTTTTTGGTCAAAGAGAACATTACAATAGCTTTTTGGATCATATAGAACATTACAATAGCTTTTTGGTCAAAGAGAACATTACAATGGCCGCTTGGTCAAACACAATGTTACAATAGTTGTTTAGCCAAACATAACGTTAGCGACTTCAATAAAACACAGAGGCAAAATAATAGTAAACGTAAAAAGAAAAAAAATGATAAAACACCAAAAAGACACCTGAGAAAAGGTTAGTCACCTTTAGCCCGCTTTGGATAAATCTCTTTACACTTCTCAACTTCCTCCTCCTCAGCCTCATCACCAGCCTCAACCGCTTCCTCCGCAGCTATCTTCATACTGCAGGACTTTCTAAAAAACTCCTGCGGGTCCTTGACAACATGCTCCAGGATTGGCTTGTTGAGAATATTCGCCCCACTGCTCCTAATGTTGTTGGCAGTAGGGTTATTGCAACTGACTGGGGTACCACAGCTGTTGTTGTTGCTGCTGGAGAGGCTGGCTTCCAGCGAGATGGAGTGTCCCAGAGACATAATAGGAAGGGACTTTCGGTGTTCCCATTTGCTGCCTGTCATGTTTAGTGATTAACAAACAATGCTAATAAATCAAGCAATGCATCATTATTTAGTATATAGATTAAGAAAAACATATACAGATTGATATAAAGTAAAAGTAAAGGTTCCCTCCATGCCCTGCTAGGTGTTAGCGACTATACTTTTCCATGACCACAGCACATTTTTGGGTGATGTGGTTGGTGTCATGCCTGGTCACCTTTACTTCCCAGAAACATCTCTGGTACCCATTTTTAGAAGCTGGGTGAACCCTGAAGCCTTGCCAGTTAAAAAAAGAAAAATCCACCACCCCTTTAAACCCAGCATTAAACCCAGACCCTTCTGATCAGGAAGCGAGCACATTAACCACTCAGCCACCGAGGTTAGAGTGATATAAACAAAATTAAATAATTGTGTCGGTAAATCACAGCAAAAAACAATTAACATCAATTTCATGTCTACTTTCAGGACAAAAGATAATAGCAACAATCGCAACAAACAACAATTAATTTCATCCACATATAGTCTAAAATGTCATGACAATTGTAACTTCTGTAGAGAAGACACTTCACAGCCTTTTTCTTGAAGTAATCTATAAAATACTTTAATAGAATAATAACAATATTAGAAGTAGACAGAACACAATCTGTTTATTGCAAATACTGCAAAGATAATGGCTACATTTATTCGATAACTCATGTTTATAACATTAAGATGTTTGTTCATTATGCACAGACTATCAATGTTGATTTGTTCACTAAACTATTTGGTTTTCTATTATCACCATATAAAAATCAAAACTGCAGTTTTTATTTCCAATATTTAAAAAAATTAATAAAATTAAATTTAAAAAAAACTCCACAAGAAAGTGAATAACAAATAACCAACAACAAAAAAATTAATAAGATTTAGTTTCCTCCACAAAGAATTAAAATAACCTATTTGCTTTCTTCAATGCACCAAATTAAAATAAAACTGCTTGATTTCCAAATGCCCCATACTAACTCATGTAAAAATCATGCAGTTTGTTCATTCAGTGATAAAGCACACTACCTGAGTTCCACAATATACAATGTAAGCAAATAAAAAAAAGGTATATTTCGATACTTCCATGAACTACATAAATGTTATATGTGATTGATTTATTCAATATAGCACTTTCAAAACAACTTTAGTTAGCTCACTGTAAAGAAAGCATAATAACTTATGTAAAGCATTCACTTACCCCTTTTCATAGATAATATTTTTTCCCCAAGTACCCAGCAAAATTAATAACGATTTGGTGTTTCCTTTTTTTTTTCCCACCATTATGTGCAACCCCAAAATTTTGTTGGTCCATAAAAGTGGATCAAGATTTAAAATATAATTGGTCTAATTTACTAATGCAAGCACACACAAATAAAACTTACCAGCATATACATTCTTCTGAGCTTTCACGTAGCTTGGCTTGACTAAATGTTCTCCATTAGGAATGACCTCACTGTAAATCTCCTCCCCGGTGGGAGGTGGAGAGACGCTGGAGCCTCGATCAGCTTCATGATCGCTGTCTGAGTAGTGTGAATGGAACAAGTTTGGTTGGTCATAGACAGGTTCTGAATCAGTGCTGAAATGAGAATCAAACAATTAAAATCTACAATAATATTGAAAATTAAGGCTCAGTGGTTAGTGAACTGGACTACAAAGGACAAGGGGTAGGGTTCAATCCCAACCGTCGGCTTCCCGGTTCACCCAGCCTTAAATGGGTAACGATGTTAATGAGAACATAAAGCTGTGTATCACACATCTCAAAATGTTACTACTGTCACACATATCAAAATGTTATCACTCATTTCAATGTTGAAATACAATTTCACAAGTGAACCATTTGGTCAGCTACGATGAAGCTAAATCCATCATCAAAGGCCAGTATCATAAAAAATTGAAACAAGAGCACCAAAGTATAATGATGACACCTTAAAAAATTGTTAAAATACAGACATTCAGTACAGAATAAAATGATGGAAATGGTAAGAAACAACATCTAACATAAATCAATGGGGAAAGTACCAGGCCTAACACCAACTGGAAAAAAAAATATACTACAAAGACTATGGTAATGGATAGGACACAAACAGCAAATGAGAATATTACACAACAGGCCCCTATTTTGGAATCCCCAGGGGAGAAAACAAAAAGGAAGGTAATAAAATACTTTATAAAGAGAAGCAGAAATTAAAAAAAAAAAATAGGAAGAAGGTGGAGAATGATCTTAGGAAAATGGCACAAATCAAGGGCAGGTCGAAGCAAATTTATTGAAGACTTGTGCTCCAAAGGGGGTTGAATGAAAGATGAATATATTGTGCTATATTTGTTCATTTATATAACTTATAGCTATCTATCTATTGACCTTTCGAGCCGTAACCGGCCCATAGGGCGTAGACCAAGATACACCTTCTCCTATATGAATTTTTGTTCTAGCAGTTTTCTTTTAAAGATATTTTATCAAATCTCGCCATCTGTCTCTGTTCTGTGCAAGCAGTTCTATCTCATTGAGGGAGCCGATTCCTGCTGCTCTTGCCTCTCTCATCAATGTTCTTCTCAGTGTCTCCCTGGGTCTTCCTCTTTTTCTTTTACCTGTTGTTTCCCATATGAGGGCTTGCTTTGCTATTCGATTATTATCTCTTCTCATCACATGTCCAACGTATGACCATCGTCTTTTCTTTATTACTGAAGATATTAGTGGTTGATTGGCGATTTCTCTAATTTCCTCGTTTGTTTTGAATTCGTTCCATTCTATACCAAGTATTTTCCTTAGACATTTATTTTCGAATGCGTTCAACTTTGTTTCTATATCTCTTGTTGTTTTCCAGCTTTCACACGCATACGTAAGGGTTGATAGTACATTTGATTTGAATAGCCTAAGTTTTGTGTTTGTGCTAATGAATTTTGATTTCCACAACTTTTCAAGGCTTCTGAAAGACATTGCTGCTGTAGCCAGTCTGATTCTAATTTCTTTGCTCGTATCCCCTTCTCGATCAATGTGACTTCCAAGATAGATAAAGTGATCGATCTCTTCTACTGGTTTGTTTTCCATGTATATTTTGTCACTTGTTGGAATTAAACTTTTCATGACTTTAGTCTTTTCATGGTTGACCTCAAGCCCAATTTTGCTGGCTATTGATGATAGTTCATTTGTGTTTTCCTGCATCGTTTTTATCTGACTGCTGATGAGAACTATGTCATCAGCAAAGTCGAGGTCCTCCAAATGGTCTCCTTGTATCCATTCGATGCCTTTATTACCAGTGCAGCATTTCTTCATTATGAAGTCCATAACAATTCCAAATAACAAGGGCGATAAAATACATCCTTGTTTAACCCCAGTTTCTATTGGGAAACATTCGCTCAGTCCTTCCTCTGTTCGAACTGCACATGTGTAACCATCATACATGTCTTTGATAATATTTATGATTTTTGATGGTAAGCCATATTGCTTCAGAATTTTCCACAAAGAATCTCTATGAATACTATCAAATGCTTTTTTGAAGTCGATGAAGTTAAGTACAAAAGGTTTTTGCTTTTCAATGTGTTCCTCCAATATAAGTCGTAGAGTGAAAATGTGGTCAAGACAGCTTCTCCCTTTTCTAAACCCAGCCTGTTCTTCACGCATTACTGTATCTATTGAATCCTTTATTCTATTTAGGATGATTTTACAGAATAACTTTGAGGCAACTGACAAAAGTGTCACGCCTCTCCAGTTGTTACAATCTCTAAGATTGCCCTTTTTTGGGATCTTAACAATGATTCCTTTTTTCCATTTATGAGGCGTCTTCTCTGTTTTCCAAATGATGTTGAACATTTTTTGGAGATGTATTAAATTATGGCTATCAATTGCCTTGAGGATCTCAGCTGTTAACTTATCCTCTCCAGCAGCCTTGTTATTGGTCATTAGCTTTAAGGTGGTTTCTATTTCACTCAAGGTGAAGTCATCTAAATTTACATCTAATTCTGCTGCTGGTGTTTCAGCTTCAAAATCTATTAAACTGTGAGGTAGTGGACGGTTAAGAATTTCTTTGAAGTGTTCCGCCCAACGGGCTTTTATGTCTGCGCTTGTTGTTAGAATTAATCCAGATTTGTCTAGAATTGGTGTTCCACTGGATGTATAGGTGTTTGTCAGCATCTTTTGTACAGTATAGAGAGTTCTGCTGTCTCCTGTAATTGCAGCTGTCTCTGTTTTCTCTGCCAAGTTGTCTATATAAGCTCTTGTATCTCTTCTTGCCGAACTTTTCACTTTGTTGTCTAATTCTTTGTATGTTGCTTTTGCCAGAACCTTTCCAAGATCTGTCTTTACATTAGTCATGGCTCTCTTCGCTTCTGTTCTTTCTTTGATGTATTTCCACGTGGTGTCTGAGATCCAAGCTCGTTTTTCCATTTTCTTCAGTCCAGCACTTGCTTCTGCTGCTGTCATTAGTATTTTGCTCTGTGAGTCCCACATTTCATTGATATCTAAGTCTATTTCACCAAGTGCTGAATAACAATTACTTAGCTCTATGTTAAACTTTTCCTTTATGGCTTCATCTTTCAGTTTATGACTATCAATTTTATGTGTAATTGACCTCTTCTGTTGGTTTCTAAATTTTAATCTTATTTTCCCAATGCACAGGTTGTGGTCACTATTAACATCAGCACCTCTGTATGCTCTTACATCTATTAATGATGATCTGAATTGTTGTTTAATACATAGGTGGTCAATTTGATTTGATGTTCTATCATCAGGAGATATCCATGTTGTTTTGTGAATATTTTTGTGTGGAAATAATGTCCCACCTATAACTAAATTTTCTATTAAACATAATTCTATTAATCTTTCTCCATTCTGACTTGTTGTATTACAGCCTTCTCTCCCCATCACATGTTCCACTCCTGTGTTATCTTGTCCTACTTTGGCGTTGAAGTCTCCCATTACAATTAAGAGATCATGTTTTGGTATTTTGTTTATAAGTTGTTGCAGTTGATTATAAAAATCATCCTTAACTTCATCATCAGCTTCGTTAGTAGGAGCATAACATTGAATAATTGAAAGTCTTCCATATTTTGTTTTGTAGCGTGTTCGTATCAGACGGCTGTTTACCGGTTCCCATTCTAATAAACTTCTTGCAGCTTTGTCTGTCATCATTATGCCTACTCCTTCACGGTGTTTTCCATCTTCCCTTCCAGAAAAAACTACTATTTTATTATCAATAGATCTCCTACCTGTTCCAGGCCAGCGCATTTCGCTTAATCCTAAAATATCTAGATCGTATCTGTCCATCTCGCTCGCGACCTGTGCATGTTTCGTCGGAGCGGCCATTGTTCGCACATTCCAGAATCCTATTTTTGTTGTTGTTTTAGGGCCGAAAAAACTATCACTACTATCTACTGCTAATTTACACATTCTGTATCAGGTCTACGTTTCATTAACAACATCGTTTTTACGATAGCGGCTTGTTAAACCTCTGATCAACGGTTCTATACCAAGCCGGAGAAAAATAATTCCTCCATTTTGGAAACAACAACCAAAAAAAAAAAAAAAAAAAAAAAAAAAAAAAAAAAAAAAAAAAAAAAAACTTATAGCTACTTGTTCAATAATTTTTTTTTTGGCGTTTGCCAGCTTTTTTACCTTGAGCGAAGTCCCCTGAAAACTAGGAACTGAATTTTGCATGTTAATCCGTTTTTACCTGGCAGCCGTGTGCACAGGGGTCCCTCGCTGCACAGGCAGATAACTCTTGACTTCAGAGATACTCATATTTTTTCTGTCCATGAGTAATTGACGTTTCAAGATGGGCCTCCCTGTCGAGACCAGTGGTGTTTGCCGCAGAGAGAAATCATATATAAAAATCCCTACTGGTGCAGCCGGCCACAATACCAACTAGACACACACACACACCCCCCCCCCCCTCCCCACTTGTTTAATATAATTTAAAAAAAAAAGTAAAGTACCCCCGTCAGGCCAAGTGGTGTATAGGGAAATATGGTGTTAGTGACCCATATTTTACAGACCTTCAGCACATGATTTTTTGGGGTAATGTGGTCGGTATTACGCCCGTGCTACTTTACTTTCCCAGAAAAAAATCCGGTACCCATTTAAGGCTGGGTGAACCCGGAAGCCGTCGGTTGGGATCGAACCCTACCCCTTGTCCTTTGTAGTCCAGTTCACTAACCATTGAGCTATCGCGGCTCCCGTTTAATATAATACTACAGTTATTTACCATCATAATGAAAGCTCTTTAACAGAATTTATGTCAATTTATTGCCCTCAATGTACATTCATTAGAGTGAACAATAGTGTACATACTGTTTTTACCCACAATATGTGTTTTGCCTTAGTGTTTAATGAGTTAGATATTTCAAATGAAAATAGACTAAAATTAACAACGATAGCAAGTTAATATGCAGCTTCTAAAACACCATCTCGCTTTCCTTTTACTTCCGTTCACTAAGGACTAAGCCTGCAAAGTTGACTTTTCTAAGAACTTGGTAGTCTCTAATAGCTCCTGTAAGGGGTCATAAAGTTTTGCATTTAATTTAGTTCAATCAAGCCAGTGTGCTTCTCTCAAAGCATTTTACTGACCGCAGTCTTGTCCTGTATGCCATGTAGTCTTTGGTGCTTGGACACATGAACATGTTTTTGTGTTTCCAATCTTGAACTTTGTGTGCATGTGGTCTTAAAGTAAATTTGTGTCTTGCTCTTAGGAGATGATGATCTGTTCACTCTGATCAAGTAGATTGTAATCATTCTGCTGGGGTTTGGTGCTTCTGGTCCTTTTTATGACCTTTTCTGCTGTGTGAGTGGTCAGCTGCTGATCTTCTGCTGATGTGTGATTGGTCAGCTACTGACTCACTTCTGGTGTGAGACTGATCAGCTACTGACTCACTGCTGATGTGAGACTGGTCAGCTACTGACATTCTGCTGGTATGTGATTGATCAGCAACAGACCTGCTGGTGTATGACTAGTCAGCTACTGACATTCTGCTAGTTTGTGTTTGCAGCTACTGATCTTCTGCTGGTATGTGATTGGCAAGCTTGGATGTTCCATTTTGCAACTATTCTTGACCTATATGTCAGCATTCTCACTTCCTGGTATACCACAATGGGAGGGATCCACTGCAATATTTCTTTGGCTACATACTTTTTTTGTAAAATATTGCTTTCAGTTCTGATAATTTGTGTATGCTCAGGTGCTCTAAGTACTGATTTTGCACTTGTTAAAATTATCTTTCTAAAGTGAGTAAAGGTTCCCTCCATATCTTGTTAGGGGTATGGGGAAATGTGTTAGTGACCCTTATTTTTCCATAACAACAATACATTTTTGGGTGATGTAGTCGGCATCATGCCAAGCCACCTTTACCTCAAAAATCTCTGCTACCCATTTTTAGAGGCTGGGTAAAACCCCAGAGCCTTATCGGTCTGAAAATGTGCATCCTCCACTTCTGGCTATCAAACTGAGACCCTCCAGATCAGGAAGTGAGCAAACTAACCAATCAGCACAGAGGCTCCTTGCTAAAACAAATAAACTTATAGGGAATTATAGAAGGAAGAGGTATGTATTACAGCATATTGTTTGTATATTGTTCTTTGTTTTTGTCTGTTATTTATTTGTCATTTTTTTCTGAGTGCTGTAATACATACCTCTTCCTTCTATAATTCCCTGAATTATCACCTTGGAAGTTTCCCTCTATAATAATATTTATTTATTATTATTTGTATCCCAAATAAACTTATACCTAAGAACAACAATTCAAATGAGATGGGAGCTTCCAACCTGTTTGATGTGCTGGATTTGTGAGTATGATAGTTATACATCTTTGGCAATGGAGCAGGTGGCCTGGTACCATAGAAGAACTTCTCATCATAAGCTGGAGGACAAGTTCCATCCACAGGCTCATGATAAAGAGCTTCAGACTCCTCACGCTGTTGCCAGGCATCTTTGAAGAATGGTAGGAAAATAGAAGCTGTGGAAGGACAAAAACTGATTTGTTTTCATTGATAGCAATTCAGTGTAATTAATTATGGCTTCCACAAAATAAATGTGAAGCAAAATACATAACATACAATCAAAGTCTGAGAATAACATGTGTTATATCAACCCAAAACTTTGGTAGTGTATAAACATTGGTTTTATATAAGAAAACAGGAGAGAATTGAAGCCCTTAATGTGTGGATTTATAAGAATGGGAAGACAAGAGAAGAAAATTGAAGCCCTTAATGTGTGGATTTATAATTATAAGAATGGGAAGACAAGAGAAGAAAAATTGAAGCCCTTAAAGTGTGTATTTATAAGAATGGGAAGACAGAGAAGAAAACTGAAGCCCTTAAAGTGTGGATTTATAAGAATGGGAAGACAGAGAAGAAAAAAAAACAATGACATTTTGAAACAGCTATAAAGAGACACAAATATTAAAGTCAATAAATATTAATAATAAATATGTTGTTCTTACATCCGTGACAATGAAGCTGGTTTTGTGTGAGCTGTGAGTAACTTTATTTTACAAAATCCCAGAACACAAAGTGTGATTTGCACCAAGAGATCCAGTGATTCTATCTTTAAAACACATTTGCTTGTAACTGCCTCTATAGGTTTTAGTTTTCCTTGAACATTCTGCAAGGTGGCAGTTGTTTGTGGTCAAGAGTTTTTCTTTTTCCTCCAGGGAAGATGTCTAACCAGGTAACAAAGCTTTCTACAACTTGACTCTTTCTGTATGGAAGCTTTTTACTAATGCAATGGAAGAGATTTGGATACAACATTTTTCATGGTTTTAAGAATCAATATACATATTTATATTTATCTAAAATATAACATATATCATCATCATCATTGAGTGCCGTCTCAGCAGCGAAGGTTGGCTACCATGGAGCGCCATTTTGCTCTATCTCTTGCTTTGATGGTGCAGGTTGTCATCGGTTGATTTGTCCATCTTTTGATGTTACTCGTCCATGTTAATCTTGGTCTGCCTCTGCCTCTTTTACCTTGTATTTTCCCCTCCAGGATCACTTTCAGTAGGCTGTTGTGTCTTTTAACATGGCCCAAGAATCGCATTTGTCTTGTTCTAATTGTGTTCAGAAGTTCTCTTTTCATTTTTAGTCGCTTTAAGACCTCATCGTTTGTTTTCTTTTCCTTCCATCCAATTCTACCTATTCTTCTATATATCCACATTTCAAAGGCTTCAATTCTCTGTTCTGTTTTCTTGTCTAATGTCCATGTTTCGGCACCATATAGAAATATTGAGAAGATGTAACATTTTGCTATTCTTAGTTTTAGCTCTGGTGTTATTTGTTTTGATGTTAGTATGTCCTTCATGACATTAAAATTACTTTTTGCCATTCCTAATCTTTTGTTTATTTCAGTTGTACATTTTCCATCACTGGTTATAGTATGTCCAAGGTAGTTATAGTTCTGAACTGTCTCCAGGTCTATTCCTTCAATTTTGATATTCACTTGTGGGTTTTGAGTATTTTCTTTGTTTATGATCATAGTTTTAGTCTTTTTGATATTCATATCTAGTCCATATTTTTTGCTTGTCGTGTTTATTTCATTAAGTAATTGTTGTAGGTCTTTAGAATTTTCTGCTAGTAGTACAGTATCGTCAGCATATCTTAGGTTATTGATTGTCTTTCCATTAATTTGTAGGCCTGGCATCTCTATGATGTTTTTAAAGATTTGCTCAGTGTATAGATTGAACAAGCTTGGTGATAGGATGCATCCTTGTCTTACTCCTCTTTTTATATCAATGGGTGTAGAGAACTCTTTGTTATATTTTATTATTGCTGTTTGCTCCCAGTATAGATTGCATATTAGTCGTATATCCATGTCATCTAGATGTATCTCTTTTAGGCATTCTATAAGTTGTTTGTGGTGTACTCTATCAAAAGCTTTGGTGTAGTCTATGAAGCAGGCATATATTGGTTTGTTTACTTCTGTGTATTTTTCGATTAGTGTTTTCATGCAGAATATGGCTTCTTTTGTCCCGCTATTTTTCCTAAATCCAAATTGCTGCTCATCTAATTCAGTATTGATTTTATTCTGAATCCTTCCTTGTATAACTTTTAGCAAGATTTTTGTAACATGGCTCATTAGGCTTATTGTTCTAAAGTCACTGCATTCAACTGCACCATTCTTTTTAGGCAATGCAATGAAAGTTGATGTTTTTAGTTCATTTGGTATGTATCCTGTGTGGTATATGTCGTTGCATATGTCTGTAATCACTTCAATGCCAAAATCCTCAAGTGCCTGTATCATCTCTATCTGTATGCTTTCAGGTCCTGCTGCTTTTCCCCTTTTCATTGTTTTTATAGCTTTTTCCACCTCAGATTTTAAGATTTTATAGCCTGATGTACATTTTATAACTGGTTTCTTATCCCTCTGATCATGAAATAGTTCTGTTATATATTCCTGCCATCTATCTATGATATCCTTATTGTCTGTTAGCATTTTTCCTTTTTTGTCTGCAATGCATCCACCTTCTGTGGCTTTTTTATTTTTATTAGTCATTCTCTTTATTTCTGTGTGCATTCCTCTTAGGTCTTGTTTGCTTTCCATAGTTTCTATTTCTATACATTTTTGGCTCAGCCAAAACATAACATATATCAAAGCAGGTAAATGAATTTAAATATTTGGGAACTTTGTTAACCTTAGATGGAAGATGTACAAAAGAGGTGAGATGCAGAATGGCTACAGGCAAAAGCAGCTTTCCAAAAAATGAGGAAGATACTATGCAATCCATTTTTGACAATAGAAACAAGAAAAAGAGTTCTTAAATGTTATGTAGAGTCAGTCTTAACATATGGATGTGAATCATGGACAATAGGACAACAAACAAGAAAATCACTGGAGTCTGTAGAAATGTGGTTTTACAGAAGAATATTGAGAATACCTTGGACAGCTAAGAAGAGTAATGAAAACGTTCTGAAAGAGGCCAAGCAAAAACAGAGCTAATTTCCAATATTAGGAAGAAACAATCATCATTTTTTGGACTTGCAATGAGAAGAGAACAACTTGAATATATTGTTACAGCTGGGAAAATTGAGAGATGAAGAGACAGAGTAAAGCAAACAGAAAAAATAACAGACAGCTTAAGAGAATAGCTTGGCAGAAAGTCAACAACAGAAATGATAAATAACTGTCGAGATTGAAAATTGTGGACAGACATGATCACCTACGCCAGCCGGTCCATTACTTGATGATGATGAACGTATAACATATTATATATGAATTTTTAGACAATTGACCAAGGTATTAGATTTCACCAATACCAAGATGATACAAGACATGTAAAAAGAATATGGTTCGATGACGGTACACGCTAATCAAATTGAGAATGGCGCACTATGTAGTGAAATGTACGCTACTGAAATTGGCATGGCGCACAGTGCAGCGAAACATACAGAAAGAGTTAATAACTAATAATTATCTACATAACGTTATCATGTCAAAAAGGTATGTTTCTAGACAAGCATATTAAAGAACCATAACTCACTTTGCTGGCTGAAGTTAGCTGTAGTGGTCATGAATGTGGCACCTATGGACTCGGCAAGCTGGCTACCATCCTGTATAAGCTGCTGGACGATGTCACTGGAAAAGAAGCTGGAGGAGGCGCCACCAGAGTCTGCTACTGCCAGAATGAGCTTTGGAACATTTATGAGGTTTTCTACAAAGGTTCTAGGAGAAAAAAACATTAAAAATTCATAGGAAATTGTTATTCGATAATAAAAATAGTCACATACACTATTTGTGTAATTACATTAAAAATAATAGAAGAAGCAATTAATAAGAATAGTCATATACATTGTTTGCAAAATTCCATTAAAAACATCATCTTAATGTAGGGAAGAAACCACTAATAAAAATATATGGCTTTTTATATCTTTACCAACGGTTGTTGATTATCATTTGTAACTGTCTGATGATAAACAAGGCAAAATTATGCTACATCTCTTTCTGAACTCTGTCTTCATTTCATTTTAAATAATCATTACTTGTATTTGACTTCCATGTGCTCAGATTACTGCCAACTTTACATTCTTTTATAACCTTTACACTAAAAAAAAGTCTCTCAGTAATAACAACCCTGTATCTTCAAAACGTCCTGTGTGTTACCGGGGCCTCATTATGAGGGAAGTAAAGAATAGTGACACTGTGACCTTCCAGGCATGTCGTACGAGGCGACTAAGGAGGTTGATCAATGGCTTGACAAGCTGTCATTGTAAAAAGTATTGTTATGGAAACAGACCATAGATTTTAGAAGCAGTGATCTCTGCAATATGTGCCACTTTGGCACGCAAGGTTTCTATTTTTCAGATTGTGGTTCTGCCCTATGTGCCGTCTTCGGCTCGAAAGGACAATAGAGATCTCCAAAACTGTATCCCAACATATCTTTGTGTGTTTGTGTTTAGTCACATCTCATATCTTTGTGTGTGCATGTCTATGTTAGTCACATCTCCTATCTTTGTGAGTGCATGACTGTGTTTAGTTATATCTCATATCTTAGTGTGTATATCTGTGTTAGTCATATCTCATATTTTAGAGTGTGTCTGTGTTAGTCACATCTCATATCTTAGTATCTTGGTGTGTGTCAGTGTTAGTCATGCCTCATATCGTTGTGTGCATGTCAGTGTTAGTCACATCTCACATCTTTGTGTGTGCATGTCTGTGTTAGTCACCTTTAGTGACTCGGGCAGATGGTGCTCGCAAATCTGGGAAGGCCAGCCATCTAAGGACAGAATCCCCCTACAGAAAAGACAATCTGCTGCCTTGCAGGAAGATTGGGGACAATCAAAGGTTAAGGAAAGCAAACCTGAATAAAATACTGGTGTTGGTTACTTTGTACTATCATTTTATCTTCATTATTCTGACAGTGCACATGGAAAGTTATCTTACTTTGTGCCTTGAACAGGTTGTCCAAGATTCAGATCCTGACATAGGCGTGATAAGTACAACATATATGGTATACTGTTACTACCAATAAACATAAATTTCGCTGAAAATTTGTATTTTAAGAGTACTCTGAAAAGTTGGTATAGTCAAAAATTAAATTTTCTGTGTAAAAAATCTTTACCTCTTACTTTAGAATTTTCCCTCAAATAATAAATATATATTTGTTATTATAATCTTCTTGCTATTGTTGAACCCTTTTCATTAGCATTCATCATCATCAACATATGTCATACCAGTTGGCGTAGGCGATCCTGTCCTTCCATAATTTTCTATCAACAGTGCATCGTATCAATTCTGTTGTTGGCTGTTTTCCATGCCATGACTGCTTTTTTTTTAATTTCACTCATTTTCAAGAAATTCTTTTATTTATTTTTCTTATGACCGGGAATATCTCCTTGGTTGTAGGCGAGACATCAAACACACCTTAGTAACACGGGATAGCTAGTTATGATGCTAAGAGGGAGCCGAACCTACGGCACGTTTGACAGACTGACAGCAGCCATGTCCAAAGACAGTGTAAACAGCTACGGCACAGTAGGGCTGAATTTCAGGCCACAAATCGAACCCAAGCCAGGAAATGATTCCAGCATCCGATTCCTGTCCCTTCTTGGGTAAACACACAGCTGTATAGCAAAAGTTCAAAGAAAAATTTTCTCCAAATGAAACAATTAAGTCTTAGTAATTATGACTAAAAGAGGCTTACCATGAGAGACACTAAGAAGAACATTGATTAGAGAGGCAAAGGCAGCAGGAATTGGCTCCCTCACTGAGATTGTGATGCTTGCACAGAACAGAGACAAATGGCAAGATTTGATAAAAGTTTTTTTGCAAGGATTGAGACTGATAGAAAGAAAATTTAGAAAAAGAGAAAGAGTATCTGGGTCTATGCCCTATGGGCCGGCCACAGCTCAAAAGGGCAATATAAACATGACTCCCAGATAGGTAACATCATCTAGGGTTAATGAATTATTATGATGGTGATGAACAGGCATACTTAAGAGTGGCAAGGGAAGCCTTCCGCTTGGCTGAATATACCAAGATGTGGCCATGGAATAATCCCTGATGTAGACGATTTCCCCCATGATATGAAGCGACCTCTATCTCCACTTTCTGCTTGGATGATTCTAGAAACAGATCTAGTGTTATACAGTATGGGGTATCTGCCAGTACACGACACATATCATGGTTCAGTAGGGGCCCCAGTGGTAGCTCCAATGGGAATGGATCTCCACACATCATACACATAGACAACCTGAGGAAAAAAAGTACATTAGGGAAAGATAATTAATGAATGCTCAAAAATTGTATTATAACATTTATATTTAATGTCAGCCAAGATGATATGTTTGAGAAATAGCTTGGAGTGTTGTTGTAAATGTTGTTGTAAGAGAGAGATTTAGGATTGAAACAATCCTGAACTACATACAGAGACAACTAATGAAACTGCTCATCTAGAGAGAATACCAAGAGATTCTATACAACACAAAACATATATAATAAGTGGAGATGGAAGAAGAGTGAGAGAGAGAGAGCTAGAGAGAGAAAGCTAGAGAGAGAGAGAGAGCTAGAGAGAGAGAGCGAGAGAGAGAGAGAGCTAGAGAGAGAGCTAGTGAGAGAGTGAGAGAGAGAGAGAGAGAGAGAGAGAGAGAGAGAGAGAGAGAGAGAGAGAAAGAGGAGTCAGCCATAATCTTCCCAGGAAAAGTCAAACTATAACAATCAGACAGACTGAGGTCTTGACACATTAAGACTTATTTCTTCAACTCAGAGAAACTCCTGACAAACGTCTCAATGGTTTGGAAATATTACGTCAAAGTCAAAATGTTATTACAGAGATGTCTCTTTAATTTGATCAATAACATAGCACATTTTAATTAGAAGAGTGTTAGTACTGTAGTGCTAACATGCTGACTTGGCAATTAAGTGAATGTGAGTTTAAGCACAGTTTGGCACTTATCCCAGCTAATAAAGGAATAGGTGCAAGGCTCATTTAGTTGGTGAAATGTAATGACAGTGAGGAAAAAACACTAGTCCTCTCACATGCAAACACTGCAGCCTGGTAAGATTTTGAAATATTATTGCACTCCATTATGACTTACATCATGGGACATTACTACTTTAATTAAGCATATGTATACAGATGCTTAAACATGGTGATTTTATGTATGTAGTCCATAATTTCATTCCGGGGCCTCATTATGAGGGAAGTAAAGAATAGTGACACTGTGACCTTCCAGGCATGTCGTACGAGGCGACTAAGGAGGTTGATCGATGGCTTGACAAGCTGTCATTGTAAAAAGTATTGTTATGGAAACAGACCATAGATTTTAGAAGCAGTGATCTCCGGAATATGTGCCATTTTGGCACGCAAGGTTTCTGTTTTTGAGATTGTGGTTCTGCCCTATGTGCCGTCTTTGGCTCGAAAGGACTATAGATAGATAGATAGATAGATAATTTCATTACAGTTATTTTTGCCCAAACCAAAACCAGTAGAACAATTCCAGGGTTAAAACAGGACACATTCAAACTGGATCAACTGGCACAAAAAGCATTGTAAGAATCCTTCCAGAAAAAAAAACGAGATCAACTATTTAGCTGGATTTAATGTAGCAAGATGATGATGCAGACGAGGATGAGTCATAAGTATGAAGATATGTAGCCTGATCAAAGTTAAAGGGTTGATATACTGTGTCAAGATCTGCATGTGCAACCAATAAAAAAGATGATATAATACTAATGTCAACAGTCCCAAGTAGAATGAAAATAATCTTATATATACAAGAATATTAGTTAAGGAAAACAAACAGGTATTCCTACACAAATCTCAGAACTTGTAACTCTGGGACAAATATATCATCAAGTACCATCATGCTTGCTGGCTTTGGTGGTCATGTCTTTCCAACTTTCTCTCACTGAAGTTCTTTATCAATTCTGTTGTTCACATCCTACCACATCATTCTCTCTGTTCAGTGTCTTTCCTCTCTATTCTCCTCTATTTCTTCATCCCTCAACTACTTGTTCTTCTTTTGCGATCATGGCTCGTTCAGGCTAGGATTCCGGACTCTCTTATGAAGGTAGCTGTGTTTCAATGATTCCGGTGCACCATAGAGTTTCTCTTCCAGGGTGGTGGGCATGGGCCACATTGACCTCTTTAGGTCTGTGCACTGGGTGGGCTATCCCGTAAGATGTGTTTTGTTGTCACATTGTCTAGGATACAGATGTATAGACTAGTAATCCCTCGACTATTCCAGTTGTCACAATATGTCCCATATGTTCTATTCTCACTACGGGAAAATAAATGGTGATTGTTTCCTCCTGATGTCATTTAAGCTAGCTGTGGTCAATATATACCACTGGATAATCAATTCACCATATCACAACCAGAAAACACCTTAAGGACCCAGATAAATACCTATCATAATCTACTGAATCAACATTTAACCAAGTGAATTTGTCAACTACGAACAAGGGTTTGTTTTTGATTCCAATCAACAGAGTCTAGGTTCTTCTTTTCTTTTTTCAATATTCCATAGCGTTGGGAATCATTGGGGGCAGCACTGACAGATTTCATCAACCTTCTCCATTTACCTTTATCTCCAGTCATTCTTTGGCACACTGCAAGGTCGAGTCGTATCCACTCTTTCATGTTATCTTCCCATCTCTGCCTACCTCACCTTCTGGCTCCTTTCAATGTCTCTTGTGTAATGGTCTTTGCTAGGCCAGATGACTGAGACACATGGCCAAATCATTCCATTTTATGTTTTTTCTCAATAGTCAAAAGATAATCATTTACTCTGATTGCTTGTATCCTTGTGCAAACATTTTTATTTGTGTTACGATCTAAGTAAGAGATGTCCAAAACTCTTATGATAACATTTTATCTCCATCTGTTGCTCTGCTGTAAGTGTCTATGTTACACAAGTGCATTAAAAAAATGTATATGACAATTGTGTACATCAATCATCTAGTTTTCATCCAGTCTTAAATGGATACAAGATTGGGGGGGGGGGGGGGGGGGCTTTGCACTGAAATAATATTAACCAACTACCAAAATAAGAATGGATGATTATAAAAGGAAATACATGATGAACTAAAATCATAATAATATAATAACCATATGACATGGGGCATGACTGGACTTCTTTCTCTTTTTTTTTCCTCCAACAAGCAATTAATTCTTTCCGTACGGAAGCTTTTTATACACGCAACGGAAGAGATTTCAGAGACAAAATTGTTCATGGTTTTAAGAATCAATCTACATATTTATATTTATCTAACATATAACATATTATGTGTGAATGTTTAGATAATTCAACAAGGTATACGATTTCACCAATATCCAGATGATACAAGACATGTAAAAAGATTATGGTTTGACGGCGTTCAACCTAATCAAATTGAGGGTGGCACACTATACGGCGAAACGTATGTTGCCGAAATCTCATTGGCGCACAGTGCGGCGAAACATACAGAGAGAGTTAATGAAAAAACTGGGAATGTAATACTGACCTTATATCTGGCTCAAACTGGTCAGACAAGTACCAGCTATTAAGACCAGGGCTGCAACCTCGTATAACAGTCTGCAATGCTGCAATTATCTGCTCTTCTACAAACTGGATCCCTTCTTCCACATCATCATAATCCACAATAAACTCCCCATGAAGTCTGCAAGTTGAAACATGACATGATTTGCAGAGATACAGAATACAATTGCAAACATTTGTAAGAAATACAATATAAGGAGAAATGCAGTAATCATGGATTAATTAAAAACTTATTCATGCTGGATTAGTTAGTTTTCAATTTTCTAGTCACATGCTCTTTCATTGTATACAAAATATTGTCCATAGACATTTGCTCTCGAGTGAATCTAGGAAACAAATATCCAAGAGGCAAATGACTTGTTACTATGGTCTTTATGCTGGAAATATTGTGACATAATGAAGAAAATCTTTCAACATTGTGCTACCAATGCCAGACCTGGACCACCCTAGATGCAAGAACAATAAGAAAAATAACATCTACAGAGATGAAATGTGTTAGACGAATGATAGGAAACAGTCTGAGAGATAAGATCAGAAATGAAGAACTGAGAAAAAAGCTAGGAATAGCTCCCGCCATAGAATATATAAGGAAACAACAGATAAAATGGTTTGGCCACCTGACAAGGCAGAAAGATGAAAACACAACACAACGAGCCTTCAACAAATATTGTGAGAACACCAGACCCACGGGTCGACCACGAAAAAGATGGGTCGATGGAATATTAGAAGCACTAGGAAACATAACAGCAGTAGAGACGAACAGAAGAGCAAAAGACCGCAAACTATATCTCCCCTCAACACTGAAAAGCAGATGAGGAAGGAAAGAAGAAGAATGAAGAAAAACGTTTTTCTAAAAGCAAATAAAGAAGTGTGGAACAGACAGTTATGTTAACAATGTTCTTAACATCAATATGTACTTTTTAGATATTCATAAATTAATCTTGAAATGAAATTCAATGAATTTGTTCTTAATATTGCAATTTAAAGTTACTACCTATCAAAAACATACAAACTATAAGGGCAACCAACATATACACCGTATAGACTATATAGAGGAAGGGAAGAGGCAGGCAGAGAGACAGAGAGTGAGACAGACAGTTTAGATAGATTAGACAGGCAAATTGCCAGCCATGCAGGCAGGCATTCAGACAGACAGATAGATCACAAACATTATATAAGTTGAATACAACTAAAAAGCTGCTTGTTCTAAAAATACAGTTGAAAAGCTATTATTAGTCACAAAATATTAAGAAAAGCCACAGTCATTTTCCTGGATACAAATTAAAAGGCACTGTTAGTTTCAGAAAACAACTTTTAGCCTGAAACCACAATCTCTTACCTGGCAGCAATTGTTCGTCCCTTTTCTCGTAGTAGTTCATTCTCTCTCTCACTCTGACTAGAATTAGATGCTTGGATGATGGCAATTGGCATGCCACTAAGGGTAGCTTCTCCATCCTTGACAACATCATAGGTTAGCGACCTCTCCAAGCTGTCTCGGATGTAGTTGAGTGTTTCATCCGAGTTATAAACACACAAACAACCTTTGAGATGAAAATAACTCTACTTTTAACATACTGGCAGTAATGTGCACATTTGCTTATCTTGTATATATTTTTTAAACAATTCTGAAATATTATATAGTAGCCACAATCTGCCTGTAAGTTACATAAACCAACACTGCAACCCAGGAAATCACCAGATAGCAATTATTTTAAAATGGTAGAGATGGTAGAGTAGCAGTTAATGAGCTAGTTTACAGAAGACAAAGGGTTCAGTTCCATCTCATGCAAGGGCTTCTAGATATATCCAGCATTATTTGCCCTGAATTTTTCTGGGAAAGAAAGATGGCACAAACCCTATCACACTGAGAAATAAATATGGTAAAATACTGAGCAAACTGAGAAATAAATATGGTAAAATACTGAGCAAACTGAGAAATAAATATGGTAAAATACTGAGCAAACATGGAAAGAAATATGGTAAAATACTGAGCAAACTGAGAAAGAAAGATAGCACAATACTGAGCAAACTGGGAAAGAAACAGTACACACTGGGAAAGATGGCATAATCGTAATATTGAGTACACCGGAATGACGATATCATAATACTGAGTACATTACTAAAACATTACTCAAAAGTATGGAGATGATCCAAAAAATAATGGCATTAACACCATATTTCTTATAAGGCCATGAGGTGTGATGGTGTTCTCTGTTCTTTTTTCTTCCGATCGAAATTTTATTATAAATCACAAAGGTAAGACATCACCTTCTGGGCAGGAAGATCCTAGGTTCAAATAACACCACAGGTGGTTGGAACTTTTCAAAATTTAATTAGTGGTTTCTTTGTGGCATTACCCTCCATTGGTCTCTGGATAGTGAGATCCAATGTCCCCTCTTGGAAAATGGTGAAAAACAAGAGGTCCCGTATGCACACACTCATGTTAAAACAACCTCAGTGTCAAAAAGTAAAAAAAGATTAGATCAAACATGGGCATTGATAGGGAAAAAAATTGTTAAGCAAATCTACCAATCACAATGACGGAAGTGTGTCAGGCCTAAGGGTGTAAATATCGCAGTTTTGCAGCAACACAGCTCATCTACACCCACTTAACAGGTCAACGCTTTGAAGAAGAGAACCAATGTTGTCAAATGTAGGGTTGTGACAAGTGACTGGAGGCAGTCGTGACTAGTAAGTTGTTGTGACTCGTGGGTAGTCATGACGAGTGGGTAGCTGTGACTAGAGGGTAGTCGTTACTAGAGACGTATAGTAAATTTAAACAGACATGTATAGTAAATTTAAACAGACATGTATAGTAAATTTAAACAGACATGTATAGTAAATTTAAACAGACAGTTTTGCCTGGGCTACAACATTTTGAAGAATAGGCTGGTAGTATAATCTAATATTAAATACTTAATCCAAATGTTTCACAAGCTTAAAGATTCAGAATGCAGGATGGACTTGAGTCTCCTCCCTAAGAGTTCAACAATCTTGTTTAACAGTGAAACACTTCTGATGATCCTCCTCCTGCAAAGTTCTAAATAAAAGAGTCTCCTATAATAGAGATTCTATTACAAAACTCCACAAACAAAATGATAACTGAAATAAACTCTTACCATGAGGTTTAAAATTGGCAGTGGCTAGTGCGTTCTGTTCTCGGCTAACGTCCCCATCTATAGGCCGGTAATCCAGGCTGTATGTTGTATTGTCTATTGTATATTCGTCCTCTGAACACAAAGTCTGAGATTATAAAATTTAAAGATTACATACACTAGACATTTGATGCAACAAGGAAAAGTGACCGCTATCCCCTATATTTCAACACAAAGTAATACATATTACAAAAAAGAAACATCTTATACAGAGTATCATTCCCACATTGTGTTATCAATGTTAAGCATGGACACTTATGGCTAAGTATAAAAGAAAGCTTGCTGTAAGCCAATCATAAGCTACATACAGATACAAAAAATAAACTGGTTTGCCTATCTAGAAAGAATATTGTGAGTTTCCTTACCATACAAAGCACATAAGATAAGAGGAGAAGTCAGAAGCGCAAGTGGCAGACCCAGAGTAAGATGGACAGACAACATCCAAGAAATGCTACAACAAAACCTATTGACAATGAATGAAGCTGCCAAGAGGATAAGAACCAGAACTTTGAATCTCCTTCGACACCTGAAAGAGCACAAGAGGAAGTAAAGAAAGAAATATAGTGTTTTACGTTATGGATGTGCTTTAAAGAACAGAGAGGTTGGCATTCATTATTCCAATTGTTTTAAATGACACCTACAATTCATTATACCTGATCTACTATCTATCTACTGTTCTTTTGAGCTGAAGACAGCACATAGGGCAGAACCACAATTTCAAAAACAGAAAGCTTGCAAGCCAAAATGGCACACATTGCAGAGATCACTGCTTCTAAAACCTATGGCTCTGTTTCCATAACAATACTTTTAACAATGACAGCTTATCAAGCCATCAATCAACCTCCTTAGTCGCCTCTTACGACATGCCTGGAAGGTCACAGTGTCACTATTCTTTACTTCCCTCATAATGAGGCCCAGGTAACACACGGGAACTGATGTACTACACAGCCTTAGATAAATTCATGATCAAGACAAGAATCACTATAAAGTATAATTTTGTCAACAAAAAAATACAAAATTGTTATCGTCACATGTGGTGCAAAAGGAATTACTGAGGAGCTGGAAATTGAGATTGCATCAGAGAAGTTGTCGATTATTATTATTTTTATTTATTTTTTTTTTGTTTTTTTAAACGTCACTCAACCGTGAACTGAACCAACATTTCCCCTTCATTAAAAAAAACGACAAAAGAATAAATTAAATTCTTGTGATCAAAAGACTTGAACGCTGAAAAAGAAGAAGAACCAACATTCATATGATAAGCAAATAATGGGTTTCCACTATCCAAATAAATACAGAAGATGGAGAGCAGGTGGAAAATAGAGAGATGAAGGACAGCAGGTGACTGAGCCAATAACTTGCCATGCTTCAAACCAGGATAGCGTAGGTTCTAATCACGGTTGAGTCAAAAGTTGTTTCTATCAGGGGCAAAATAAAAACTCAGACCTGAACACCTCATAGCAACTGCACTGTACATGCAACCTTATTCTCTGGGCCCTATAAGTTCCCCTGTCAGACCCCAGAAACAGGATAATGCGGCAGAGATAGTTACTTTATTGATTTCAATATATAATATAGTACAGAATGTACAATCAATTAGATAAAAACACTCATTAATCTTCTTCTTCTACCTTTTTAGCTCCCAGCGGAGCATATGTCTTCAACAAACACTTTCCAAGTCGTTCTGTTTTTTGCCATTCTTTTAAGATCATTCCATGTCTTCCCTATCCTCTTCATCTCTGCTTCTATCTGTCTTCTCCAAGATTCCTTGGTCTTCCACTTTGTCTTTTCCCCTGGGGATTCCAAAAAAGGGCCTGTTGTGTAATAGTCTCAGTTTGCTTCCGTAGTGTGTGTCTTATCCTGCGCCATCATCTTCGCTGTATCTCTTTATCCACTGGTATTTGACTGGTACATTTCCATAATTCTACGTTAGTGATTTTGTCCTGCCATTTCCATCCTTTTATTCTGCGTAAGCATCCATTAATGAAAGTCTGTATCTTCGTGATTGTGAGTTTTGTTGTTCTCCATGTTTCACAGCCATATAATAGGACCGCCTTAACTCATTATTCACACACAAACAAAAACACTTGCTATCATTACCCTAATCTCCCTATTGAGTGAAATTGCCAGTCCATCTTTGCCCAGCAACACCAAGTTCAGAGTTTTGCAGCCAGAGTCAAGAGAATCTGAGGAGCTCTTTAATTCTGGCCTGTCACACAAACAAATACAACTGTCAATATATGAGTAGCATTCATGAATTTGTCTGTAATAAAAGATCTGACTAAATTTCACAACAACCTATCAATAGATAAATGTCTAAAGTCTAAGTGCTAATGTTCATAGAAATGGTTATATTCCATTAATATAACTGTTTATTCATTCATTTTCATCTTGGGCCATAGACGTTACAAAAGGCAAAAGTCACAGTTCTCCACGACTGATGATTTGCTGCCAGTTATTGTTGGTCTTGGTTGTTTCTTAGTCCCATGCTTGAGCCTTTCCTATTAATTCTTCTAAGTAGAGATTCTCTTGGTCTACCTTGTTTTCTTTTACAAAATGGTTTCCAGATAAATGCCTGATCTGGGAAGTCTATCTTCATTCATTCTGAGCACATGACTAATATAGAATAGTCAAAGAAGACAGTGGTGCATACATCATGACCACGAGTAGCATGACAATGGAGGCGATGGCAGTGACCAAGGCATTCAAATGGTTAGAGTCACAAGACTACACCCACGCATGTATACTGAGTGATTCGATGAGCATGATTAAAAAAGTGGAGGTGGGCTCTGTACGCATGCAATGGGTAGAGTCGTTTCAGAAATCCAAAATACGTAAGGTCACCTTTGTCTATGTCCCTGGACATGCGCGGGAATATGGGGAAATGAAAGAGCGGACAGGTTGGCTAGCTGTGCTGTCGTTGAGGATGGGCAACCAATGGATCGGACGGACATCATCAATGCCCTCCGAGATGTGGGAAGAGCACAGGACTTCGACAAACACAGATCCACGTCACTTCTTCGGATGATGGAAATGGGAGTTAAGATGGGCACAGCCAGAAATTAGAAACTTAGCGGCCGTGTAAGAAGACTTATCAACCAACATAGAACTGGAGTCGTCAGTCGCTGGACACTGAGGGAAATGCTGAGGAGGGGATCTGAGCACCTATGGACATGTTCGGAGTGCAATGATGATAACCCGTAAATAACTCAATAACATGACTAATATATTTCCAACACCTCTTTCTTATAAAGCTCAACACATATTCTTGTTTTGATTCATCTCTTATCTGTTCATTTGAAATGTATTCTTTCCAGCTTATGTTTAAAATCCTATGAAGACATTTCTTTTCAAAGGCATTTAATTTTATATCTAAGTCTTGGTGGATCACCAACTTTCACATCCATATGTTAAAAGTGACATGGTATCAAACAGGAGTTGAACAATCTCAGTTTTGTTTGTTTACTGAGAACTTAGAGGATCTCCAGATGTTCGTCAGTTTGTTGAAAGCATTTGATGCTAGCATGAATATAACTATATGTGCGAATAATCAATTTTGTTCACATATTAAAGCGAACTACAAGCTCTGGTTAATTGATACAAGAGCTCCAGTTAACAAAGAAAAGACAAAATTCAATATTGAGCAATTACTCACAAAAAACTATTTGGAAATTGGAAGTGTTACATCAAAAGCACCATATGATATTCTATATAAGCTCTTTCAAGGTCTTAAAAAGGTTCTCTGCTTTACAATTTATAACCCATTCATGTTATGTTTCATTTTATGAATAGATTTAATAAAACAAACATAGCTAAATACAGAAAATGACATCATAGTATTTCTTCTCAATACATGTATTCCCAGCATGGACTAGTATCACAACTCCAATAAACTATAACTTAAACGACCATAAGTCCAGGTATGAATGTTACCCCAATTTGCAGCCATCAATGACTCATAAAACCCAGACAGAAGTTTTGACATAATCTCTGAAAGAGACAACATTGTGTTAAATCTCAGAGAAAGAGAGATACATCAATCATACCTAACAGCTCTGGAAGCCAACAAGTTTTCTACTTGTGTGTCTATGCAGAACTCTCCAAAGCTGCAACGCTCTCTCGAAGGGGACTGCATAAAACCAAGATGGTTGAGTATCATCACTTTTCTGTCCTCTTCCAACCGGTGTAAAATTTTATATCTGAAGATATAACATTAGTTCATGTTAGTTAAGACACAACATTGATCAACAGATTAGACACAACAATAATCAACAGTTGAGACACAAAATTAACCAATAGTTTATTAATCAACCTGAAGATATAACATTAGTTCATGTTAGTTAAGACACAACATTGATCAACAGATTAGACACAACAATAATCAACAGTTGAGACACAAAATTAACCAATAGTTTATTAATCAACCTGAAGATATAACATTAGTTCATGTTAGTTAAGACACAACATTGATCAACAGATTAGACACAACAATAATCAACAGTTGAGACACAAAATTAACCAATAGTTTATTAATCAACCTGAAGATATAACATTAGTTCATGTTAGTTAAGACACAACATTGATCAACAGATTAGACACAACAATAATCAACAGTTGAGACACAAAATTAACCAATAGTTTATTAATCAACAGTTTAGACACAAAATTAACCAATAGTTTATTAATCAACAGTTTAGACACAAAATTAACCAATAGTTTATTAATCAACAGTTTAGACACAAAATTAACCAATAGTTTATTCATCAATAGCTTAGACACAAAACACAACATTAACCAATAGCTTAGACAACATTAACCAATAGCTTACATAAAACTTTAACCAATAGACCAGACACAAAATTAACCAATAGTTTATTAACCAATAGCTTAGACAATGTTAACAATAGCTTAAACACAACATTATCAACAATTTAGACACAAGATTAACCAATACTTCAGACTAACAGAATAATAAAATAGAAATACAACATGAACAATTCAAACATTATTTAGAAAATGTCTGTTCCAGGACTTACAAAACAAGTCCTGCCATGTAATCTACAAAGCAAGACTCGCAATATTCAGAGATGAACACAGGAAAATCCAAGAAACTCAAGGAAAGGAAAGCACATCATGATCATCAGGTGCCATACCGGTTGGTGTAGGTGATCATGTCCTTCCACAATCTTCTATCTACAGTGCATCGTGTCAATTCTGTTGTTGACCATTTTCCATGCCATGACACCAAGCTATCTAGTATTTTCTCTCTTTGTTGTCCGCGATCTCTTTTTCCTTCTATTTTGCCACTTGTAACCAAGTATTCCAACTTTCCTCTTCCCATGAGGTGCCCAAAAAATGTTGATTGTTTCTTTCTGATGTTTTTTAGGAGCTCCCCTTTTGTGTTTTTATGATTCGCTTCCATAGGTCAGAATTGGTTCTATATAGCATCGATGAACTCTCTTTCTCACTTCTATTGACATAGATTTGTTGCTTAAGATATTTTTCATTTTCTGAAATGCTATTTTGGCCTGCGCTATTCTGCTTTTGATTTCTGTGGTGCATCTTCCATCTGATGTTATTATTGTGCCCAAGTATTTCAAACGTTGCACTTGTTTCAGATTTGTCCTGTTTATTTTTATGCTGCATGATGATGATGGGGTTAGTGAACTAACTAGCGATAGCTCAGAACTAACTAATGAGTGATAGCTCAGTGGCTAGTGAACTGGACTACCACGGACATGGGGTAGGGTTCGATCCCAACGACGGCTTCCGGGTTCACCCAGCCTTAAATGGGTACCGGATTTTTTTCTGGGAAAGTAAAGCAGCACGGGCGTAATACTGACCACATTACCCCAAAAATCATGTACTGAAGGTCTGTAAAATATATGGTCACTAACACCATGTTTCCCTATACGCCACTTGGCGTGACGGGGGTACTTTACTTTTTTTTTTTTTATGATGATGATGATTGTTTCTTCGATATGACCATTACTTCTGTTTTCTTACTATTCAGATTGAGACCTTTCTTGTTACACAGCTTTCTTTTACTAGGATGTCCATCATTTTTTGTAATTCATTCTCTGTCTCTGCTATTAAGACTGTGTTATCTGCATATCGCAAATGAAAGGATAGTTAACCTTTTATCACCACACCAACATTCCTGACAAGAGTAAAGTATTATGTCCATATGACGATAATTTTATGTTGTATGTTTCCTCCGAATTTTCATTTATATTTTGCAAAGTTTTAATCAGGAAAAAATTTTACAGATGATGAATAGAGAAATGAGGGTAGTTATGGCATATATTTAGAAGGCCAGATTTGGATGTTACAGAACTGGCCTTGCTCTGTGATCATTAATACAAAACTTATAATACTTTGAAATGAACTGAGGGAAAACACTGGAAATGCAAAGAGAATATAATGAACTTTTATTAACTTTTGTCATATATCTAGACTAGTAGGATCACAAAGTATTTTCCATTTGAGGCAAGGGACCAGGCAATGAATGATTCAACTAGATCAAATCCAGAATAGTCAACACCATAACGGTTTAGGACTTGCGTAACATTTATTGAAATTGTGCACTTATAAACTTTCTAATCTTGTGTGCAACTAGGATCAGCATCTTTGGAGGTTATGATGATGATGATGATGGTGATGATAATGGTAAGAGGGACCTACTGTTTTCCTAAAGAGATGAACACAGTTTCGAACCCCAGTTGGGTCACAAATATTGTTCTTTCAAGTTTTAAATAAAAACTCAACATTTCATGGCAACTCCATTAGGTACGTGACATTTATTGTTCAGTCTCCCAGAGAGAAACACCTCCACCTTCCCATACACATCTCCAAAATGGGATAAAAGCTGAAAGGTTATTGATAGAACACAGCTGTTTGTAATCATCTCAAAGTTGAAGTGTTCAGCCACAGCATTTATGGATAAAGATATCCTGAGCCTGGTACATTCCACTTATTCTTAAAATTGGTATTTTATGGAAGTGGTTTCAGTTTATGACAGCAGACACAAAACGTAACATTTTCAATTTTAGCCAAAGTAAATATTTATGTATAAATGATGTTTTACTAGTTAACACAGCAAAACAGATCAAATCTCAAGAGTTATATGGATGCAATATTCAAGTTTTAACCACAAAATTGTTTAATTTTGAGATACAGCTTATTTCTGAACACTTTGAATCTGTAATTGAAGAATTATGTGTATTTTAGGTTCCTGGTAAGACACATATAATGTGAAACGAATTCAAAACAAATGAGGAAATTAGATAAATCACCAATCAACCACTAATATCATCAGTAATCAAGAAAAGATGAAGGACATATGTTAGGCATGTGATGAAAAGAAATAATAACCGAATAACAAAGCAAGCCCTCATGTGGGAGATAACAGGCAGGAGGAAAAGAGACTGACCCAGAAAGACACTGAGAAGAACATCGATCAGAGAATCAAAGGCAGCAGGAATCTGCTCCCTCGATGAGATCGAAATGCTTGCACAGAACAGTGACAAACGGGGAGATTTGATAAATGTATTTTGCAATGAGATTGAAACTGCTAGAAAGAACATTTAGAAAACAAGAAAGAGTATCTGGGTCAATGCCCTATGGGCCGGCCATGGCTCAAAAGGTCAATAGACAGAGAGTTAGGTAAGTGAGTAAATCAGCTAAAGTGTCAGTAACAAACAAGTGTGAAAAAAACTGTGCAGGCTGGTCTAAGAGAGATAAAACTGAAATAAAGTTTCAGCATTGAAGTACTACGTTTACGTTTCATTAACAAAAGCGTTTTTACAATAGCGGCTTGTTAAACCTCTGATCAACAGTTCTATACCAAGCGAGAGAAAAATAAATCCTCCATTTTGGATCCAACCGGAGAAGAACATTGATCAGAGAGGCAAGAGCAGCAGGAATCAGCTCCCTCAGTGAGATAAAGTTGCTTGCACAGAACAGAGACAAATGGCAAGATTTGATAAAAGATCATTACAAGGATTGAAAACTGCTAGTTATAAAAGTTTAGATAAGAGAAAGAGTATTTGGATCTATGCCCTATGGGCCGGCGGCTATGGCTCGAAAGGCAGGCATGCATGCAAGCAGGCAGGCAGGCAGGCAGGCAGGCAGGCAGGCAGGCAGGCAGGCAGGCAGGCAGGCAGGCAGGCAGGCAGGCAGGCAGGCAGGCAGACAGGCAGACAGACAGACAGACAGACAGACAGACAGATAGATAGATAGATGAAGAACTGGAAAAATATGATCACTAACACAATATTCCTCATAAACCTAGCAAGGCATGGAGGGAACTTCATTTTTTACTGAAGAACTAAAACTATAATAAACTGACGTCCAGTTAATATAGCGGATAACCGGCAGGAATTGTTGAGGCACTGTCCGAAAAGTGTTCCTTGTTGCAGTTACCTCATATTGAAAGTCTGGCTAGCTGCCAGAGCTACTGAGTTTAGTGCTCTGTGCACACTTAGAGCTGTGCTTTTCATCCGGATGGTGTTTCTATATTCAGATTGCTTATGATGAATGATATCATATGAAGAAGGACGGTTCTGCTGATTTTTAGCGCCGTTTCATCTTATTTCTTTTGGTGTGTGCTGTGGTTGCTATGATGGGGACTGTTCTTACCTTTCTTTGTTTGGATATTCGATGAGATGTTAGTTCAGATGATTCTACCACTGGCATGGGTGGTTGAACAATTATGGATTTTCATTCATTTGCAGTGATACTGGGGAATTCAAATTACTAAAACTATAACAAAAATTAAAAGAGGGAGCCGCGATAGCTCAGTGGTTAGTGAACTGGACTACAAAGTACAAGGGGTAGGGTTCGATCCCAACCGACGGCTTCCGGGTTCACCCAGCCTTAAATGGGTACCGGATTTTTTTCTGGGAAAGTAAAGCAGCACAGGCGTAATACTGACCACATTACCCCAAAAATCATGTACTGAAGGTCTGTAAAATATAGGGTCACTAACACCATATTTCCCTATACGCCACTTGGCGTGACGGGGGTACTTTACTTTTTTTACTTTTATAACAAACATAAAAATGAAATGGTCTTTGCCCTTCAAACATAGACAAGACATATACCTGTTGTCGTCCTGAAGTGTGGCCATTATACTTTGTAGGTCCTTGGTGGTCAACCTCTCTGACATGTTCAAACACAAAAATACATGAGACTTTTCCCATAAGAGCTCCTGGAGATTTGCTCGAGCTGCAGCTCTCAGCTCAGCCATATGCTGCTCATACACCTGATTACGTTCATTGTCATCCAGGCTTGAGTAACACTCCTTGCCAGCAAAGAAGACGTATGTTTCTGAGAGTGGCTTGCCTGGAGTGACCTGTGGGTTCTCATCCAGAAGTCTCTTGAACTCCAGCTGCAGCCTGCAAGAGAAGCGACGGAAATTAAATTTTTTATAATTTAAACTAGACTATTGAGGCCTATAATGTGAACTAGATTATTGTTTAGGTTTACAATTTAAACTAAATTATTGCTAGGCATTCATTTCAAACAAAATTTAATAGTAGGCCAAAATATACACAAAGTTATTGTGTATTATCATCATCAAGTACCGGGCCTGCTGGCATAGGTGATCATGTCTCTTCCACAACTTTCGATCTCGACAGTTATTTATCAATTCTGTTGTTTACCTTCTGCCAAAGCCATTCTCTTAAGCTGTCTGGTATCTTTTCACTTCGCTTCCCTCTATCTCTTTGTCCCTCAATTTTCCCGGTTGTCACAATATATTTGAGCTGTTCTATGGTCAAAATAGTATGATTCTTTCTTTCTAATATTGGATATTAGTTCTCTTTTTGCTTTGGCCTCTTTCAGAATGTTTTCATTACTCTTCTTAGCTGTCCATGGTATTCTCAACATTCTTCTGTAAAACCACATTTCTACAGCCTCCAGTGATTTTCTTATCATTTATCCTATTTTCCATGATTCACATCCATATGTAAAGACATAACATTTAACAACTTTTTTTCTTGTTTCTATTGTCAAAAATGGTTTGAACAGTCTCTTCCTCATTATTTTGGAAAGCTTCTTTTACCTGAGCCATCTGCCATCTCACCTCTGTTACTCTGCTACTATGTATGTAATTGTCTTAATGTCACAGTTTGATGAGTGCACAAGCTCTTGTAACCAGGATGGTATATAGTGCACAGAAAAGGCACTCTTGAATTACCAGCTTTTACTGGAGAAGTTGGGGCTTGTCCATTCAGCCTAGATGTACAGCAATACTTGGTCTTCTATATCAGTAAATATAACCACTACAGTGAACATGCATATAATAAATTCAACAATTCAGCTAAAAAAATTATCAAAATTGTTCTATATTTACACAAATGTTAGCGGGTGTGGGACTATATTTTACAGAAATGACACTACACAATGATACTAGTAATAGTTTCAAGATACAGTTATCAGATCTAGAATATACACTACACAATGATACTAATAATAGTTTCAAGGTATACAATTTACATACAGTTATCAGATCTAGAATATACACTACACAATGATACTAGTAATAGTTTCAAGATACAGTTATCAGATCTAGAATATACACTACACAATGATACTAGTAATAGTTTCAAGGTATACAATTTACATACAGTTATCAGATCTAGAATATACACTACACAATGATACTAGTAATAGTTTCAAGGTATACAATTTACATACAGTTATCAGATCTAGAATATACACTACACAATGATACTAATAATAGTTTCAAGATATACAATTTACATACAGTTATCAGATCTAGAATATACACTACACAATGATACTAGTAATAGTTTCAAGATACAGTTATCAGATCTAGAATATACACTACACAATGATACTAGTAATAGTTTCAAGGTATACAATTTACATACAGTTATCAGATCTAGAATATACACTACACAATGATACTAGTAATAGTTTCAAGGTATACAATTTACATACAGTTATCAGATCTAGAATATACACTACACAATGATACTAGTAATAGTTTCAAGATACAGTTATCAGATCTAGAATATACACTACACAATGATACTAATAATAGTTTCAAGGTATACAATTTACATACAGTTATCAGATCTAGAATATACACTACACAATGATACTAGTAATAGTTTCAAGATACAGTTATCAGATCTAGAATATACACTACACAATGATACTAGTAATAGTTTCAAGGTATACAATTTACAGAGGTAAATGCACCAAGATGCATAGAGATGCGAAGCTTTTGTTTTGTCCATTACCACGTAAAGCTGTCACCATACCACTTTTTTCTTCCTTTTTTTTTAGTATTGCTATACAATTTACATACAGTTATCAGATCTAGAATATACACTACACAATGATACTATAGTCCATTCAGAAATTCATAATCACACCTGAATTAATTTTGCGTGATAACTGCTTGTTATTTTGGTTTCAAATTTTGCATGCAATCTTAGAATACTGATGGCGCAAAGATTTTGGTATTTTTTATTCCACAAACACAACAGATTTTGCACATCAGCGAATTCCTTTGATCTTTTATGACGATATTACACAAGTTGATTCAAATTTTAGAGTTTACAGTAATTGTGTTAAATTTCCAGTTTACTGCAATTCTTGTCAGAGGCATAGTGCTTAATTGTGGGTGTTGTTCATTATGTGTATTTGTAAACATGAATTCAATTGGTTACAATTAGTCTTGTCCTTCGGTCACCATTAGACCCCAGGACGTCCTAACTGCAGCTGGAATTGAATTATCTTAATTTTAATCATTCCGAATCTGACGATTCCAAGAGGTTGATAATCATTACTGGCTGGACAAATAGTAATCCATCTCGTTTCCAGTACTCATCTTCCACCCACAGCACATGTTCAACACACATCTTCCAGAACGGAATGTCTATTTTTGTGAGAGACTCGCGTGTCAGAACTTCAACATCACACATTTTAAACGTCCTGTTCTGTTCTGCAACTTGTCCTTTGACGTGAGCCCAGACAAGTTCGATTGGATTAAGGTGCGCATGATATGCAGGGAGTCGAAGAGAGGTGTGGCCGTATTTCTCAATGATTTTGTCAACATGGTACACCTTTTTCTTATACGTATTCTTCACAAGTTGTAACAATTCGGGTTTTAAATATGTGTCGTCAAATTTGACATTTTCATTCACAAGCCATGTCCTAATTTGCTCTTTTGTATTTGATACAGTAGGCACTTTGTCTTCCTCTGATACGACATTGTGGTATGATGCATTATCCATGACTATGCATGAAGGTCTCTCCAGGATTGGTAAAAGATCGTTCTCCAACCAGTGCCTGAAAATGTTTCCATTCATTTCAGTATGGTAGTCCCTACCGTTGGTACTTTTTGATTGGAAAATAAGTCCTGCATCATGGACAAGGCCATTTTCAGTGCTTCCAGCATGCGTTAATATAATGTGCTGGCCTTTGCTGCTCGGAATTGTTCTTTTGAGTTTGCCATTTACTGACTGCCATTCTTTAGCATAGGTGTGGTGTGCGTTGACCCATGATTCGTCCAAATATACAATATCATACCGTTCACTACGCCGCTCACAGATCTGTCTCAGGTATTTGTTTCAGCAATGACCAAGTGTGGTTTTTCACAAATAATATTCCTGCCCCCAACAGTTTTTCTGAAAGTGAAGCCGGCTCCTCGCACAATCTTCCATAGAGTACTTTTAGAAATGTCAATATTGCAGTCTGCATGCAATTTTAATTTCAAATTCCTGAGAGTAACAAGTACATTATTAGCAAACATTTTCAATATCTCACGTTTTATGACATCCATGTCAAAGCTGTCGACTTTCCTTTTCCTTCCTTGATTGACATGAGTGCACTCTGAGTCTTGTTTAATCCAACGAGAAAATGACGATTTATTAAGACCAAGCGCGAGTTGCGTTCGTCTCTCTGGGTCATGAATATCACAATATAAATGCCCCATCTTGGATTCCCTAAGGAAGTGCTGATATAGTAAAACAGTAACCTTTTGCATAGTTATAAATCTGCATTTCAAACTCATTGTAATTTAGATATAAATGTTGGTATTTAAAGTCAACAAATTGTCTACTGAGTCTTCACAAAATTAATAAAGATACGCCTTCCCTTCTGTAATTAATGCCAAGGCCGTGGTGCGTCATGTCGTTCAATAACAATTAAGTTTTGTGCACGGGATTTTCCTGAAGTTAGTGTTTCTGCAATAGCCAAACTATTTTACGTGAACGACTGCACCAAATTAATGTATATATTCTAAAATGGTGTCAAATTCGAACAGGGTGAATTTAATATAGCCTAAAGAAGAAAACTTTTAAACTAGATCAAATTTCTCACAGCAAAAAATATTTCTATAACGTCATCAATATTCTAAGATTGCATGCAAAATTTGAAAGCAAAATAACAAACGGTTATCACGCAAAACTAATTCAGGTGTGATTATGAATTTCTGAACGGACTATAGTAATAGTTTCAAGGTATACAATTTACATACAGTTATCAGATCTAGAATATACACTACACAATGATACTAGTAATAGTTTCAAGGTATACAAATTACACAAAATGAATGAATAGCTTTAAAATTTGAACAAGTAAAATAACTGATCTATCTATCTATTGACCTTTCGAGCCGTGGCCGGCCCAAAGAGCATAGACCCAGATGCTCTTTCTCTTCTAAATTTTCTTTCTAGTAGTCTCAATCCCTGAAAAAATCATCAAATCTCGCCATTTGTCTCTGCACATACAAGCATCTTGATCTCATTGTGAGAGCAGATTCCTGCTGCTTTTGCCTCTCTGATCAATGTTCTACTCAGTGTCTCTCTGGGTCGGCCTCTTTTCCTCCTGGCTGTTTTTTCCCACATGAGGGCTTGCTTTGTTATTCGTCTTTTCTTGATTACTGATGATATTTAGTAGTTGACTGGCGTAAGTAAGGTAACAAGTACACAATTTACACAAATTATTTTATACAGCTTAAAAAAAAAAAGGTAATTATTACCATTTATTTATTAACTCTTTTACATCTTATATATCTAATTGCCTGTTTTCATCATCATCATGTGCCATACCAGTTGGCATGGGCGATCATATCCTTCCACAATCTTCTATCTACAATACATCATATCAACTCTGTTCTTGACCGTTTTCCATGCACCAAGCTATCTAGTATTTTCTCTCTTTGTCATCCATAATCTCTCTTTCCTTTTATTTTGCCAATTGTAACCAAGAATTCCAACTTTCCTCTTCTCATGATGTGCCCAAAAAATGTTGACTGTTTCTTTCTGATGTTTTTAGGAGCTCCCCTTTTGTGTTGGCCTCTTTGAAAATTTCCTCATTGGTCTTTTTAGCTGTCTAGAGAACTTTCAACATTCTTCTGAGAAATCCCATCTAGGCCTCTAATCGTCTTTTCATTTGCTTGTCTACTGTCCATGATTCGCTTCCATAGGTTAGAATTGGCTCTATATAGCACCGATGAACTCTCTTTCTCACTTTTATTGACACAGATTTGTTGCATAAGATATTTTTTTCATTTTCTGAAATGTTATTTTGGCCTGAGCTATTCTACTTTTTATTTCTGTGGTGCATCTTTCATCTGTCATGTAAAAAAAACCTTACTGTTATTTCCTTTTAATTATTCTTATCCCACTTACTCTCGCTTCCTGTGTTGTGCTTGTAGTTCATTCAAATGGTTTCTAAAACACATCTCAGCCTCAGCAGAATTGAGCAAATCAAAGGGAATTCTGGCCTCTTCAATATCATCTAAGAAGGCTTCAGACTGTCTCCAGGAAGTACAACCTTCATCATTAATGATCACAAAATGGCGGTCAAAGTCAGGGTGCTCCCGTATGAGACGACGTATAGTATTCCATCCCCTGTGAAGTTAGAAAAATTGATCACATAGCTTTATTGTTAAATTATGAGCACAATATTTAATAAATTAAAAAAAAAGAAACCACATCAGGGACATATAATTGTATGTCCTTAACATGATTGGAAATTCCTAAATCATTCCAGGAACTACCTAAATAAAAAGCAGAGTAACTCACGCCAAAATAGCATTTCAGAAAATGAAAAACGTATTATGCAACAAATCTATGTCAATAGAAGTGAGAAAGAGAGTTCATTAGTGCTATATAGAGCCAATTCTGACCTATGGAAGCGAATCACAGACAGTAAACAAACAAATGAAAAGACGATTAGAGGCCACAGAGATGGGATTTCTCTGAAGAATGTTAAATGTTCTCTGGACAGCTAAAAGGTCCAACGAGAAAATTCTCAAAGAGGCCACCACAAAAAAAGAGCTCCTAAAAAACATCAGAAAGAAGCAATCAACATTTTTCGGGCACACCATGAGAAGAGGAACGTTGGAATACTTGGTTACAACTGGCAAAATACAAGGAAAGAGAGATTGCGGACGACAAAAAGAGAAAATACTACTAGATAGCTTGGTGTCATGGCATGGAAAACAGTCAACAACAGAACTAATACAATGCACTGTTGATAGAAGAATGTGGAAGGACATGATAGCCTAAGTCAACCGGTATGGCACATGATGATGATGAATATGAATGGATAGAAAAGACTGGAATCTTAAATCTTCATGGACTAGTGTAGTTGATTTACCATCCTGAAAACAGGTGGTGAAGGTGACATAGTGTCTTCAGCCTACAGTTAATGTGTATAGATTTATCACTCTGGGCATGGGTAGTGGAGAGAAAATTAGTGGCTGCAAACTTTCATGAATTTACCATTCTGGACATTGGTAGATAGAAACATAGAGACCTCAATCTACAGTAACTTTCATGAATTTACCATTCTGGACATTGGTAGATAGAAACATAGAGACCTTAATCTACAGTAACTTTCATGAATTTACCATTCTGGACATTGGTAGATAGAAACATAGAGACCTTAATCTACAGTAACTTTCATGAATTTACCATTCTGGACATTGGTGCAGAAAAACATAGAGACCTTAATCTACAGTAACTTTCATGAATTTACCATTCTAGACATTGGTAGAGAGAAACATAGTGACCTCAATCTACAGTAACTTTCATGAATTTACCATTCTAGACATTGGTGGAGAGAAACATAGTGACCTCAACCTACAGTAACTTTTGTTGATTTACCATTCTGAACACTGGTGGAGAGAAACATAGTGACCTCAATCTACAGTAACTTTTGTTGATTTACCATTCTGAACACTGGTGGAGAGAAACATAGTGACCTCAACCTACAGTAACTTTTAGTGATTTACCATTCTGAACACTGGTGGAGAGAAACATAGTGACCTCAATCTACAGTAACTTTTGTTGATTTACCATTCTGGACACTGGTGGAGAGAAACATAGAGACCTCAATCTACAGTAACTTTTAGTGATTTACCATTCTGGACACTGGTGGAGAGAAACATAGTGACCTCAATCTACAGTAAATTTTGTTGATTTACCATTCTGAACACTGGTGGAGAGAAACATAGTGACCTCAATCTACAGTGGCTTGTGTAGATCTACCATCTGGAATCGAGTGGTGGAGAAGGCATAGTGACCTCAACCAACAGTACTATGTGAATTTACCATTCTTCTGGACATGGGTAGTGAAGAACAAATATGGAGGCCTCAATTTCATCAAAGAGATGTTCTTAAATTATACAAAAGAAACTTCACACTATGAAGTGATGAGTGATTCAAACATTTCAATTCAACAATAAGTGAGCCCCCATCATCATCTCACCATATATGTAAATGCAATACAATATAAGAGTTAACTGCTTTTTTTCAGCAATATTTATAAGGACTGTGGATAAAGAGGCAACATGGCCTTTGAACAGAAATGTCCTGGGTTTGAGTCCTGCAACAGGCGGTGGAAACTTTCCACGTTGAAACTGTGGTTTCTTGTTAGCCTTACTCACCCGTCTCTGGGTAGTGATTTGAGTCTAGCCCTCTACATAACAGCGTCAAAAAACAGGAGAAGTTTCAGTGCGCACCCACACACATTAAAGAACCATTGGCAGTTAAAAGTAAAAAAAGGTAGGCCGATAAGCACCACTGCCTGGGCAAAAATTGTTCTGTAAAAATACCCAAAACAAAGATGAGGGTGTTGGGCTGAAAGTGCAGAGAGCATTACTTTGCCATAAAGTAATTACAAAATGCACCTATACCCACTTAATAGTTGAAAGCTAAGAAGAAGAAATGACACCTATAGCATGGTAGAGCAGCAGTTGGTGAACTATAAGGACAGACATAATTTTATGTAGAGACAACAAAACTAGTGTAGATACAATAAAAGAACTATAAAGACAGACATAATTGTGTGTAGAGACAACAAAACTAGTGTAGATACAATAAAAGAACTATAAGGACAGACATAATTTTATGTAGAGACAACAAAACTAGTGTAGATACAATGAAAGAACTATAAAGACAGACATAATTTTGTGTAGAGACAACAAAACTAGTGTAGATGCAATAAAAGAACTATATGGACAGACATAATTTTATGTAGAGACAACATAACTAGTGTAGATACAATGAAAGAACTATAAAGACAGACATAATTTTATGTAGAGACAACAAAACTAGTGTAGATACAATGAAAGAACTATAAAGACAGACATAATTTTATGTAGAGACAACAAAACTAGTGTAGATACAATAAAAGAACTATAAAGACAGACATAATTTTATGTAGAGACAGCAAAACTAGTGTAGACACAATGAAAGAACTATAAAGACAGACATAATTTTGTGCAGAGAAAGCAAAACTAGTGTAGACACAATACAAGAACTATAAGGACAGACATAATTTTATGTAGAGACAACAAAACTAGTGTAGACACAATACAAGAACTATAAAGACAGACATAATTTTATGTAGAGACAACAAAGCTAGTGTAGATACAATAAAAGAACTAAAAATAAGATGCTCCAGTTTTGAGGATAAGGCAGAACTAAACAAACCAACATTTTAACTGGGGATGTCTTTAACAAGAGACAAATACAAACAAAAGAGATGACAAATCTTCCAAAATCATGGAAAAGTAGACAGTCAAAATAATGGTAATATATGGTAAATTTCACTGCAAGAATATATAGAAAACTTTAATTCTTATAGTAGTAATCTTCAGTGTTACAACAAGATGTTCTAAAAATATGCAAATGAAACTTCACACCATGTAGTGATTCAAACACTTCAATTTAACAAACTAAGTGAGAACCCATCATGAGCAAAATAAACACTATAACAACTATACACTTGAACTGAACATTAAGTGAATTCCGGCTGTGAGCAAAATAAACAGTTGATCTCCACACTAAGGTAACTCATGTCTTGAGCAAAATAAACATTTCATCTCCACACCAAGGTAACTCATGTTTTGAGCAAAATAAACTATTTATCTCCAAACTCCATGCTTTGTTACACTTTATATCTATCTCTGTTTCTTGGTTATTGTAACACGTTAACACAAGACAATAACCAAGAAACAGAGATAGATATAAGGTGTAACAAAGCATGCCAAGTTATAGGCCAAGTATCAACACTATTGAAAAGCAAAGCAATAACTACGGAAGCAAAAAGGGCAATATACAAATCAATTTTTCTACCAACTCTGTGCTATCAGTGCCAGAATTGGACGCTGGACTCTAGAACAATAAGAAAGATAATGACCACCGAAATGAAATGTGTCAGAAGAATGACAGGAAACAGCTTAAGGGGCAGAGTAAGAAACACTGACCTGAGGAAGAAACTTGAAATTGAACCAGCCATCGAATACATAAAGAAACAACAGATAAATTGGTTTGGCCACATAACAAGACAGAAAGAACTAACAATGAATCAAAGAGCCATAAACAAACGCTACGAAAACGTCAGATTAAGAGGAAGACCGAGAAAGAGATGGATAAAGGGAATACTAGAGTCACTAGGAGGAATAACATCAGAAGAGGCCAACAGAAGAGCAAAGAATCGCAGATTGTTTCTCGCCTCGACGCCAACGGCAATAGAGGAATAATAGAAGAAGAAGAAGATCTCCACACTAAAGTAACTCATGTTTTGAGCAAAATAAACTATTCATTTCCACACCAAGGTAACTCATGTCTTGAGCAAAATAAACAGTTCATCTCCACACCAAGGTAACTCATGTCTTGAGCAAAATAAACAGTTCATCTCCACACCAAGGTAACTCATGTCTTGAGCAAAATAAACAGTTCATCTCCACACCAAGGTAACTCATGTCTTGAGCAAAATAAACAGTTCATCTCCACACCAAGGTAACTCATGTCTTGAGCAAAATAAACAGTTTATCTCCACACTAAGGTAACTCATGTCTTGAGCAAAATAAACAGTTCATCTCCACACCAAGGTAACTCATGTCTTGAGCAAAATAAACAGTTCATCTCCACACCAAGGTAACTCATGTCTTGAGCAAAATAAACTATTCATCTCCACACTAAGGTAACTCATGTTTTGAGCAAAATAAACTATTCATCTCCACACTAAGGTAACTCATGTTTTGAGCAAAACAAACAGTTCATCTACACACTAAGGTAACTCATGTCTTGAGCAAAATAAACAGTCCATCTCCACACTAAGGTAACTCATGTCTTGAGCAAAATAAACTATTCATCTCCACACCAAGGTAACTCATGTTTTGAGCAAAATAAACTATTCATCTCCACACTAAGGTAACTCATGTATTGAGCAAAATAAACTATTCATCTCCACACTAAGGTAACTCATGTCTTGAACAAAACAAACTATTCATCCCAACAAATCAGTTGAGAGGAAGAGGTATGTTTGCAGCACTAGGATAAAACGACAAATAATCAACAACAGAAAAAAATATGGACCAAGGCAGGATCGAACCCGTACTCAGTGGCACAGCGCCTTGCCACGAAAAGGCAAACGCTAGGGAACACTGCCACTCAGCTAACTAGAAAATTAGCTATCGTGGACAATGTCTTTTCGCGAAGGCGTTCTCGTGACTATAGCATAAGGCTGCGATCACAGCTCGGAAATATTTTTCCTGTTAAGACAAGTATCTCCCGGATAGGGTAGGGCTGAATACTTGCGTTGCAGACAAACATTTAGGATGAAACAGGACAAATAGTAGTTTCCAGTGGTTCCTATTCATCTCAACACTAAGGTAACTCATGTTTTGAGCAAAATAAACAGTTCATCTCCACACCAAGGTAACTCATGTCTTGAGCAAAATAAACAGTTCATCTCCACACTAAGGTAACTCATGTTTTGAGCAAAATAAACAGTTCATCTCCACACCAAGGTAACTCATGTCTTGAGCAAAATAAACAGTTCATCTCCACACCAAGGTAACTCATGTTTTGAGCAAAACAAACAATTCATCTCCACACTAAGGTAACTCACGTCTTGAGCAAAATAAACAGTTCATCTCCACACTAAGGTAACTCATGTCTTGAGCAAAATAAACAGTTCATCTCCACACCAAGGTAACTCATGTCTTGAGCAAAATAAACAGTTTATCTCCACACTAAGGTAACTCATGTCTTGAGCAAAATAAACAGTTCATCTCCACACCAAGGTAGCTCATGTCTTGAGCAAAATAAACAGTTCATCTCCACACCAAGGTAACTCATGTCTTGAGCAAAATAAACTATTCATCTCCACACTAAGGTAACTCATGTTTTGAGCAAAATAAACTATTCATCTCCACACTAAGGTAACTCATGTTTTGAGCAAAACAAACAGTTCATCTACACACTAAGGTAACTCATGTCTTGAGCAAAATAAACAGTCCATCTCCACACTAAGGTAACTCATGTCTTGAGCAAAATAAACTATTCATCTCCACACCAAGGTAACTCATGTTTTGAGCAAAATAAACTATTCATCTCCACACTAAGGTAACTCATGTATTGAGCAAAATAAACTATTCATCTCCACACTAAGGTAACTCATGTCTTGAACAAAACAAACTATTCATCCCAACAAATCAGTTGAGAGGAAGAGGTATGTTTGCAGCACTAGGATAAAACGACAAATAATCAACAACAGAAAAAAATATGGACCAAGGCAGGATCGAACCCGTACTCAGTGGCACAGCGCCTTGCCACGAAAAGGCAAACGCTAGGGAACACTGCCACTCAGCTAACTAGAAAATTAGCTATCGTGGACAATGTCTTTTCGCGAAGGCGTTCTCGTGACTATAGCATAAGGCTGCGATCACAGCTCGGAAATATTTTTCCTGTTAAGACAAGTATCTCCCGGATAGGGTAGGGCTGAATACTTGCGTTGCAGACAAACATTTAGGATGAAACAGGACAAATAGTAGTTTCCAGTGGTTCCTATTCATCTCAACACTAAGGTAACTCATGTTTTGAGCAAAATAAACAGTTCATCTCCACACCAAGGTAACTCATGTTTTGAGCAAAATAAACAGTTCATCTCCACACCAAGGTAACTCATGTCTTGAGCAAAATAAACAGTTCATCTCCACACCAAGGTAACTCATGTTTTGAGCAAAACAAACAATTCATCTCCACACCAAGGTAACTCACGTCTTGAGCAAAATAAACAGTTCATCTCCACACTAAGGTAACTCATGTTTTGAGCAAAACAAACAGTTCATCTACACACTAAGGTAACTCATGTTTTGAGCAAAACAAACAGTTCATCTACACACTAAGGTAACTCATGTATTAGCAAAACAAACAGTTTATCTCTGCACTAAGCTAACTCACGTCTTGAGCAAAATAAACTATTCATCTCCACACTAAGGTAACTCATGTCTTGAGCAAAATAAACAGTTCATCTCCACACCAAGGTAACTCATGTTTTGAGCAAAACAAACAATTCATCTCCACACTAAGGTAACTCACGTCTTGAGCAAAATAAACAGTTCATCTCCACACTAAGGTAACTCATGTTTTGAGCAAAACAAACAGTTCAACTACACACTAAGGTAACTCATGTATTAGCAAAACAAACAGTTTATCTCTGCACTAAGCTAACTCACGTCTTGAGCAAAATAAACAAAATTAACTTCACACTATGTGAAACCTGTGGTGAGTAAACAAACTAAGAAACTCCACACTGAAGTGATCCGCTAGATAATATCTAGCAAGATAGTCAAGCACAAGCTGGGGAGAATAAATCCAGGCAGGAGGAGCATGATGACTATGACTTGAGAATCAACCAAGATTTGTATTTGATTCTTCAACTTTGGACAAATATTCTTATCAATTCAAAAATATTATATTCAAATATTGCTACAACCTATTAAGAGAATTCATATAATTTATACATGTAGAAATAATAAAGTATATACACTTTAAGAATTGTTACTTATAAGTAAAAAATTATAGAGAAGTTTGAACTTCATTATATTAAACAGTTCATAATTTCAAGTAAGATTATTCTGTGAAACCAACAAGTTGATGAGCATAGTCACAATCAACATAGATACACTTCTCCTTCTGTTAAAAGAGATTTATTTCCTCCGTTTGCCCATTGACATTTAATCATGGTTTACAGAAAATTGCCAAACCTGTACCTTTCAATCCAACATCAAATTTCAGCATTATTTTGTTTTGGGGACCAGATGGTTTTTCTCTCTCTCAATCTCATTACTCTCTGATCTTGATGTTAGTGGTCAGCTATGGGTTGCTAGCCACTTTCACCCAGGTGTTGTTGGAGGTCTTTGGCCCAAAAGAGACTAAGCATTTATATGACCACCTGCCATAGTGTCAGATCATTTGTTGCAACTATAACTGATGGCTTTGAAAGCCACAACAGTGTAGCTAAGAAAGGCACTCAGTGATGACCAGGCAACCCCAATTTGAATGCCACCAGCAACACCCAAGATTTGCAAAAACACCTGTGATCCACCGAGTCACCATTAAAATAGAGATGAGGATTCATGCACTGGGAAAGTTGAAAAATGTTGCCATTGCTAGAGAGTTTTATGCAAAAATGTGTAACTAGCGTAGTGATTGCTTGCTGGTATTGTGACAAAGTTAACATGTGTTTAATACCACCTAGACACTCTCAGTCAACTAAGTTAAACAAAAATACTCAATATTATTAATAATATTGAGTATCTGACTCAATTATGGAAGGTAATTCTTCTTCTTCTTCTTACCATTCATCTGTTTAGTGGACAAGGTGCATTAAGGTAAAGCTAAAGTACGAGACTTGAACCGGCATCTTAGCACGCAAGTTTCCACCCATATGTGTTCTGCCGCCTATCCAGAAATGTTCAGAGATTTCTAGATAGTGTTGCTTCAAGCATCGAAACTCATGATGCGAGGCAACATTCCTCACCTTCCCAGGGTAATACCCTGGTACCCATTTCTGCCAATGCCTGGGTCGACTGTGGGGGTATTTTTATTTCCGACCACGAGTACAATTCACACTGCTCCCAGCAGGAATCGAACATGGGTTGTTTGAACGTTGGTAGTCCAGTCGGGTGATTTTCTAACTAGGCTACTGAGGCCCCTAAGGTGCATTATGTCACTAGTATACAGTGTGAGTAACGTTTTTTGATTACCACACCAGTGACCAAATGCACAAATGTCCCATGCTATCTAGGCTGATAGTCTCAGACCTCACAGGTACTCTCAAATAAAAAATTGATGTTATTTGGTAGATTTTTCCTATAAATTTACCCAGGCAGCAGCAATTTTTTTCAAATTCCAACTGCCAAGGTTCTTTTCTATCTATTGTCCTTTTGAGCTAAAGACGGCACATAGGGTAGAACTACAATCTCAAAAACAGAAACCTTGCATGCCAAAGTGGCACATATTGCAGAGATCACTGCTTCTAAAATCTATGGTTGTTTCCATAACAACACTTTTTACAATGACAGCTTGTCAAGCCATCAGTCAACCTCCTTAGTCGCCTCTTACGATATGCCTGGAAGGTCACAGTGTCACTATTCTTTACTTCCCACATAATGAGGCCCCGGTAACACACAGGAGGTTTTTTTACCAAGTGCAAAATTTACACGAGACCTGTTTTTTTGCCAGTGTTCAAGGGCTGGACATAGGATCTCATTAGCCAGAGACTTACCGCTAGACCAGCCAGCCCCCAATGTCTAAAATTTTCTTAGAATTATGGACATACTCTCATGAAAAACAAATATGGAATGGATTTTAAAGTTTCATTACTACACATATTGTCTTTATTGCGTCATTTTTTTAAAAATGATACAAATCAGATAGTTGAGGATGATAATATGCCTGTGAGGTTGAACATTTACAGCAGAACTTCAAAAGAGAATAACAACATCCATAAGATTGTAATGCTTCAAAACCGACATCCCATATAATCACCACATATATAATGAGTCTCCTAGTATGATTGTGAGCAAAGAATTTAGTCAACATAATGAACGACTAACCATTGTCTAGAAATACAGTCACAACCAACAAGCCTGGCAAAATAATTAATTATCGGGGCACAGTCTACTGTTAGATCAAATGAAGCAAGATTTGTTTTGTCTGTTTACGTTTGCCAACTTTATATCTCTAACAAAGTCCGGTGGGACTAAAGTTTGCAAGTTTGAGTGAATATCACTGATCCCCAGTTTCACACTCCTCTGTAGCATGTTGAGGTATCTCTCATCTTACAGGCAGATATTTTCCAAATTCAGAGCTACTCTCATTATTTTTATCATTTTGGGTAGGTTGTTCCTATTAATTTTGCCAAAGCAGTGAGCACTTTTAGCCTAATCTTTTTTATTTGTATTTTTGTTATTTGCAAAGAGTGCTTTACCATGCACTGAATGCACACAGGACCACCTGTATTTCACCATTATCCAAGAGGACTAGACATTGAATCTCACCTTGGGGGAAGGATAAAGCCACAAAGAAACCATATATGCAAAGTGAAAAATTCACAGTGCCTAAGGTAGGATTCAAACCTGGGACCTTCTTGTCCAGAAGCCAACATCTTACCACCACCACCCCCCCCCTACTACACTGGGGCATGTGGCAACTACACTGGGGCATGTGGCAACTACACTGGGGCATGTGGCAAACTACACTGGGGCATGTGGTGACTACACTGGGGCATGTGGCAAACTACACTGGGGCATGTGGCGACTACACTGGGGCATGTGGCGACTACACTGGGGCATGTGGCAACTACACTGGGGCATGTGGCGACTACATTGGGGCATGTGGCAAACTACACTGGGGCATGTGGCAAACTACACTGGGGCATGTGGCGACTACACTGGGGCATGTGGCGACTACACTGGGGCATGTGGCAAACTACACTGGGGCATGTGGCGACTACACTGGGGCATGTGGCAAACTACACTGGGGCATGTGGCAAACTACACTGGGGCATGTGGCAAACTACACTGGGGCATGTGGCAACTACACTGGGGCATGTGGCGACTACACTGGGGTATGTGGCAAACTACACTGGGGCATGTGGCGACTACACTGGGGCATGTGGCGACTACACGGGGGCATGTGGCGACTACACTGGGGCATGTGGTGACTACACTGGGGCATGTGGCGACTACACTGGGGCATGTGGCGACTACACTGGAGCATGTGGCAAACTACATTGGGGCATGTGGCGACTACACTGGGGCATGTGGCGACTACACTTGGGCATGTGGTGACTGTACTGGGGTATGTGACAACTACACTGGGGCATGTGGCGACTACACTGGGGCATGTGGTGACTGTACTGGGGTATGTGGCGACTACACTGAAGCATGTGGTGACTGTACTGGGTATGCAGCAACTACACTGGGGTATGTGGCAACTACATTGAGGTATGTGGTGACTGTACTGGGGTATGCAGCAACTACACTGGGGTATGTGGTGATTGTACTGGGGTATGTAGCAACTACACTGGGGTATGTGGTGACTGTACTTGGGTATGTGGCGTCTGTACTGAGGCATGTGGTGACTGTACTGGGGCATGTGATGACTGTACTGGGGTATGCAGCAACTACATTGGGGTGTGTGGCAATTAAACTGAGGTATATGGCAACTACACTGGGGTATGTGGTGACTGTACTGAGGTATGTGGCAACTACACTGGGGTATGCGGTGACTATACTGGGGTATGCAGCAACTACAATGGGGTATGCAGCAACTACATTGGGGTATGTGGCAACTACACTGAGGCATGTGGTGACTGTACTGGGGTATGCAGCAACTACACTGGGGTATGTGGCAACTACACTGGGGTATGTGGTGACTGCACCGGGGCATGTGGCAAGTACACTGGGGCATGGTGGCAACTACTCTAGGACAAATAACAACTATACTGGGGCATGTGGTGGCTACACTGGGGCATATGGTCTTTATTCTCCAACCAATGAAAAAACATCTAAAAAATCTCAGAATATTAGTATAATGATAGATAGTTTTTTTTTTTAGAACACTCATATAACCATACCAAAGTAGCTCTTTGCTGAATTCCAGTTGGCAGAAAGAAGACCAAGAGAGACATGGCAAAGAATGGTTGATTAAGAATGGATGTAAAACTGCTTCACTTAGGATGGGATTGACTCATGGGAGGCAACAATGGTGATCTCTTGTGGTGACTTTATATATAAGAGGGCATGGGTGAGTGAGTGAGTGAGTGAGTGAGTGAGTGAGTGAGTGAGTGAGTGAGTGAGTGAGTGAGTGAGTGAGTGAGTGAGTGAGTGAGTGAGTGAGTGAGTGAAGAGGGTGTTAAAACTTATGTCTAAGTTGCACAAAGGCTCACAGCAACAGAAGAACTGATAAGCTGGTCTCACGACTGTTTGCAGGTGGAACAATCTATCTATTGACCTGTCGAGCCGTGGCCGGCCCATAGGGCATAGACCCAGATACTCTTTCTCTTTTTATAAATGTTCTTTCTAGCAGTTTCAATCCTTGCAAAGATCTTTTGTCAAATCTTGCCATTTGTCTCTTTCCTGTGCCAGCATATCACTCTCATTGAGGGTACAGATTCCTGCTGCCTTTGCTTCTCTAGTCAATGTTATTCTCAGTGTCTCTCTGGGTTGGTCTCTTTTCCTCCTACCTATTTGTTTCCCATTGATGGCTTGCTTTGTTATTCTACAAGTTGCACAAAGGCTTACAACAACAAAAGAACTGATAAACTGTTCTCACAGCTGTCTGTGGGTGGAACAATGCACAAGGACAAATCTGCAAATCCTTCAATGTCTGCCTGTTTGATAACAACACAACTATCTATAAGGATTAAGTTCTGAGCTTGCAACAATTATGAATACAGTATCAAACAAGTAGAAATTAGAACCTACACAGACATGTCTGGTGTGTGTAAGCACTTCATTATCTACTGAAACCAACTGGGCACCTATAGGATTTCCACATTGCCGTGAGAAGTCAAATTTGGAGCCAGTGGTGGGGAGTGTTAAACACTCCAAGGTATGGTGACAGCTTTACAAGGAAGGAACACAACACAATACTGACATTTCGGCCTGTGGCCTTCTTCAGAATACAGGGACAACGACAACAAATGATGAAGCACAGTTATCTATAACTACATGTTAGATGAGTCAAATTAGGACTAAAAAGAAATGCAGAAAACACTAACTACAACTGATTGTCCTCATTGACTTCTCTCAGCTTGTTGTTTTCCAATTATAGTGAACACTTGAAATTTGTAAGTGGTTGGTGTAATAGTTAACAACTTCCTTGTACAACTCCACACCCATTAAACATCCACGTCAGATGAGCAATCATGTTGTTTTAGTGGGATAAGTGACTCTCAAAGTGTTTCAGAAAAAATCTTGCTTCACAAAGTTACTGTCGTTTTCTCATTATGTCCATCAACTCTCAAAGTGTTTCACAAAAATCTTGCTTCGACAAAGTCACTGTCGTTTTCTCATTATGTCCATCAACTCTCAAAGTGCTTCACAAAAATCTTGCTTCGACAAAGTCACTGTCGTTTTCTCATTATGTCCATCAACTCTCAAAGTGGTTCAGAAAAATCTTGCTTCGACAAAGTCACTGTCGTTTTCTCATTATGTCCATCAACTCTCAAAGTGTTTCACAAAAATCTTGCTTCACAAAGTCACTGTCGTTTTCTCATTATGTCCATCAACTCTCAAAGTGTTTCACAAAAATCTTGCTTCGACAAAGTCACTGTCGTTTTCTCATTATGTCCATCAACTCTCAAAGTGTTTCACAAAAATCTTGCTTCACAAAGTCACTGTCGTTTTCTCATTATGTCCATCAACTCTCAAAGTGTTTCACAAAAATCTTGCTTCACAAAGTCACTGTCGTTTTCTCATTATGTCCATCAACTCTCAAAGTGTTTCACAAAAATCTTGCTTCGACAAAGTCACTGTCGTTTTCTCATTATGTCCATCAACTCTCAAAGTGTTTCACAAAAATCTTGCTTCACAAAGTCACTGTCGTTTTCTCATTATGTCCATCAACTCTCAAAGTGTTTCACAAAAATCTTGCTTCGACAAAGTCACTGTCGTTTTCTCATTATGTCCATCAACTCTCAAAGTGTTTCACAAAAATCTTGCTTCACAAAGTCACTGTCGTTTTCTCATTATGTCCATCAACTCTCAAAGTGTTTCACAAAAATCTTGCTTCACAAAGTCACTGTCGTTTTCTCATTATGTCCATCAACTCTCAAAGTGTTTCACAAAAATCTTGCTTCACAAAGTCACTGTCGTTTTCTCATTATGTCCATCAACTCTCAAAGTGTTTCACAAAAATCTTGCTTCACAAAGTCACTGTCGTTTTCTCATTATGTCCATCAACTCTCTAAGTGTTTCACAAAAATCTTGCTTCGACAAAGTCACTGTCGTTTTCTCATTATGTCCATCAACTCTCAAAGTGTTTCACAAAAATCTTGCTTCACAAAGTCACTGTCGTTTTCTCATTATGTCCATCAACTCTCAAAGTGTTTCACAAAAATCTTGCTTCGACAAAGTCACTGTCGTTTTCTCATTATGTCCATCAACTCTCAAAGTGTTTCACAAAAAATCTTGCTTCACAAAGTCACTGTCGTTTTCTCATTATGTCCATCAACTCTCAAAGTGTTTCACAAAAATCGTGCTTCACAAAGTCACTGTCGTTTTCTCATTATGTCCATCAACTCTCAAAGTGTTTCACAAAAATCTTGCTTCGACAAAGTCACTGTCCTTTTCTCATTATGTCCATCAACTCTCAAAGTGTTTCACAAAAATCTTGCTTCGACAAAGTCACTGTCGTTTTCTCATTATGTCCATCAACTCTCAAAGTGCTTCACAAAAATCTTGCTTCGACAAAGTCACTGTCGTTTTCTCATTATGTCCATCAACTCTCAAAGTGTTTCACAAAAATCTTGCTTCACAAAGTCACTGTCGTTTTCTCATTATGTCCATCAACTCTCAAAGTGTTTCACAAAAATCTTGCTTCGACAAAGTCACTGTCCTTTTCTCATTATGTCCATCAACTCTCAAAGTGTTTCACAAAAATCTTGCTTCGACAAAGTCACTGTCGTTTTCTCATTATGTCCATCAACTCTCAAAGTGTTTCACAAAATCTTGCTTCACAAAGTCACTGTCGTTTTCTCATTATGTCTATCAACTCTCAAAGTGTTTCACAAAAATCTTGCTTCTATCAAAGTCACTGTCATTTTCTCATTATGTCCATCAACTCTCAAAGATCCCTTGCTTCAAAAGAATATTAATTCTTACTAACCATTTGTTTCCATAATCCCTTCTTATAATCCTAAGGCTACATAATCTCCTACCCACTAATCCGTTGGTTTCATCATCTCATTCAATGTCTACTGATTCAATAATAGCATTCATAAATCCTTTGGTTCTTTCTCTTCCTTCTTTCCTTATTTGTCTTTCAACACTGAGTGGAGATATAATAACTGTCTTTTGTTGGCCTCTCCTGCTATTATTTTTCCTAGGTTTTTAATATTTTATCAAATTTTTTCTTGCAGTTGCACCTTTTGTCTGATGTTCTCGCAACATTTATTGAAGGCTCATTGTATCATATTTTGATTTCTATGTCTTACACAAAGCCAAATCATTTTATTTGTTGTTTCTTCAGTATTAAATGTTGAGAATTATTCCTAACTTTTTTCTATGTTCTTCACTTATGATCCTGTCCTTCAAGCTATTTCTTACCAAGCATCTAAAGATCTCTTTGGTTCCATAATCTCATTCTCACTACTAAATCAATAATGTTGCCATCAATGTAATCATGGTTCCATAAGCTCATTCTCAACAAACCTTCCCTTCTACAAAGTCATCCTCAACTTCCATAAACTTATTCTTGCTGATTCCTTGATGCCACAAACTCATCCTCAACGTACCTTTGATTCTATAAATTCATTCTTGCTAATCCCTTGATTCTATAATCTTCCTTGCTAGCACTTTGGTTCCTTGCTTAACCTTAATTCCATAAACCCACCCTTAATATATATATATGATTTCATATAATCAGCATTGGGAGTCACGATAGCTCAGTAGTTAGTGAACAGGACTACAAAGGACAAGAAGTAGGGTTCGATCCCAACCGACGGCTTCCGGTTCGCCCAGACTTTAATGGGTACTGGATTTTTTTCTGGGAGAGTAAAGCGGCATGGGCGTAATACCGACCACATTACCCCAAGAATCATGTGCCAAAGGTCTGTAAAATTTATGGTCACTAAAACCAATATTCCCTATACGCCACTTGGTGTGACAGGGGTACTTTACTTTTTTTTACTTTTTTATAATCAACATTGCTGAACTTTAAGCTCAATAAACTGATGCATGTTGACTTTAGGTTCAATAAGCTGGTGCTTGCTGACCCTATGGTACCATAAACTCATTCTTGCTGACCCTGTGGTACCCTAAACTCATTCTTGCTGACATTTTTGCTCTACAAACTCTCCTTGTTGTTACCTTGGCATCATACGTTCTCTTTGTTTTAACCTTGGCAAGCATAAACTTTCCTTGTTAATACTTTGGTACCATAATCTCACAAATATACCCTCAAAGATGCCATACATTTACCTCCATAAGCTGAGTGGTTCAACAAACAGGCTGTAGCTATTGTTAACATCACTTGTAGTTGATTTTAATTATTATTGCTGCTGCTATTACTATTACCACTGCTGCTGCTAATATTATTAATAAAGACATATTAAAAGACTTAAACATTAAAAACAGCTGGCTTTTAAACACCATTTTAGAGAGGAAATTAAAATACTATGGCCACATCAAAAGACACAGTGGACTGGAAAGAACAATAATGGAAAGTAAGGTTCATGGAGGAGACAATTCAACACATGAAAAGAGGCAAAGCTTCAGGTTAAAAATAACAATTGAAGAGATAGATGCATTAGGAGAGCAGGGAGTAGAAGTCATAACAAAACTACTCAATGACATAACAGTGGACACATACCCAAAGATCTACTAAATTCTATCTTTGTAGTCATACTGAAAAAGTCAGGCGCCACTGATTGCGAAAACCATCGCACTATTATTCTCATGAGTCATAATGACAAAAATATTACTAAGAATCATCATAAGATGCGTAAGGAACAAAATAAAACCAGAAATAAGTGAGGAAAAATGTGGATTTGTGGAAGGAAAGGGCACCAATAATGCAATATACATCCTGAGAACATTGATAGAAAGAGCTACAGAGGTAAAGAAAGATCTATGTACATATGACTCAAACCATTGAGAGTTGATGCTTTATAGACCACACAAAAGCATTTGACAAAGTAAAGCATTTGGAAATAATCAAAATGCTGGAGAAATTAAACATTGATGGCAAGGATCTGAGAATCATAAAAATGATGTACTGGCAATAAACAGCAACCATAAGAATTAGCAACCAAACAGGACAGTTCCAATATATATAAAATAAGGAGTCAGGCAAGGATGTGTTCTGTCGCCGGATTTGTTTTCACTTTACAGCAAAAATATTATGAGATCAATAGTAGTCAAATCAAATTAGTAATCAAAAGTTTGTCAAATCATTAGACAGTTATCACCACTATTGTCCAACAAGGAAATAACTCTAGAAGCAAAACGGGCACTCTACAATACAATCTTCATCACAATGCTACCAATGCCAGTCCTGGACCCTGGATGCAAGAACAATAAGAAAATAACCTCTACTGAGATTAAATGTGTCAGACGAATGACAGGAAACAGTCTGAGAGATAAGATCGAAAAAGAAGAACATCAGAAAAAAGCTAGGAATAGCCTCTACCATAGAATATATAAAGAAACAACAGATAAAATGGTTTGGCCATGTGACACGGCAGAAAGATCAAAACACAACACAACTCAATAAACGTTGTGAGAAAACCAGACCCAAGGGTAGACCACGAAAAAGATGGATCTATGGAATACTAGAAGCACTAGGAAACATAACAGCAGCAGAGGCGAACAGAAGAGTAAAAGACAGCAAATTATATCTCTCCTCGACGCTGAAAGGTAAATGAGGAAGGAAAGAATAATAATAATAATAATAATAACATCAGATGGAAGATGCGCCACAGAAATAAAAAGCGGAATAGCTCACACCAAAATAGCATTTCAGAAAATGAAAAACATCTTATGCCTCAAAATCTATGTCAATAGAAGTGAGAATGAGAGTTCATCGGTGCTATATAGAACCAATTCTGAACTATGGGAGCGAATCATGGACAGTAAACAAATGAAAAGACCATTAGACGCCACAGGGATGGGATTTCTCAGAAGAATGTTGAAAGCTGTATCTATCTATTGACCTTTCGAGCCGTAACCGGCCCATAGGGCGTAGACCAAGATACACCTTCTCCTATATGAATTTTTGTTCTAGCAGTTTTCTTTTAAAGATATTTTATCAAATCTCGCCATCTGTCTCTGTTCTGTGCAAGCAGTTCTATCTCATTGAGGGAGCCGATTCCTGCTGCTCTTGCCTCTCTCATCAATGTTCTTCTCAGTGTCTCCCTGGGTCTTCCTCTTTTTCTTTTACCTGTTGTTTCCCATATGAGGGCTTGCTTTGCTATTCGATTATTATCTCTTCTCATCACATGTCCAACGTATGACCATCGTCTTTTCTTTATTACTGAAGATATTAGTGGTTGATTGGCGATTTCTCTAATTTCCTCGTTTGTTTTGAATTCGTTCCATTCTATACCAAGTATTTTCCTTAGACATTTATTTTCGAATGCGTTCAACTTTGTTTAAAAAAAAAAGCTGTATGGACAGCTAAAAAGACCAATGAGGAAATCCTCATAGAGGCCAACACAAGAAGGGAGCTCCTAAAAAACATCAGAAACAATCAACATTTTTGGGCACATCATGATAAGAGGAAAGTTGGAATACTTGGTTACAACAGGCAAAATACAGGGAAAGAGAGATCGTGGATGACAACGTGAGAAGATATTAGACAGCTTGGTGTCATGGCATGAAAATAGTCAACAACAGAATTGATATGATGCACATTGGATAGAAGATTGTGGAAGGACATGATCGCCTACACCAAATGGTATGGCACATGACGATGATGATGATGGTTCATGGATGATGCATCTGGAGTAGACAAAGAAGATGGTCACTTCAAGACATCACGGAGATCTTGAAAATGACAACAGAAAATGTGGAAGACTAGACTAGAGACAGGGATTCGTTCAGATGGGCTGTGGTATTGTAATATTCTGCAAAGGGTGTGCGACCTGATGATGATGATGACGAATATTATCATTCAAATATAAAATAACACAGTAGATATTTAAAAGACAACTATCCTTACGACACAAAGTACCACTGCTTGTGGTGGATCACAACAGAATCAGAGCGATAAAGGCCGATTGGTCAAAGCAGCTGCCACGAGTGTGAAACTCAGGATTTTTATTTCAGCCCTGATAGAAAAAATCCTTTCTGTCAACTGCAGGTTTCAAACACTGTACGTCAGCCTTTCAGCTTGCAAAACAGTGGTTTTAGCTGCGTGGCCACGCACACCACCTTAGAGGTGATAAGAGAATAATATCAAACGTATTTAACAATTAGCTTAGAAATCAACTATAGAACAAATAACATGACATACATCCTACCTTTCTGTGACACAATCCAAAGTAGGTAAGAACAACTTCAGCAAATTTGGCAATAAGGACATATAACGTAGCTCTCGTGTTCTTATTTGGTCATCTCTCAATCTTTTTGTATGAGCTCGGAACTCCTTACGTGCCTGCTCTGTACCAAACATCTCCACGTAATGCCCAAAGTCTGATTCAGGTTCTAGTTTCTTTTTCCATGACCCCCACATTGCCTTTGGATCTGTTACGTTTGTACGTAATAAATGTATATATGCCTCTTTGGCAACCTCAAGCAGCTCATGCCGCTGCTTCCTGGCATCTTGGAAGGGCAGGATTTTGGTCTTGGCTTTAGTTCTGTCTATGAGGTGAGCTAGAAGCATAAATGAAGCTTCGATATTGATGTTTTCATGGGCGGATGTTTCAACCAATGGTACATTTCCTTTAAACTCCTTACGGTTGATAAGCTTTTCGGCTTCTTTGATGTACTCTGAGCATGAAGCGTCCCCTTTAGTTGTAGCAAGAACGACCGGTTTTTTAGTTTTGAGCGCATTATTGAGCAAAGCTGTCACAAATTCAACCTGCTTTTCTACAGATCTCTGAGGGACTTTGCTGACATCAAAGCAGCATAGAAATCCATCAATTGTAAGCTTTCCCTCAGGTATTAAAACTTGTGGATAAGCACTGTCTGTTTCCATACCTGTTGAGGCAGACAAACAATTAATAAGACAATACAGACCAACTCTAGTAGGTACTGGTACACAGAGTAAACAGGTCACATTATACATTTAACAAATGGTGTACAGAAGTATCCAAATAGAGGGAGGAATTTTAACACTAATGTACCTACCATTCAATGGCTTGCTTCACAAAGGAAGAAATAATAACATGAATTTGTCAAATCACAAATGGTGACCTATGGGTTCTACATTAGAGTAAGCTATCTATATCAATATACTGAAGAAAAAAAAACAGACAAAGAAAACTGCTTTTCTCTTGGCCTATCCCATGATGTGTTAAGTCACTTAGGCATCATCAACACATACAATTATTCTCCTCTAGTTATCTTTATCATTTACTTAATTTGAATCAGAATAGATGAAATTAGAATCAGAATAGCTAAAGCAGCAATGTCTTTCAGAAGCCTTGAAAAATTGTGGAAATCAAAACTCATCAGCACAAACACAAAACTTAGGCTATTCAAATCAAACGTACTATCAACCCTTACGTATGCTTGTGAAAGCTGGAAAACAACAAGAGATATAGAAACAAAGTTGAACGTATTCGAAAATAAATGTCTAAGGAAAATACTTGGTATAACGTGGAACGAATTCAAAACAAACAAAGGAAATGAGATAAACCGCCAATCAACCACTAATATCTTCAGTAATCAAGAAAAGACGATGGTCATATGTTGGACATGTGATGAGAAGAGATAATAACCAATTAGCAAATCAAGCCCTCATGTGGGAAACAACAGGTAAGAGGAAAAGAGGAAGACCCAGAGAGACACTGAGAAGAACAGTGATGAGAGAGGCAAGAGCAGCAAGTATCGGCTCCCTCGATGAGATATAGCTGCTTGCACAGAACAGAGACAAATGGCGAGATTTGATAAAATATCTTTAAAAGAATTGAAAACTGCTAGAACAAAAATTCAGATGAAGGAGTATCTTGGTCTACGCCCTATGGGCCGGCTACGGCTCGAAAGGTCAATAGACAGATAGATAGATCATAGCACATGGAGAGCAAAAATTAAAAATGGCACAGCAACTTTAGAGACAGTGCTGATATCAAATTCAAAAGACAAAAGGAACAAAAGAAAAGAGACCATTTCTAGCGTCTTCTCAGTAGATGCCTTTCGTTCTCTAATCAAACAGCAGGTCCATATTTTTCCAGCTGGATTGATTGGGAGAGGCATTTTGTGAACCTTGGTGTTTATCATTAAAAGTGAGCCCTACTTTGTTATTCCAGCTTAATTTATTGGTGTGGTCTAAATATTAGACATACCACAGCATACAACATCATCATCATCATGTACCCTGCCAGTTGGCGTAGGCAATCATGTCCCTCCACAATCTTCTATCCACAGTGCATCGTATCAGTTCTGTTGTTGACTGTTTTCCATGCCATGACACCAAGCTATCTAGTATTTTCTCTCTTTGTCGTCCGCGATCTCTCTTTCCTTTTATTTTGCCAGTTGTAACCAAGTATTCCAACTCTCCTCTTCTCATGATGTGCCCGAAAAATGTTGATTGCTTCTTTCTGATGTTTTTTAAGAGCTCCCTTTTTGTGTTGGCCTCTTTGAGAACTTCCTCATTGGTCTTTTTATCTGTCCAGGGAACTTTCAACATTCTTCTGAGAAATCCCATCTCTGTGGCCTCTAATCGTCTTTTCATTTGTTTGTCTATTGTCCATGATTCGCTTCCATAGGTCAGAATTGGTTCTATATAGCACCAATGAACCCTCTTTCTCATTTTTATTGACATAGATTTGTTGCATAAGATATTTTCCATTTTCTGAAATGCTATTTTGGCCTGAGCTATTCTGCTTTTTATTTCTTAGACAACATGAAATGAAACATGTTCTTCTGACAACATAATCTAATATATTATTAAGTGCTTGTATTTTATGTTGTACTTCTGACATTACTATTTGTGTTATAAAAACATAAAGGTAGACAGGAAGTGCATCCTCTGATCAGATCAAATGTGTCCCTGACTCTCCATATTGATTAGTTTTAGTTTTACCATAATTGCTACAATTTGTGATGTTCTTAACAATATCCTAGATTTGGAATAGTAAACAGATCATATCTGAGAGTTTTGTACAAGTGGAAGAGTGATCAGATACAATCTGACATGTTTGTACAAGTGGAAGAGTGATCAGATACAATCTGACATGTTTGTACAAATGGAACAGTAATCTGATACAATCTGACATGTTTGTACAAGTGGAACAGTAATCTGATACAATCTGACATGTTTGTTCAAGCGGAACAGTTATCTGATACAATCTGACATGTTTGTACAAATGGAACAGTAATCTGATACAATCTGACATGTTTGTACAAATGGAACAGTAATCTGATACAATATGACATGTTTGTACAAGTGGAACAGTAATCTGATACAATCTGACATGTTTGTACAAATGGAACAGTAATCTGATACAATCTGACATGTTTGTACAAATGGAACAGTAATCTGATACAATATGACATGTTTGTACAAGTGGAGCAGTAATCTGATACAATCTAACATGTTTGTACAAGTGGAGCAGTTATCTGATACAATCTGACATGTTTGTACAAGTGGAACAGTAATCTGATACAATCTGACATGTTTGTACAAGTGGAACAGTAATCTGATATGTTTGTTCAAGCGGAAGAGTGATCAGATACAATCTGACATGCTTCTACAAGTAGAAAAGTAATCTGATACAATCTGACATGTTTGTACAAGTGGAACAGTAACCTGATACAATCTGATATGTTTGTACAAGTGGAGCAGTAATCAGATACAATATGACATGTTTGTACAAGTGGAACAGTAATCAGATACAATATGACATGTTTGTACAAGTGGAACAGTAATCTGATACAATATGACATGTTTGTACAGGTTTAACAGTAATCTGATATGATCAGTCTAATAAGTCTTTCCTTTTCTACTTTGTATCAAATTTTCCTTCTAAAAGTCCAACATTTTAAAAGGAATATAATGAAAAGACATAACCATTAATAAATTCAATAAACATAAGACATGATTCAGAATTGTATTTTTAACCATTCCCACACATGGAACAATGAAAATATTTTCACAATATCTAATTTCAATATAAAAGAGACATTTCAATTAAAAACCATGGATAAATAACAGTAATTGTGCAAAAACCCCCTGCAACTTTAACTCAGCCCCAACCACCTTCTTACAACTGGCATTTACAAGGAATGGCTTCAACATGGAAGCTACCAAATAAAAAGTAAAATAGTTTAGTATAATTAATTTAAAATACTCTGTCTACAATGGAATGATGGTTATGGTTATGGAAGGCCCGGTATCACTGCAAATGAATTAAAATCCATAATTATTCAACCGCCCGTGCCAGTGGAATCATCCAATTTACTATCTCATCTCCCAAACAAAGAAAGGTAACTGTGGACCCCATCATTGCAGTCTCAGCACACTCTAAAAGACATAAGGCGAAACCGCACAGAAAGTGAACACAGCCAACTGCTCCTTGTCATACGATATCATCTTTCATCGTAAACAATCGGAATATCGAAACACGATTAAAACGGATGAAACACACAGCTCACGGTGTGCACAGAGCACTTAACTCAGTAGTTCCTGCAACAAGTCGGACTTGGAATATGAGGAAACTGCAACAAGGAACATTTTTCAAACATAGCCTTCAATGGTTCCTGCTGCCTATCCACCATATTGACCAGAAGTTCACGTCCTCCTGAAAATGATGATCGTCATATTTTTTTTAATGTATAGCGCTTGATGATGTTAGGATCGTTTTTTTACGCCAAATCCGAGCACATGAAACACAGTTAGGCGTTGAATTATCTCCATTGCACATCAAACAACAGACCATAAGGTCTTCATGCAATGTCAACATTAGTGTACAGCCAGTCTAGGGATAAACGATGAGCCACTATGATGATGTTGCACACACAACAATAGCTGCGCCTATATATTCCCGCCTACTCTAGTGAATGCAGCCTACAACGAATGAAACAGTGCAAAATCCCTAAAGTGAAAATTTAGGTTGATTTGGCAGAGTCTACATTAATGAGTTGTAACATGTAAATAATTTGCGTCAAACAATTCCAACGTCAAACGACCTTGGAACAGCACTCAATGTGTTGACGTAAACCGCATATCAACTCTAGACGGTGGAAGGTCGCATTCACACTTGACTTGTCAAAACGGAATATTGCAATGTGTACAACACCGCATCATCGGCGCAGATTTATTAAGTATAACATCATATTGACTTTAACACAGAAAAGTGCATTGGAGAGCTGAAATTAATCAGTCCCCAAATGCATTTCCTGCAGCGACTGAGAGAACATGAACTTCATTGTTTGTTGAATGGAATGAATTCAAGACTACTATAGAGATAAGGAGCCGTGATAGCTCAGTGGTTAGTGAACTGGACTACCACGGACAAGGGGTAGGGTTCGATCCCAACCGACGGCTTCCGGGTTCACCCAGCCTTAAATGGGTACCGGATTTTTTTCTGGGAAATTAAAGCAGCACGGGCGTAATACTGACCACATTACCCCAAAAATCATGTGCTGAAGGTCTGTAAAATATAGGGTCACTAACACCATATTTCCCTATACACCAATTGGCGTGACGGGGGTACTTTACTTTACTTTATAGAGATAAGGAAAATGGCCATGCAACCAACGATCTCATCTACAATTAGGAAGAGAAGATAGACATGCACTGAGAAGACACAACAATAGAATCTCAAAGCAGGCTCTTCTGTGGGAAACATCAGGATACAGAAAAAAAAGAGGATTACTAAGGTAGACACTGAAAAGAACACTTATAAGAGAAGCAAAGTTGGCAGGGATAGACTCAATGGATAAGATCAAACATCTCACCCAGAATAGCGAATGATGGCAAAAAAAACACAATGAACTCTATGTGACGTCTAGCGGCAATGGAAAAATCAAGAATCAGTTTATATGTTGGTAACATTTTAAGAAACAATTAAATAAATTCTTACTTAATATTTTTAAGAATGCTTACGTATGTGTGTGAAGCTGGAAAACAACAAGAGACATAGAAACAAAGTTGAACGCATTCAAAAATAAATGTCTAAGGAAAATACTTGGTATAGCATGGAACGAATTCAAAACAAACGAGGAAATTAGAGAAATTGCCAATCAACCACTAATATCTTCAGTAATAAAGAAAAGATGATGGTCATATGTTGGACATGTGATGAGAAGAGATAATAACCAAATAGCAAAGCAAGCCCTCATGTGGGAAACAAAAGGTAAGAGGAAAAGAGGAAGACCCAGAGAGACACTGAGAAGAACATCGATGAGAGAGGCAAGAGCAGCAGGAATCGTCTCCCTCAATAAGATAGAGCTGCTTGCACAGAACAGAGACAAATGGTGAGATTTGATAAAAGATCTTTACTAGGATTGAAAACTGCTAGAATAAAAATTTAGATAAGAGAAGGAGTATCTGGGTCTATGCCCTATGGGCCGGCTACGGCTCGAAAGGTCAATAGAAAGCTAGAAAGAATATATATATATATATCCATGTTTCATAAAAGAGTTTAAAAGAATTAAGTGCAGCCTTTATTGTTCTTTAAATGAGAAACAGAAAAAAACTATAATTTACAGCATCAAACCATTGCAGTCTTACATCTTACACCACTACCAACATTATATCATTGTAAATCTTATATCTTACACTACCAGCATCAAGCCATTGCAATCTTACATCTAACACTACCTATAATTAAATCATTGTAAATCTTATATCTAACACTCTTTCAGTGCTAGCAGACAACACAAAAGGCTTGCAGTGTACATTGCTTTTAGTCCCTGTTCTTAGCAGGCCTCTCAACCTCAATAAGAGTCAATGCCCTCTATCGTCTTTGTCTCTCTTGTCAGTGTTTTCAGTGCCTCTCGATGTTTATCTTTTTTCCCCATTTGAAGGTTTGCCTTGTGATGCTCTAGTTATCTCCTCTCACAACATCATAGTCATATGTCCACATTCTCTTCCTGATTATAGAGAAGCTTCCTTATTGCACAGCCACGTCTCTTATTTATTGCATAGCCAAGTGTCTTATTTCTGCACTAGTCTTGAATTCATTCCACAGCATACAAAGTATTTACCTTAGGCATTTGCTTATGAATATATCTAATTTCAGATTAATAAGACAGAACGTATATTATTTCCATAGCCCCTAGATAAACCGTGCATTCCCCTACCCCAAAGTCTGTACCCCCACCCCCGAATTTAATTAATGTAAATTTGTCTCTCTAAATTTGTTAATAATTGACACAACTCACCTAACTGGTCCTTGCAGATATACATGAGCTTCTCTGCACTCTGGACCTTTCCGCTGACAGCTCTCTTGATGTATGTCTCTGTCCGAGCTGTCTTGAAGGGAGAGAAGCTGACATCGTCTATAAATTCTGTCTGCTCCACCTGTGGATAATTTTGATAGGTTTGCACTTTAAGTGTCAGAAATTATGTTCAGGTTTTATCTCAATTGAATTTTATCTCGATTGAATGTTATCTCAATTGAATTGTATCTCGATTGAATGTTATCTCAATTGAATTTTATCTCGATTGAATGTTATCTCAATTGAATTTTTTCTCAATTGAATTTTACCACAAGAAATGTGTATCTTAAACATGCAAATATTTTTTTTAACATTGCAACATTAGTTGTGACCACACAAAAATAGAAACACAGGAAAATAGAGAAATAACTGGCAAGGAGAGCCAGAAATGGACAATGAGAACAAGGCTTGATCTTGGAACTGAAACCCAATAAAGTTTAAAATGGAAAATTTAGCTATAGAACAACAATAGTTGAAATGTTGATGAAAGCAATAGGGGACTGGGTGGTCTAGGGTAAGACATTGACCTCTGGACAGTATGGTTGTGGGTTTGAATCCCAACATGCCAGTGGCATTTTTCACTTTGAATCTGTGGATTCCTCAAGGCATGGCCCTACTCTGCGTAATGAAATCCTATGTCAAGCCCTCTCCCATAACAACGAAAAACAGAAGGTCCTATGTACACCTGCGTACAATAACTCTTTCAGTCACAAGACTACACCCACGCATGTATACTGAGTGATTCGATGAGCATGATAAAAAAAAGTGGAGGCAGGCTCTGTACGTATGCAATGGGTACAGTCGTTGCAGAAATCCAAAATACGTAAGGTCACCTTTGTCTATGTCTCTGGACATGTGGGATTACGGGGAAATGAAAGAGCGAACAGGTTGGCTAGCTGTGCTGTCGTTGAGGACGGGCAACCAATGGATTGGGCAGACATCATCAATGCCCTCCAAGATGTGGGAAGAACACAGGACTTTGACAAACACAGATCCACGTCACTTCTTCTGATGATGGAAATGGGAGTTAAGATGGGCACAGCCAGAAACGAGAAACTTAGTGGCCGTGTAAGAAGACTTATCAACCAACATAGAACTGGAGTTGTCAGTCGCTGGACGCTTTGAGACTTGCTGAGGAGGGGATCTGTGCACCTATGGACATGTTCAGAGTGCAATAATGATGACCCGCAAATAACTCAGTAACTCTTTCAGTATGTTAGTTTTTTATCAATGAATCAGAAGAGATTTCAGAGACAAAATTGCTCATAGACCTTATGACTTTAAATATCAATCAACATTCTTTATCTAACAGAAAGATTCATATTTCTAAAAATGAATATTTAGATTGTTATCTAAACATTCATATACAAACTGTATATGAATGTTTAGATAACTAAACAAGGGATTAGATTTCACCAATAACAGATAAAAGATGCTAAGACACGTAGAAAGAAAAATGGGGGATAAATGGATACATAAAAAAAAAAAAAACATAAAATTGAGACCATAATTGTCAAAGTACCATCCTAAACATTGAGTCAAAGTAAACCAATATGGATTATTTTGTGGAAAAAAAAACAATTAGCAACATGTCTTCAAGCAACCTTGAAAGTCTTACTGATGTAGCATAAAAATAACTGAACTTTTGTCATTAACAATCACAATGTATTGATTTCCTTTCCACTGTAATCTTATTGATTTATTTATTACAAGAGTATCCAAGATGAACCTTTATTTTATTTCTAAATCCAGATTGAAATCGCTCAGGCAACTGTTCACATTGTTACTTAAATATTATCATTATTCGAAACATTGAAAAAATAAGTTAATTTACTGGCTTTTTCAGTTGTCATCAATTGAATTCTAGCATTAAAATCAACACTACTTATGTCATACTATTTCTATCAGCTGATTTTTGTTGGTGACAGTCACTGCTTTTCTTTGTAAACACCATGTATAGAATGAAGCAGGAACTCTCCAGTAAAGAGTGTTCAAAAGAAATGATAAAAAAATAACTAAATGTAAAAAATAGGAATTTGTCTTTAGAAATTAAATTGAGAATGGCACAGGGTGAGGCAGACTGTGTCGATATGGTCTTGACCAAAATGAGCATGAGGCCGGCTGCGATGAAACGTATAAAAAGAGTTATGAACCTTTGGTGGTTAAAGGTTAAAAAAAAAAAAGAGTGTAAGCCAAAAATGGCCCTGCCAGAACAAAAATTTGTTAAGCAAATGTACCCATGCTGAAGATGGCTGTGTCAGGCTCAAAGGAACAGGTATTACCGTAAACTAACGACACAATGTATCCATGACCAGTTAACGGTTGAGCACTAACTCCAAGAGGATAAGAAGAAGAGACGATGAAGGGGAGAATAGCCATATTGTAAAACAATACAGAAGAATCCAGTTACATCACACCAAGCAGGTGTAGCTAATGAAATGTCTGTTTTTTTTCCACAATTAGAATTACCTTATATTCTAGAAGAAGTAATTTTACATTTTTTATTAGACTGTTTTTTTTTACATGGCTATTTGTAGGTGTAGAAATCCCACAGGGTTACTCCCACCAAACAGTGTACTTTACAACTGCCACTTCTCTAGGGTCTCTAATTCAGTAAGCGCAGTCAAGTACTCTCCTTACCTGATCAAAGGTGAGGTACCAATTTTTTTTTCTCTTCAGCTGATTTAACTAGAGGTTGCATGTTTAACACCTTAGTGCTTGGCATGAAAAGCATGCTTCTATATTTTTGCTAACTCATTCTCTGCACAGAAACTAACTCTCCCTAAAATAGTGGCATAACCACCAAGAACTAATTGACAAAAAAGACAAAACCTGCAAGTATACCTGCACAATACACAAGCAAGCAATTATGCATAAAGACTAACACTGAAAATAAAAAGTAATCAATATTTCTAGAGGAAGGAAGAACATGATCAAATAGTAAAAGTAAAGTACCCCCGTCACGCCAAGTGGCGTATAGGGAAATATGGTGTTAGTGACCATATATTTTACAGACCTTCAGCACATGATTTTTGGGGTAATGTGGTCGGTATTACGCCCGTACTTCTTTACTTTCCCAGAAAAAAAATCCGGTACCCATTTAAGGCTGGGTGAACCCGGAAGCCGTCGGTTGGGATCGAACCCCTTGTCCTTTGTAGTCCAGTTCACACAGGTAATAAATAACTAAAGCCAAATTGATGAACTCAAACATTTTGGTGACATATCCATCATCAGGTGCCATACCTGTTAGGGTAGGCAATCATGACCCTCCACAACTCTCTTATTCCAAGTGTACTGTATCAATTTTGTTTTTGACTGTTTACCATGCCACATCACCAAGCTATTCGCTACCTTCTCACCTTGTCATCCACAATCTCTCTTTCTTTGTATTTTACCAGTTGTAACCAAGTATTTCAACTTTCATCTTCTCATGATGTGACCGGAAAAAGTTGATCAACCATAGTGCAAAAAAACAACAACAAACTATCCCTCCAATCAATGATGAAAGGCAAATAAGAAAGCAGCAAAGAAGAAGCAGTGGTAACTCATGGTATTAAAAAAAAAAAGGAAAGTACCCCTTTACGCCAAGTGGTGTATAGGGAATATGGTGTTAGTGACCATATATTTTACAGACCTTCAGCACATGATTTTTGGGGTAATGTGGTCGGTATTACGCCCGTGCCACTTTACTTTACCAGAAAAAAAATCCGGTACCCATTTAAGACTGGGTGAACCTGGAAGCCGTCGGTTGGGATCGAACCCTACCCCTTCTCCTTTGTAGTCCAGGTCACTAACCACTGAGCTATCGCGGCTCAACTCATGGTATAAACAACATATAAATTAAGATTTTTGTATTCTACTTTCATGCAAAATAGATTTTTTAACCATCAAAAGTGTATCATGATGTTAATCTCATGTAAAGAGTTTAACTCTCTTTTATTATTACCAGGATAATTCCAGGAGTAAATATTACAATTATAAGAACCTAACAATACTTCTTTCTCTCCGTTTTCTTCTACTGCTTGTACCCATGAGATGTTGCGGAGAGAAGAGTAGAGTAGAGTAGATACATGTAGCTTTCTGGGCACTGTTATTTGCCTTGACAACTTGAATTTTTTTAGAGACTAATTCTGTCCATCCACACTTTTCTGGGTCACCTTTTTATTTTGTAGCCTGATATTTTCATGTTGAATGCACTACTCTAAGTTGATCTGTCTGATCACTATCACTGCCTATCTGATCAGATGTTGACACTTTAATTCCTTGATGTTCAATTAATCAATTACTGGAACTGCCCTACCGTTTTTCTCAGCATTTAGTTTCCTTTTACTTTATCCCTTCCTGTTATGATTGCAGCATTTCCTATGCATCTCATTTCATGTAAAGTAATTTTTAATTTGTATATACATCAAATCGGCTCCCTCAATGAGATAGAGCTGCTTGCACAGAACAGAGACAAATGGCGAGATTTGATAAAAGATCTTTACAAGGATTGAAAACTGCTAGAATAAAAATTTAGATAAGAGAAGGAGTATCTGGGTCTACGCCCTATGGGCCAGCTACGGCTCGAAAGGACAATAGATAGATATACATCAAGGAACCTCAGTGGCTGAGTGATTAGTGCACTCACTTCCAAATCAGAAGGATCCATATTTCAATTTTCAAATGTGGTGGAATTTTTTTTTTCAGACCATTGAGATTCTGGGGTTCATCCAGCCTCTAAAAATGGACACCTGGGTTTTTTTTTTCTGCGAATTAATCTGATGTGATATAGACTTCACTCCAAAAAAATGTGTTTTGGTCATGAACAGATATGGTCACTAATTTCTCCATACACTGAGCAAGGAAGGGGAGTGAACCTTTACTTTGTACTTTTTATATACCAAGAACTATCCATGTTTGGCAGTGACACTACCACATGTATGTACAAAAACTGCATTTATCAATGTCTTTCTTATTTGGATCACTGACTACAACCGCCACAAAAACAACAAAAAAAACATACCACATGAAATGTGAAGTTGCTGCCATCATCTGTTTTAACAACAGAACCCCAGTACAGAAAGTGATCATTATTTATGACACGACCTGCAAAGTCACTTTGGCTCAGGACAGAGATATGCTCCTGGTAATAATTGTCAGCGACCTGGGGAGGGAAACAATTAACTTAAGTAACACATCATTCTACCTATTCTTCTATATATCCACTTTTCACTGGCTTCAATTCTCTGTTCTGTTTTCTTGTCTAATGTCCATGTTTCTGCATCTTATAGTAATGTTGAGAAGATATAGCATTTTGCTATTCTTAGTTTTAGCCCTGGTGTTATTTGTTTTGGTGTTAGTATATTTTTCATGACATTAAAGTTACTTTTTGCCATTCCTATTCTTTTGTTTAATTCAGTTTTTCCATCACTGATTCATCACGGGTCTAACTAAGGTAGTTGTAGCTCTGAACAGTCTCCAGGTCTATTCCTTCAATTTTGATATCCACTTGTAGGTTTTGAGCATTATCTATGTTTATGATCATAGTTTTAGTCTTTTTGATATATCTAAACCATATTTTTGCTTGTCATGTTTATTTCATTAACTAATTGTTGTAGATCTTTAGGATTTACATAAACAATATTTTACATATACAACAGCCAATGTCTGCAAACAACATCAGGTGAAGTAATTCTTTCTTATGTTATTATCCACTCACTCAAAAACTGATTATAACTTCTGAATTAACTCTTTCCGTACGTTTCGCGGCACTGTGCGCCATTCTGATTTCAGCAGTGTACGTATTGCCGCAACGCATAGTGCATCACGCTCAGTTTTAATAGTGTGAACGCCATCAAACCATATTCTTTTTACATGTTTTGTATCATCTTGATATTGGTGAAATCTAATAGCTTGTTCAATTATCTAAATATTCATATATAATATGTTATATGTTAGATAGGTATAAATATAAAGATTGAGTCTTAAAACCATGAACAATTTTGTCTCTGAAATCTCTTCCGTTGTGTCGATAAAAAGCTTCCGTATGGAAAGAGTTAAAACTTCAGCGATTGGTTATTTTTAATTAAAACATTTCACTAAATAAAATATCGTAATTATGGAATTAATCTTTTATTCTTCTTTTCAAATTTTGTTTTAGTGTAACTAAAAATATATTTCATTTAATAGAAAAAATTGTTCAGTACACATTTATTTTTCTATTTTAAAGTCAACTTAATGGCCTTCAAAGATTAAGTGATGATGTGCACATTTCCTTGAAGGAGTTCATCCAAAAGATTATAGGCCCAAGATATCAAGGACTTCTTACAAGATATGTTCATTACTGGAGCAACATAGCTTGACTGCATCAAAAACAAAAGTAACATCCTTGAATAGTAATAATAATAATAACAACAAAACACAATCAATAGGTTTGCCCCAAGCACAGCTGAGGAGGTCATTGTGGTCCATGCCGACCACCCTGGAAGAGAAACTTTATAGTGCACCCGAATCACTGAAACAGACATCAGCCTTCATAAGAGAGTCCAGAACCCTATTCTGAATAAGCTGTGAACGCAGAAAAAGAAGAATGGTAATAATGATTTTAATGTTAATTATGACAGGTTGGAGAGTGGATAGCCGAATTGATAACTTCTTCTTCTACTACCTTTCAGCTCCCTGTGGTGCATAGGTCTTCAACAAACACTTTCCAAGTCGTTCTGTTTCTTGCCATTCTTTTAAGATCATTCCATGTCTTCCCCATCATCTTCAACTCTGCTTCCATCTGTCTTCTCCAAGAATTCCTTGGTCTTCCTCTTTGTCTTTTCCCCTGGGGATTCCAAAAAAGGGCCTGTTGTGTAATACTCTCAGTTGGCTTCCGTAGTGTGTGTCCTATCCATCGCCATCGTCTATGCTGTATCTCTTTATCCACTGGTATTTGACCGGTACATTTCCATAATTCTATGTTCTAATTGATAACTTGATGGGCTCAAAGTCAGGGAAATGCGAACGCAGGTATGATGAATCTCAGTAGGGTCAACATTTTTTTTTCTATAGGGGAGGGTGGAGAGAGAGAGAGATAGAGATAAAAGCTTAGGCCGAACACCTTGCACTGACTGTACTGGACAAGCAACCTTTATTCTCCGGTCATATAATTTCCATGGCAGACCAAAAAAAAGGGATAATGCCATAAAAATAGTTTGTTTGTTTTTTTTTTAAATGAGAGGTTACAATCTATTAAATTATTTATCATTACTTTGTGCTGAGGAAGCAAGGAAAAGGACAATGAACTAGCAGATGGAAAAATGAACACTGGCCTCTGACATGTGGATAAGACAAGGACATAACATATATCATTAACAGAAAGGTAAGACAAGTAGGTTTGAGAAACAGAAATGACACAAGAAATATTGTAAAAAAGAAAAATCAGGATTAAGAATCTCTCTGTTGGTGCAAACAATAGGAAATGAATACAATGATAATAGGCAGATAGTGATGCTGAATCAGATTTGATCTATCAAAACTAATACCAGGCACAGAACTTAGAAGAAAAAATGAGTATAAACAGACCAAAAACAGCCTGTAAGAGAACAATGGAGGCAAAGAGGCAGCCTTTGGACACCCATGTGAAGGATGAGAAATTAGCACAAGAACTGTTGCTATGCAATGGACTCCAACAAGAAATGTTAAATGGGAGATCAAGAACAATAAGGTAGAGAAGAGTGGAAACAAGAAGTGTAAGTCAGACTTGGGCATAAAATTAATAAACAGGTTGAAGCAGAGATGAAAATGATAGGGAAGACACGGAATGATTTTAAAAGAATGGCAAGAAACAGGACTTTTTGGAAATTGTTTGTTGAAGACCTATGCTCCACAGGGATCTGAAAGGAAGAAGAAGAAAGAAGAAGATAACTTCAATATTTGTGGTTGAGAAAAAACAAATAATGAGACTTCCATTTACTCACCTGATTAAGGAATCTGTTACAAAGACATGATTTGCCCACACCGTATTGTCCCTTCTCTCGTTCAGTGCCTGACAGACCAATCACGCTCACATTGAATGTGCGGCCTTCTGCCCTCCGCGCCATTCCGCGGAGTTACATCTTTACTGGACTCTGTCCAAAAAAAAAAAAAAAAAAAAAAACAAGTAAAGAAAATGGTACATTTATTTGTATAAATGTTCATGTGTTTGAATTCTGATTATTAGCATCTCACAAGCTTATGTTATGTGTCAGAATTCTGATTATTAGCACCTCCCAAGCTTATGTCATGTGTCAGAATTCTGATTATTAGCATCTCCCAAGCTTATGTCATGTGTCAGAATTCTGATTATTAGCATCTCCCAAGCTTATGTCATGTGTCAGAATTCTGATTATTAGCATCTCCCAAGCTTATGTTATGTGTCTGAATTCAGACTATTGGCATCTTCAAAGTTTATCATGTGTCTGGATTCTGATTATTAGCGTCTCCCAAGCTTTACATGTGTGTTTCCCATGTGTTATCGGGGCCTCATTATGAGGGAGTAAATAATAGTGACAGTGACTGACCTTCCAGGCATGTTGTAAGAGGCGACTAAGGAGGTTGATCGATGGCTTGACAAGCTGTCATTGTAAAAAGTATTGTTATGGAAACAGAGCCTTAGATTTTAGAAGCAGTGATCTCTGCAATATGTGCCATTTTGGCAGGCAAGGTTTCTGTTTTTGAGATTGTGGTTCTGCCCTATGTGCCGTCTTCGGCTCGAAAGGACAATAGATAAATAGATAGAAGCTTTACACATGACGGTCAGTGCAGAATCAATACACTGCATTCATTTCTTCTTTTCCATTGCCACAGACTGGTAAAGAAGTTAATAGCTAGCATGCCTTGTGAAATTGTATAGGGCAACAACAAAGTTCCTCCAACTGACTCTTGCTATCCTCTGCAGGGTATGGTCCACATTGTTCATCTCTGCATCCACTTGTTCTCCACCAGTATGTGCTAGGTCTGCATCTTCAATCCAGAATCCACTGCACTTCAATTCTTGTGATTGTTTCTGGATCTCTTCTAATCACATGAGCTATTCACCTCCTTTGTCTGCCTGTTATCACTGCATGCATCTTCATTTGGATGCATATCTTCATCATCTCTTAGCTATTTATTTTGTTTAGCTAAAGTATTCTGATAATTCTTCGCATATAGAATGAATAGAACAATTACAGTCTTGACATTTTCTTCTCTTTATTTTTATCTTCCCTACAAAAGAGCTGAAAATTCACAGCTTTCGTAAACCTTTACATGGTTTTTGTGTTGTACAGGGTGGATCTCCAACCACCGTTTAAACAACTAAAAGCATTCAGGCTTATTTGCCCTTTTATCTATAACTTTCATGGCTCCTCACTCTGATATTACTATTCTTTCCAAGCTTGTTTCTTCATTTCTGTTCAGGTCAGGATTCTTCTTCTTTCCTTCCTCATGTGCCCTTTAGCATCAAGAAACCAATGTTGGTTGTCTTAAATTTAGGCAATGACTTCTGTACTGCATCTACTAGGATGTTAAAAAGGATAACTAGTGAGTGCTGTGATGAGAATGAATCATCATTATCATGTTAAAGTCTCAGTAATCAGTGGCATCAGGGCCAACACTCCCTCTAAGCTATGGGAATGGGTGTGAGGCTGCAACAATCGCTGTTTTCATGTCACTCATCGAATGTTGCCATCTATTTTAATTCACAAAATAGTTGAGCACCATTCACTGTCACTTACGATGAAAGTTCTTTAATTCTTGTGAAATTGCATGTTGAAACAATGCACACTTGTGCATGTAATTTATTATAAATTTAAATTAAAATATTCATGCAAAAGTATTTTTTTTATTCAATCTTGGTGGCTGGACAATAAATGAAAGTTTGGGTGTAATGCAGTAGCTATGAATTACAAATATTTGTTCAAAACTTCTGCTCAGTGGGAGAAGATAGAAGTCTCTGGATTAACCACAAAAAATAACAAGTATTTGTGAAAGACTTGTCTCCATGCAGAATTAAAGTGAGAGATAAAAGTGTATGAAGATAAGAAACTAAAATATATAAAATATAACAGATTTAAGCACTAAATAGATGAAAAGTAAACAATGAGCTGCAACATGTATATTGCCAAAGGGAAGTGATGTGTTAAACTTCACTGAACTAAGTCTTACTATTTGAAGGTGAAGAGGCCAGTGCTCTTCCCCACTGTTAATACCTTCCCAAATTTAATACAATAGTTATACATTGTTTTTGTTTTAATTTAGGCGACTAAGGAATGTTTGACTGGGAGTAAACCAAATCAATTAACAATCTTATTTTTGCGTTCACCTAACAAGAGAAACAAAATTGTCTTTATTATTATACGCCAATAAAAGAGTGTTACGTGGGCTTAGATGTTTTGTTGTTTACAGCAAGGCTGATATTTGCAACTTTCAGCCCAACACATCCAACTTCATAATGGTATTCACTTTAGTACAGAGTTGCCTCATCATTCAATCCCTGCCCGCTTGGTCAGATTGTTGCTGCTTGGCCAGATTGGTTAATATGTTTCTACGAACAATGAAGAGGTGGAGTAGGATCTGGATAGTGCTGGTTCATTGTTCCTGACACAAGCAATCCAATAAGTGTTACTAACAGCTTTCAGCCCAGGCACTGATATGCATCTTCACTGTAATCCAGTATACTAACCAATTAATTGCTAATATCATTTTTGAGGTCAAGATGCCCATACTGAATTGAGTGTGGTATGTGACCCACAGCAGACTGTCTGTGCCAGGATAGCGAAAATGAGGGCTGATCAAGACCCTGCTAAACCTCCCAGAGGCCCTCCTGGAAACATATCCAAACTGGCAAAGTGATTAGGGATTGAAGAGGGCAGACAACCCTCCACCCAAATATGCTGTACTGAAGTTGGATATGTTGAGCCGAATGGAGCAAATAAACACAACACAATGCTTCTACATGCACGCAATGTCCTTTTTAGGGGTGTATGATGTAGAGGACAAGAAAATCACTGGAGTCTGTAGAGATGTGGTTTTACAGAAGAATGTTGAGAATACCCAGGTTATCCAGGGGTAGACATAGTACAAATGAAAAAATATTGAGAATCACTGTCATAGTTTGCGAGCCACGATAGCTCAGTGGTTAGTGAACTGGACTACAAAGGACAAGGGGTAGGGTTCGATCCCAACCGACAGCTTCCGGGTTCACCCAGCCTTAAATGGGTACCGGATTTTTTTCTGGTAAGGTAAAGCAGCACGGGCATAATACCGACCACATTACCCCAAAAATCATGCGCTGAAGGTCTGTAAAATATAGGGTCACTAACAACATATTTCCCTATACGCCACTTAGCGTGACGGGGGTACTTTACTTACTTTTACTGTCATAGTTTATATTCTATGGAACACCCTTTCTATTTGTATGTCCATTACTTACTTTTTCCTGACCTTGGAATTTCACTCTTGTGCTTAGAGGGAGAAGGCACTGCTTTAATTAATAATATATTCTATACCCACTGTTTTCCGCTTTCAAAAACAAATGAGTCTTCATCTTTACAAGTCAAAATACTCTTATCTTATTTTAGCTTAACATTGTTTTGACGACAAGTAACAATAGTTGGTAGGAAATCAATTACCATCGTTAAGTGAAAGACTGTTGTTTGATTTGGTCTCTGTTCACAGTCAAACATCCGCCATCATCTTGTCCATTAAAGTAATCCAGGCACGACTCCTCAACAAGGTAATGAGCAAAGATGTTTCTATTTTGGCTTTTTAATGAGGTAAAGTCCCAGCTTGTAAAGTCCAACAATTCTGTACTGTTTTTTATTTCCTGATAATGTGTGTCCTGGAATTACAGTATGCTTTGATTTTTTTGTTCAATCTAATGACTAAAATTACTCGGAGGCTCACTATCTTCATTGCTAAAATAGGTTAAAAAAAAAAGTTGGTTGTTTTTGTGTTGTTTTATTTTCAGAGAAATATTCAAAACATAAACAGAATTTTAACTCTTTAACTCCGGACTAACATTCCTGGCATTACAGAATTATTATGTTCACATGTAAAGTCATATTAAAAGTATTTTCACAGCAGTGTATCTTTAACTTCATTTACACTTTCTTCTCCTTTCTTCTTAATCTTCTGAACACTGATCGGAGCATAGGGTACTACTCACAAGAGATCTCTACTCAATCCAGTTTGGATCAAGCATGGATAACTCTCGCCCATTTCATCATATATGGTTCACTGCCATGTCCCCAATGGTCTGCCTTTTCTTTGATTGCCAGGTGGTGTCCATGTTAATGATAGGTGCAGATGCCTGGCTCATTCCATTAGTGGAACGAGACCTAGCCATTCCCACTTTCTTTTCACTTCTTAATTGATACTGTTAATGCCTGCTCTTCGGGCGAACTCTTTGTTTGTGAATCTTCTTTAAGACAATAATTCATGCTTTAATACATTTTAATTAGGATAATTTTTTAATAGAAAAAACAGCTTGATGTTATTATATAGTTCAAAATTTAAAAATATTACTCTATTCAAAATAATTCCAGACACAAAGAGAGTTAATATTATTACATGGAAAATGTGTCATATTATAGAAAAGTATGACAAAGGTAATGGATTTCCCCCTGAACCTGCAAAGTTGTGAGTAATTAAAAGCAAACTAAACCAAAGCATTTGGGGGGGTAAAGGGAGAGCACTCTTACGCATTGTTATTACCTTCCCCAAATAAGTGAATTGAGCATGCATTTTTTTTTCCTCAGCTGAGTAGTGTAGAGTGCTTTGGAAAAAATTGAATCCAATGTTCACTTTCATGTAAATTTAGAGCACAAATCACTAAACAACCCTCTACAGATTTTTGAAATTAATTTAACAATAAGAGAAATCAAATCATAAGAAAAATGAAAACTTTGTAATAAAAAAATATATTTTGAAAAAGAGAAGAGGAAAGGAGTGGAGAAACAGTGGGTCAAGATAGAAAATAGCATGAGGAAAGCATTATACAGAATATAATAGGGAAAATGCAGTGACACTGAGTGTAGAACAATGTTTGCCTCAGGATTAAAACTCTTCTTTTTTTTAACCTCCTCATATATCTTTGAATATCAAGGAAGTAACAAAGTTCCACTTTGTGTCCTTTAGCAGCTGCCTCTACTATCATTTCATTATGTTCAAAATTCCTTAATATTGTCATGTCATCATACTTTGGGTGTGTGTTGAGTTCCGCTTCCTTGTACTCTTCTTATATGCCTTAGTATGGTATAGAACAAGAAGATATTTTCTCCAGGATAGCAAACCATTTTATTGTGTTTATATGTAGTTCTTATATATGGAAGCCTCAGTGGCTGAGTGGTTTGTGTGCTCGCTTTCTGATCAGAAGGGCCAGGGTTCGATCCCCAGCAGTGGAAGATTTTTTTCAGACTGACAAGGCTCTGGGGTTCACCCGGCCTCTAAAAATGGATACCAGAGATTTTTCAGGGAAGTTAAAGGCAGCCTGGCGTGATACCGACCACATCACCAAAAAATGTGCTGTGGTCATAGAAAAATATGGTCACCAACACCATATTCCCCATATGCCAAGCAAGGCGTGGAGGGAACCTTTACTTTACGTATGTATATGTAGTTCAAGCTTGGTTCTGTGAATTAGTGCGATTGAGGTATATGGTGTCACTGCAATTATTTTTCTATAACCAATGACACATGATGGGAATCACAATAGCTCAATCATTAGTGAACTGGACTACAAAGGACAAGAGGTTGGGTTCAATCCTAATCGACCGCTTCCGGGTTCACCCAGCCTTAAATGGGTACCTGATTTTTTTCTGGGGAAGTAAAGCTTTGTGTAATACAAACTACATTACCCCAAAAATCATGTATCGAAAGTCTATAAAAATTATGGTCACTAACACCATATTCCCTCTACGCCACTTGGCGTGATGGGGCTCTTTACTTTTTTCTTTTTTTAATGACACATGATGGGGTCAATATCATTTCTGGCAGCCATAATTGTCCCCCCAAAAAAAAGTATATAGTACTCATTTTTAGATGCTGGATATATCCTAAAGTCATGTTGTGTTTAAAAAAAAATGTATTAACAGGTTAACAGATTAACATTAAACCCAGACCCCTCAGACCAGCATACTGCTTCATCTTTTCAGCTCTAAAATGTACATGTTTAGAGTCAAACTCGTCTTCAAACAATGTATCTCTTCTTCATACAATTTAGGGTCTATGTGTACAGTCACTTCTCCATTTCCTAAACTCTAACTACTTTCCATCCCAAGTTTTCCTCTCCTCCTACCATATTCCCCCCCCCCCCCTTTCTACCTTTCCTGATACTTTTACAAACACGTCACTCATCTCTTCTCTTAGCCTCTTCTCTTAATCATCTTAATGCAGAGGTTCTCATCCTGCTTTGTTAGCCACACAAACTTCCTAGAATGAAATGTTAAGTGGGTACAGTAAACACTAACACTACTGTCTAATGATCATGGATGCATTCCCTGACAGTAACAAACGCATTTTACCTGCAAATGAAAGTGAATATGAATGACTTAGGATTTCAATATTAAAAACATCAACCAACACTAGAAAAAATAATGATAAATAAAAGACAATGTCGATGGATAGGGGACACACATTTTGGAAGTCAAATCTTAAGATCACAAAGGAAAACAACACCTGGAGAAGACTAGAAGAGATTTTTTTTAAAAAGGTAGAAATTATTACAGGGCTCTTGCTGATGGCTGACACCCAAATGGATGCTGAATAGGCAAAATTAGAATATAAGGAAACACTTAAGTCACAACATTAAAATAGAATATAAGGAAACACTTAAGTCACAACATTAGAATAGAATATAAGGAAACACTTAAGTCACAACATTAGAATAGAATATAAGGAAACACTTGATGGATTGCCATGAGTTCATGCGAGCATGTTGCCCTTTGACTCATAAGATGTGGCGGGTCATAATAGCTTTCTTGACATTCCCGGCTCTTACTGGAGAGGTTTGATTTTGTCTGTCCCAGGCTATGCTGGGAAACTACTAGTCCAGCCCAGAGCTACTGCGATACTGGATCCTCTATATCAGTAACAGCCACCACAACGGGGAACAAGGAAACACTTAAGTCACAACATTAAAATAGAATATAACGAAACACACTTACGTCACAACATTAGAATAGTAATGACAACATGAACCAAGCATTGTCCCTTCTCTCTCGCATAAATACTGTGACTTAGATAAGACACTTCAAGGCTCATGTTAGCCTCATCTATCTATTGACCTATCGAGCCGTAGCCGGCCCATGGGGCATAGATCCAGATACTCTTTCTCTTATCTAAATTTTTATTCTAGCAGTTTTCAATCCTTCTAAAGATCTTTTATCAAATCTCGCCATTTGTCTCTGTTCTGTGCAAGCAACTCTATCTCACTGGGGAAACAGATTCCTGCTGCTCTTGCCTCTCTGATCAATGTTCTTCTCAGTGTCTCTCTGGGTCGGCATCTTTTCCTCTTACCCGTTGTTTCCCACATGAGGGCTTGCCTTGTTATTCACTTATTATCTCTCTTCATCACATGTCCAACATATGACCATCGCAAATCAGCCATCTCAAAATAACACTAGAAAACATAACAGCAGCAGAGACGAACAGAAGAGCAAAATACCGCAAATTATATCTACCCTCGACGCTGAAAGGCAAATGAAGAAGGAAAGAAGAAGAAGAACAGGCAGCTGAGTTTGGGTATAGAGCAACATAACTTGAGAACCTCTGGTCTAGATACGTCCAAGTCCAATCAGCATTAAGCATCTTAATCATTACTCACCTTAGTGTTGAGGTTAGGGGTGGCGCTGAAAGCCGCCCCACGTACAAGAATGTATACACGGCGCATGCGCAGGCACGTGATAATTAAATAGAATAAATTAACCTGTCATTGATTATGGGCAAGCCACCCATCGGGACCGGACAGACGTCCGTAGTAGTGCCATAACCGGTTCTTGCTCATTGGCGGATCAATACATTCGATCATCCTGACGTCGAAGCACGTGTTTTGGCAAGCGTGACGGCGCTAGCAAAAATAGATCTGTCCAGGGCGAGTTTGCATAAGTTGAAGACACTAGTGGATGGAGTATGATGGATGGAGTTCAACTGTTTAAAAACTTGGGTGTTTTTATCATACATTTGGCGAGTATCTATATGACAAAGCAGGGGTGTCCAGAATATATGTCATGTAATGGGATTTTTGAGTTGAAGGAAGTAATAACATCACTTTTTCTTTCACTCGTTTGTTTTCTCTATCTCTCTATATTTCCCAATTGCTCTCATTTTCTTGGTTTCTCTGTCTCTATATTACCTCTTTTGATATCTCATTCTCATGTTCCTTCTCTCATTCTCGGTCAATCTCTCGTTCTATTTCATTTATCTTTCTGCACCTCTCTCTCTCTCTCTCTCTCTCTCTCACAATATTTCACGTTCTTCCTTCCTCACCATTTCCTTCTCAGTCGTACCCCCCCCCCTCTCCCACCCTCTCTCCATCTTCCAACGTTGCTTGGTGTCTTGGCCCTGGCTTTACTTGCCAAACTTCACAAGCACAAATCTGCGTATGTGGCTTTCCTGTACCATATTGTTTCCTCTGACTGCCAATAAGTCCACCTCGTTGCAAGATCTCTCATTCACCCCATGTGTGTCCTCTTGCCATACACGTGTGTGTGTGTGTGTGTGTACGTATATATATGCACGTACGTACGTATGTAAGAGCACACACATACACATATAGCCATTCGAATAAAACGCGATCGCCTGTTATAGTTATGTTAATAAACAAACTATGCGAGGGTGTTTACTACTTCTGGAAACTCACACTTTCTAGGGATGGACTTTCCTAATGGCATGACTCCACCATCACCTCCCTTATGTTTAAACGTTTTCATACTCCGTTGAGTTTTATCTCGTTGGAATACAAAGCCCCGCTTCTTATTTCCTCCCAACATTTTCGTTATCTCATTTTTTTTTTAAACTAGCTCACAGAGTTACTCTTCCCAACCCCCTCGGATACACTCTACATTCGTTGTGAATTTCGGGGCGCAGAGAAATGCCCTCGCCATGACACTCGGTGTCTGTGTTTGCCTGCACGAAAACTAAAAGATAAATTTGTTTATGTTCGCCTGCCTTCCCTACGGCTCTCAGAAATGGCCTGGCCTTCGGAGTTTGGATACGTTTATTAAACGACTACAGCAAACACTTAACAAGAAATGAGTACAGTGTGAGCGATTACAGAAATGTTACACACAGCATGACAGCAGGAAGGAATCTGATAACATGAAAGCGGGACCGGTCCAGGGTATGTTTCCTCCCGTCAGTTTATTTGACAACCTTAAAAAAGGGGGCGGCGGATGTACTTTTGTCATAATCTGTCTGTTAAGAGTTGAGAAACAAGACGAAATCTGGGCTGCAGGAGCTCAGCGACCCATAGCTGACTGTCTACGTCAAGATCAGTTAACCAAAATAAATCCTACTCCGCCTGTGTGTGGATGCTCTGAGGAACTGACATGATAATATGTCGAAGCGAGTAGAGGTCGAAAATCGAAGACAACCAACAATGACATGGGCAGAAAGAGGCAGGTATCGCATATATTATTGTTGTAAACCACAACGCAACTACGCCCATATAACGACATTTCATGGGCGGGAGGCCAAGAGGAGTAATCGTCGAGAGAACGCAACGAAGAAACAGAACTACTGCGGCAACATTGTTAGAATTAGATGGACCATGATCTTTCGAGCCGTTATTCCCATCTCAAACTCTGTGTACATTGAATTATTCATGAGCCTACTGGAGCGTGTTCGTCACAGGAAAAGGCTAACGGTGGTTTCTATGACATCCGTACAGGATGCAGGGGCGTGAAGTGGTGAACCTTACAGCGTTATTTCACGGCCTTTAACACCGGACAAGCACTTCTGGCGTTTCAATAGCAATGTCTTTACATATTATGAACCGAGACACCACCCCCCAACAGTGGAAATGATCAGCGAACCAGAATTAACTGCTTATGTCAATATTAGTAAATCAAAACTAATCAAGATTCTACTCCACCTCCCTATGGTACTTCATAAGACGGAAGACTATCCGCTAGCCAAAATTACCTAAGCACAAAAGAATGGTTGTCACCACAGAGATGTGATGCCTGCGAACAGTGCTTGGGGTAACCAGAAAGACAATAAGAAATCATATTATAAGAGAAAGAGTAAGCATTAAGCCAATCCTAAGATACATGCAGAAACAACTACAAATAAACTGGTTTTACCACCCAGAGAAAATGTCGTGTGATTCGTTACTATACCAAAGCACATATTAAAAGAGGAGAAAGGAGAAGAGCAAGAGGCAGATCGAGAGTAAGATGGACAGACAACATCAAAGAAATGCCACAACATCAATTGCAGCGAAGCCACCAAAAGGGCGAGAACCAGAACGGTGCATCTCTTCGACACACGAACGGGTACAAGAGGAAGTGATGAAAGAAAGAATATCCTTTTAAGAATGGGTCATGTGGCTGTGGAGCGAACACAGAAGATTGTTATAATGTCCTATTAACAATATATTCCTGCTGTGAAATATTTATTTCAATTTCAACTATAACAAGTTTTAATTAGAAATAGAATATAAACAAAGGTTTTATTTAAACTGATGTCAATAGGTCTTGTCTTAATGCACTCAGAAAAACATGAGAAATAAACAACAGAAAAAAAAAACAAAGAATATTATATGGTCCGAAAAGCAGGATCGAACCCGTACTTCTTGGTATCCATGGATCGAACCCGTACTTCTTGGTATCCATGGATCGAACCCGTACTTCTTGGTATCCATTCGTAAACTTTTTTGAACCAAGGAGTACGGCAACGATCCTGCTTCGGACCATATATTGTTTGTTTGTTTTTTTTTTGTTGTTTTTCATTTTTTTCTGAGTACTGTAAAACAAAACTCTTCCTCCTATGATTCGCTGAATTATCGCTCTGAAGTTTCCCTCTATAATAATATTCATTTATTATTATTTTTCTCCTTGTCTTAAAGCCATGAGTTGATACGAGCGCAATCTCTCTGACCCAAGCTGGTATGTGGCGGGTTGTATGGTTTGCCTTGATCTCGGTCTTTAACTGGAGGTGTTGAAACGTGTCCTGCATAGATGTGCTGCTATATTAGGTCTTATATGCTGGTAGCTTATAGCAAAGCAAGCCCTCATGTGGGAAACAACAGGTAAGAGAAAAAGAGGAATACACAGAGAGACACAGGGAAGAACATTGATGAGAGAGGCAAGAGCAGCAGGAATCGGCTCCCTCGATGAGATAGAGTTGCTTGCACAGAACAGAGACAAATGGCGAGATTTGATAAAATATCTTTAAAAGAATTGAAAACTGCTAGAACAAAAATTCAGATAAGAGAAGGAGTATCTTAGTCTACGCCCTATGGGCCGGCTACGGCTCGAAAGGCCAATAGATAGTGATTGATAGATATGCTGGTAAATGTCACCACTACAGAGAACACGGCTTTATGTTTTGGCAGGCTGTTTCCAAGAAGAAAACTGCGTTATGTTTTGGCAGGCTGTTTCCAAGAAGAACACAGCGTTATGTTTTAGCAGGCTGTTTCCAAGAAGAACACAGCGTTATGTTTTGACGCAGGCTGTTTCCAAGAAGAACACGGCGTTATGTTTTGGCAGGCTGTTTCCAAGAAGAACACATCGTTATGTTTTGGCAGGCTGTTTCCAAGAAGAACACAGCGTTATGTTTTGACGCAGGCTGTTTCCAAGAAGAACACGGCGTTATGTTTTGGCAGGCTGTTTCCAAGAAGAACACGGCGTTATGTTTTGGCAGGCTGTTTCCAAGAAGAACACGGCGTTATGTTTTGGCAGGCTGTTTCCAAGAAGAACACGGCGTTATGTTTTGGCAGGCTGTTTCCAAGAAGAACACAGCGTTATGTTTTGACGCAGGCTGTGTCCAAGGAGAACACAGCGTTATGTTTTGGCAGGCTGTTTCCAAGAAGAACATGGCGTTATGTTTTGGCAGGCTGTTTCCAAGAAGAAAACTGCGTTATGTTTTGGCAGGCTGTTTCCAAGAAGAACACAGCGTTATGTTTTGGCAGGCTGTTTCCAAGAAGAAAAGAGCGTTGTGTTTTGGCAGGCTGTTTCCAAGAGGAACACAGCGTTATGTTTTGACGCAGGCTGTGTCCAAGGAGAACACCTAGGAAGTCGGTTGGTCAGATGATGGAGTTCAGGTCGTAGGTGCTTGAGCTCTTCCACGTCATTGGGTTGTTCGCCGTCCCCCCCCCCCCCCTCCCCGTCCCAAATATCATCGTCTAAGTTTGTTAAAGAGTTTTAGATGACGGGACCTGCGATATTTAGTCAAACTGAGGAGAAGATGTTGAGAGCTGCGATAGCTCAGTGGCTAGTGAACTGGACTACAACGGACAAGAGGTAGGGTTCGATCCCAACCGACGGCTTCCGATTCTCCCAGCATTTAATGGGTACCGGATTTTTTTTATGGGAAAGTAAAGCGGCACGGCGTAATTCCCTCCACATTACCCCCAAAAATCATGTGTCGAAGGTCTATAAAATTTATGGTCACTAACGCCATATTCCCTATACGTCACATGGCGTGTCGGGGGTACTTTACTTTTTTTTTTAACTTTGAGGAGAAGATGTTGGTTTCAATCCGGATCAATAGGATCACTATGTTCTTCCTCCTTTCAATTTCCAGTGAAGTATAGATCTTCAACATTTTCCAAGTTGTCCTGAATGGTGGCATTCTATGAAAATTGCCTCATGTCTTCCGCATCCTCTTCATCTCAGCTTCCATCTGTCTTCTCCAGGTATGTTTTGCCTTCTCCTTTGTCTCCTCCCCAGGGGATTCCAAAAAAGAGCTCGTCGTGTAATACTCTCAGTTGGTTTCCGCAGCGTGTGTCCTATCCAGCGCCATCGTCTCTGTCTTATCTTTTTGTCCACCAGAATTTGTCTGGTACTTTCCCATAGTTCTAAGTAGTATTGATCTGCCACCTTCATCCTTTTATGTTGTGCGAGCATTCATTAAATCTTTATCTTAATGATTGTAATTTTTTGTTGTTCTCCATGTTTCACAGCCATATAATAGAACTGATTTAACACTGGAGTTGAACATTGATCACTATGTTCACTCTGCCTTAAATGGGCTCCTGATTTTAACTCTGCAAAAGAAAAATGGCACTGGCACTGAGCACAGTTACTTGACTTAGTCATAATGAGAAATGGCACTGGCACTGAGAACAGCTACTTGACTTAATCATAAAGAGAAATAGCACTGGCACAGCTACTTGACTTAATCATAAAGAGAAATAGCACTGGCACTGAGCACAGCTACTTGACTTAATCATAAAGAGAAATAGCACTGGCACTGAGCACAGCTACTTGACTTAATCACAAAGAGAAATGACACTGGCACTGAGCACAGTTACTTGACTTAGTCATAATGAGAAATGGCACTGAGGTTAGCTACTTGACTTAGTCATAAAGAGAAATGGCACTGAGCACAGTTACTTGACTTAGTCATAATGAGAAATGGCACTGAGGTTAGCTACTTGACTTAGTCATAAAGAGAAATGGCACTGGCACTGAGCACAGTTACTTGACTTAGTCATAATGAGAAATGGCACTGAGGTTAGCTACTTGACTTAGTCATAAAGAGAAATGGCACTGAGCACAGTTACTTGACTTAATCATAAAGAGAAATGGCACTGGCACTGAGCACAGTTACTTGACTTCATAAAGAGAAATGGCACTGGCACTGAGCACAGCTATTTGACTTAATCATAAAATGGCATATCAGCTATAACCATAGAAGTTTCCCATCACCTGATGAGGATACCAATGCCCCACTTACTCTTCAAGCTGATGTTGCACAGGAGTGGCTTCAACACGTGGCACTACACGAAAAAAAATACTTTTCCAGCTTCACTTGTATTACTTTACTTTCACAACATTGACGTTTCAGGGAAGATGTGACACTTTAAGATTTGAAATATAACAATTTAGACGGAACGTGTGAGTAATAATGAAGAGATATAAGTTCTTCCAATCAACGTGAATGTACTAGGAAAGAGTCATCATGTTATATTTTCTTATGTGAGAAAATGAGCGAAACAACTTAGATAATAATAATAAACAGCGTTTGGCACAACGTCGAACACAATTTGGACAAAAAAATGTACCGACGGTATAAAAGAATTATGAGAAAAACATGATATTCACAAACGTCACGGGACGTGACCGAGGTTCTGTCTTTCGTTTAAGCCGACGAGGGCGGTGTTAGTGGTGGGGCGGCCGTGCTCACTCAAATCAATTATAGTTACTGTTATTTTTTCCCTGCATTTCGGGGGTAACATTATATTTAACTGGGTATTTTCTGAGAGAGGAAGAAACAATGGTGCTCTCTCTCTCTCTCTCTCTCTCTCTCTCTCTCTCTCACACACACACTTACAATCACAAACACAGAGAGAGAGAGAAAGAGAGGGAGAGAGACAGTCAGAGTAAAGCTAGTGAGAATCGATGAGAAAAGTCAACCTGAAAACCAAAAATGGCATGTCCAAGTCGGATATTCTGGGTCGAAAAGAGCAGATATAAATAACAGCGTGGTGTATGTTATTACAATACAACAAATCTGCATCTATTTAACAAGACAAATGGGCCGTCCAAACCTTCTTAAAGGGAGAACGATGAAAAACAGCTGTAGCGGACAAACACATAAGATATTGTTTCCTCCCCCCTTAAACATTCCACGATCTTCAGTCGTGCAGCAATTATTTCGCACAAAATATCAACAAAGTATGACTAACAGCGGGGCAATTAATAAAAGACCATACTAAGCAACCATTTGCCAAATGACCCCACACACGTCCTAACAACAGCCCCAGCATCGGGGCCTCCTAATCAATCGATTACCAAGACCCAGCCCTGGCCAGGTAAGTACCGAGTCAATAGATCAATACTGGCACCTGCTTTGACTTCTCGTCGCTGTCTGGTCGCTTATGGGCTCTCGTGCTGCAACCTAATGTTGTGCTGGTTCCAAAGGTTCTTAATGAAACGCTACAGTGTAGAGTTTGTATTTTTTTTTCTTCAAGATGCAATCTGATCATCAGAAGTTACTCTCAAGCAAGAGTTAGTATTTGGATCCTTTAACCTCGTCTCTCGAACGCGTATGGGGTCAGTAGATTCGATCAGAATTGTTACGGATAAAAAATCGAGTTTTACACGCCTAATATAGTGTATTTATATGTATTAATATTGGACATGTGACGAGAAGAGATAATAACCGAATAGCAAAGCAAGCCCTCATGTGGGGAAACAACAGGTAAGAGAAAAGAGGAAGACCCAGAGAGACACTGAGAAGAACATTAATGAGAGAGGTAAGAGCAGCAGGAATCGGCTACCTCAATGAGATAGAGCTACTGGCACAGAACAGAGACAAATGGCGAGATTTGATAAAATATCTTTAAAAGAATTGAAAACTGCTAGAGTAAAAATTTAGATAAGAGAAGGATTATCTTGGCCTACGCCCTATGGGCCAGCTACGGCTCGAAAGGTCAATAGATAGAATATAGTGTAAGCCCTGTAGGTCAATAAACCAGCAGGTCGACACATGTGAGTCACAACCCAGGTGGGCCTACCTCCCCTAGGTGTCAAGAAGGGCTGAAACAAATACTTACCGAGGGCCTTCTGATGATGATCAGATTGCCCCCTGCTGGAAAGATCTGTATAACAAGCTTCCTATTACTATTACTTTCGGTGGTGCAGCTAAAACAACTGTTTCGCTGGCTCAAAAGCCAGCGTACGGTGTTCGAAACCCGCAGTAGACAGAAAAAGATTTTTTCTGTTGTTGGTGAAATAAAAATCTTGAGTCTCACACGTAGTGGCGACTGCTTTGACCAAGTGGCCTTTATCCCTCTGGTTCTATCATGAGTCCCCCGACATACACCAGCAATGGTACTATGTGTCGTAAAGATTATTTCACTTTTGGTCTGGTATGGTGCCGACTGTAGTTTAAACTTAAGTAAGACTACAAAAGGGGAGAAATAAACATACTGTAATTTTCACTACTTTTTTTTTTCCGGTAATTGGTAACCTCGAAGACCTTGTCTGAGGGTGAACGAACTGGTTGTGCCTCGCCATGAATAAAACACACAACAAAAACCACAACGTCCAACCATACAGTGTGGACGGAATAGTTTTATGACCCCCTTATCAAACACATACGATGAGGCAATGGCACCTCACCGCAACCGAACTGGAAGCTGTCAGCGACACACAGTTGACGGCTTGCGCCAGGATCGGTGAACCAGAGCTATCCAGATCCTACTCCACTTCTTCGCGGTTCTTCCAGAAGCAGACTAGCCTGTCTGGTCTGGCCAAGCGAGTAGGGATCGAAGAGGGAAGACAACCCGGTACTCAAAAATAACATGGTGAAGACGGATGTGTTGGGCAGAAAAGTTGCAAATATCACAGTAAAACACAATACAATGTTTACACGATGCTTAACATCCTTTTAAGGGCGGATGACGAAGATATGTATTCCTTTAGTCATCGAGCGCACGCAAGCAAGCAAACACATACAAGACTGCATTATTTGTTAACTACTATTTATCATCACATGTAATCGGCTCCAACCTAATGCAAAACATCATGGTCATATCTATATTTGTTGTTCTAAGATAAGAGTAATGTTCTCTGAAAACGCATCCTTTTCCTCCTCATTTTCTTCTTCTGCTTATAACTCTAAACATTATTTATTAATGAGCTCAAAGAAAGCGCTTGTCAACTCATGGCATCCCCACGTGATGATGGTCACAAGTAGCTTCTCTGTTCATACGTTGGGCATGATTTATAGCAGACATTCAGTGGTCATGTTCATGTACTATAGTCACATTTGTCAAAGTTGATATCTTTAGGCTCGGTCAATGTGGCCCACGCCCACCTCCCTGGATGAGAAACTCTACGGGGCACCCTAATCACTGAAACAAGACAGTTTCCTTCATTAGAAAGTCCGGAATCCTAGTCTCAATGAGCCCTGGCGGCAGCAGAAGAAGCAGAAAAAGAAATATCGTGGTGTTGAAATTCATAAAGGACTGTTCGGAGTTTAATAATCGTCACCTGTTCTTTTCTGTTGAGCGTCTATTAGCCATCATTTTTTTTTTCTGATAACCTAGTGTTCTGTATTCCATTCGATCCAGACAAATCTCTTTGTAGTATTATAAGTTGTATTTGTATATGGTTGGTGTAATTTACCACGCTCCTTTTCCCAAATGTCTGCCTGGTCGTTTCCAGAGATACTGCACTGAGACAAATCCACCGAATCTCAGGCCTTCTGCATATATGGCGAGCTTGTAGGATGTTCTCTTAGATACATCAGGCCATTGCTCTCATCACTGATGTATACATTCTCCAGGGAATAGACACAGAGAAAGACACAAATATTCTTGGAGAAGACAGTGGACGCAGAGATGAAGATTAAGGGGATGACATAGAATGATCTTAAAAGGATGGCAAGAAACAGAACGGCTTGGAACGCGTTTGTTGAAGACATATGCTCCACTGGAAGCTGAAAGGAGGAAGATGATGTACCTATTGAGAGGGCATCTATGAATAATGCATTATATTCTTTTCTTTTCTCATCAGCCTCTGCTTTAAAGTGACTTGAAATATTGACATCATCATCATTAAGTGGCACGCCTGCTGGTGTAGGTGAACATGTTTCTCCACAACTTTCGCTCTCGATAGTTATTTATCATATCTGTTGTTGACCTTCTGCCAAGCCATCTTTTCTCTTTGCATCCATCTATCTCTTCGTCCCTCAATTTTCCCAGTTGTTACAATATATTCCAGATGTTCCCTTCTCAATACACGGCCCAAAAAATTATGATTGTTTCTTCCTAATATTGTGAAATTAGCTCTCGTTTTGCTTTGACTTCTTTCAGAACGTTTTCATCACTCTTCTTAGCTGTCCAAGGTATTCTCAACATTCTTCTGCAAAACCACATTTCTACAGCCTCCAGTGATTTTTTTGTCTGATGTTCTATTGTCCATGATTCACATCCATATGTTAAGACTGGCACGACATAACATTAAAGAACTATTTTTCTTGTTTCTATTGTCAAAAAAATGGACATAAAATGGTATAAAGGAGCTAAATTAATAGAGAGGCGAGACAAACTACGACGTTTCTACAAAAGCTTTCATCAGGTACATCACACAACCTATTTTAAAATAATAAACATAGACATGCAAAACGCGAAAGTTAAACACCATGGTAACACTAATCTGAAATTGTATCTGATCAAAGGCTATGCCAAAACGTCGTAGTTTGTTTCATCTCTCATGTTATGTTTGGGGGACTGGTTGGTGTCGAGGCATGACGCCGGCCTCGAGACAGAGAGACTGTGGGTTCAAATCCCGGGTGCACCAGTTGAGATTTTTATTTGTGATTTCTCTCTGCGGCAACCACCCCTGGTCTCAGCAGCGAGGCCCGGCTTGAAACGTCAATTACTCATGGACGGAAAAAATATGAGTACCTCCGAAAACGGAGTTATCTACCTGAGGGACCCCTGTGCTGCCAGGAAAAAATGGATTAACACGCAAAATTCAGTTCCTAGTCTCTAGGGACTTCGTCAGATGTAAAGGTTGGTGAACAAAAAACACGTTATGTTTATTTTACATTGTTTTCTGCATGCTCTACTTGCGGTCCCGCAAAGTATATTTTTTATATAATCTGTACTTATCTCCAAAGTTACTTGAATACTTTCATGTTGCAGCAAGACTTTTACGTCGTCCATTTCTTTTAAGACATATGAAGATTCTTACTTCCCTATTGTCAGTTAATTTGATTGCTGATCCATCAGCGAAACACATTTCAAGGAGAGGGCACTGGGAGGGCACTGGGCCGCGTTCCCCGAAAAAATGGACCTAAGAGAAACGGTAGTTCTCACACTCTACTGCTTAACGTGGCCAATTGTGAATACTTTTAACTATTGTTATTATTATTACAAGCTGATCAATAACATAACATCAAATATAAGACCTAGAGAAAAGAGGAAGACCAAGAGAGACACTGAGAAGAACATTGATGAGAGAGGCAAGAGCAACAGGAATCGGCTCCCTCAATGAGATAGAGCTGCTTGCACAGAACAGAGACAAATGGCGAGATTTGATTAAAAAAAATCTTTAAAAGAATTGAAAACTGCTAGAATAAAAATTTAGATAAGAGAAGGAGTATCTGGGTCTACACCCTATGGGCCGGCTACGGATCGAAAGGTCAATCAATCGACAGACAGAAGGACGGACGGACGGACGGACAGACAGATAGAAAGAAACATAAGACACTAATACATTACCCAGACTATTGACAAATCAAGTATCTTTGCTATCAACCGTCTGTCAAGACGCCAAAGTTCATTTTTATTATTCAAGTTATTTTTTTAAGCGAGTCACGCCTCGAGAGTGCTTTATGGGCCATATTGTGTCGGTGACTACATTCATTGGGACAATGGACAAATATCTTGGTAATGGGTTAGAACGGATCATCAGAAACAATCAACACCAGCATGAACTTCGACGCCATTGCTGTGTATATGTAATCTGAACAGTACCACCACCAACACATACTACATGACATGCCAAACTTGAATTATTGTCTTTGTTTTTAACTCGCTGTCATCCCTCCCTCCCTCCCCCCCCTCTCTCTCTCTCTCTCCAAGGCAGATCGTTAATCTGTCTAGTAATTATGGGGGTCATGTTTCTCTTCCTATGGCAGATCGCTAAAATGTCTAATTTTTTATTTTTATTTTTTTTTTTTTTTTTGGGGGGGGGGCATGTCTTCCTATGCTTTTCTTTCCATAGCAGATAGTTAAGTATTTTTTTTCCATGCGTTCCTCTGCTTCTCTTTCCATGGCAGATCGCTAAACTGTCTATTATTATTATTTTATTTATTTATTATTTTTTTTTGGGGGGGGGGGTGTGTGTGTGTCATGTTTTACTATGTTTCTCATTGAATGCACATAAATATTTTCACAATAATGGCTGTTAAAATTTTACGTCTATGTACAAATCTGATCAGTTAGGAAAGATGCATTGGCCCAAACACTCGATGCTGCAGTGAATTCTGCATGGCGCTATAATTCACTTGTCACAATCACACAGAGGCACATACCAACACTAAGCTACCTAGAGGGTCTGAGAAATTACCAAATATAGTTTTGTATGTGTGAAATCTGAATTCCAAACAATGAACGTGAATAAGAGGAGGAAGAGAAGGCGGAAAAAGGGGAGGGAGGGAGGGAGGGAGGGAGGGAGGGAGGGAGGAAGGAAGGAAGGAAGGAAGGAAGGAAGGAAGGAAGGAAGGAAGGAAGGAAGGAAGGAAGGAAGGAAGGAAGGAAGGAAGGAAGGAAGGAAGGAAGGAAGGAAGGAAGGAAGGAAGGAAGGAAGGAAGGAAGGAAGGAAGGAAGGAAGGAAGGAAGGAAGGAAGGAAGGAAGGAAGGAAGGAAGGAAGGAAGGAAGGAAGGAAGGAAGGAAGGAAGGAAGGAAGGAAGTGGTAGAAGAAGAGGAAATCAAAAAGGATTATGATGGTGATGAATGAGAAGGAAGCACGATGAGGAAAAGAAGAGGAGAAGACCACAAGCAATTTTCTGACGATATAAACCCGATCTGGTTACAACACAGGTTCCGACGATGACGTACTGCCCTAGTTCAAAGACGTCATGTCAACTTGTGGTGTCGCTAAATCAATACCCCAGGCTGCAGTGTGCGACTGTAACGACGGAACTGGTGTGCTGGGCACGGAGATCAGCGATGGAAAGATGCGGGTTTCGGCTAAACTGAACAGGGTAGTAGTGATTGACAGGTACTTATGTGGAGATAAACAGGCTTGGAGATGGGAGGGGGGGGGATGAGAGAGTAGAAGAGGCGTAATAGAAAGGGGAAAGAGAATGGAGTCGACAGAGGAGAAATGGGGTGTAAAAGAAAAGATGGAAGGAATAAGAGGGGAAATAGGATGATGACAATTAAGAGAAACAAATGAGATATCAGAGAAATAAGGAATTGAAGAGAGGGGGGAGAGGGAGGGAGAGAAACCCGAGGTGGGGGAGGGGGTGATAGAAGAGGAAAAAATCTCCCTAATTTAATATTTAAATAAATATGTTTTATAAAAATTAATATAAAATAATTAGAAACGAATTAAAATACGCAAATAACAAATAAACGGAAAACAAAAAGTAAACATAGTTATATAATCACAAACTCACGCGCGGTAACTGCTTGGATATGTTCACTGCTATGATCAGGGAGAAGATATGTCTTAAGCCTGATTAACAGTCATCTTAAAAATACACACAGCTCTGAGTGTAATAGTTTACGGATATATCTCTAGGTCGCATGCTCACGCTGTCATCACAAACAATGAACAGCTATCGTCACAAACAATGAACAGCTATCGTCACAAACAATGAACAGCTATCATCACAAACAATGAACAGCTGTCATCGCAAACAATGAACAGCTGTCATCACAAACAATGAACAGCTATCGTCACAAACAATGAACAGCTATCATCACAAACAATGAACAGCTATCGTCACAAACAATGAACAGCTATCATCACAAACAATGAACAGCTATCGTCACAAACAATGAACAGCTATCATCACAAACAACGAACAGCTATCGTCACAAACAATGAACAGCTATCGTCACAAACAATGAACAGCTATCATCACAAACAATGAACAGCTATCATCACAAACAATGAACAGCTGTCATCACAAACAATGAACAAACACAGCAATCATAGTTCCAATTCAGTTGTGAGGACACATAATAAATACGGATTTACATGGTTTCCAATTGCTTTCTTGTGATTGCAAAAACTAAGGTTGAAATTGGGGGAGGAAAAAAAAAGAGGGGGGGGGGGGTGTTCGAGGAAGAAGAGATTGAGGGAAACAGAGAAAAGATATTCCAGATAGCTGAAGAGAATGGTTTCGTAGCAGAAGTCAATAAAAGAAATTATAAACTAGTGATAACCAACTGTGAAGATATATATTTATTATATTCATCCACAGACAAACACAACATATATTTATTATATTAACATACAGCCAAACACAACATATATTTATTATATTAACATACAGCCAAACACAACATATATATTTTTTATATTCACACACAGCCAAAGACCACATATATATTTTTTATATTCACACACAGCCAAAGACAACGTATATAATAGTTATCATATTCACACACAGCCAAAGACAACATATATTTATTATATTCACACACAGCCAAAGACAACACATATTTATTATATTCATACATAGCCAAATACAACACATATTTATTATATTCACCCACAGCTAAACACAACATATATTTATCATATTCATCCACAGCCAAACATAACATACATTTATTATATTAATCCACAGCCAAAAACAACATATATTTATCATATTCACACACAGTCAAACACAACATATATTTATTATATTCATCCACAGCCAAACACAACATATATTTAATATAGGTGAAACCAGTGATCTCCCCATCCAGGAAGATATACATTTATAATTCCTGTAGAGATTACGTATTATGTACGCCCATTGTGTGAACCTCCGGCAATTGGGTGTAGGGTCTCTTTTTGTCTTCCTCTTTTACGTTTTTCACGTAGTGCACATCCAAGTGCTGATATGAAAGTTATATTGTTGAAGACAATATAAGCCAACCACTGAAGGGAGTTCGGGAGCCGTGATAGCTCAGTGGTTAGTAAACTGGACTACAAAGAAAAGAGATCGGGTTCGATCCTGATCGACGGCTTCCGGGTACCGGAAGTCTTAAATGGGTACCGGATTTTTTTTTCTGGGAAAGTAAAGCGGCACGGGCGTTATAACGACAACATTACCCCAAAAATCATGTGCTGAAGGTATGTAAAAATTATGGTCACTAACACCATATTACCTATACGCCACTTGGCGTGACGGTGTAATTTACTTTACTGAGGGGAATTAAATAATACAGACATCATCATCAAGAACCGGGCCACAAGGCGGAGGTTTCATGACAACTTTATATCACTATATATTCTTCTTCTTCTACCTTTCAGCTCCCTGTGCAGCATAGATCTTCAACAAACACTTTCCTAGTCGTGCTGTTTCTTGCCATTATTTTAAGATCATTCCATGTCTTCACCATCATCTTCATCTCTGCTTCTGTCTGTCTTCTCCAAGAATTTAAGTCAATCCTCTCACTATGCTTATCGCTTATGCTGTTGATCTCCTACCAAAACTAGTCTCTTATCTAAAATTGTTTCTTTTTTCTTCGGCTTTCCGTTGTCTGTTGGGAGCCGCGATAGCTCAGTGGTTAGTGAACTGGACTACAAAGGACAAGGGGTAGGGTTCGATCTCTACCGACGGCTTCCGGGTTCACCCAGCCTTAAATGGGTACCGGATTTTTTTCTGGGAAAGTAAAGCAGCACGGGCGTAATACTGACCACATCACCCCAAAAATCATGTGCTGAAGGTCTGTAGAATACAGGGTCACTAACACCATATTTCCCTATACGCCACTTGGCGTGACGGGAGTACTTTACTTTTTTTTTTACTTCCGTTGTCTGTTCTTCTCTCACTATTCCCTGTAGTGTAATGTTGGCATAGGCCCGAACCAGCACAAACATCAATGGTGCGACTTAGACGTTAACTAAATGTATTCACTGATGGTACAATATTCTGTGGCTGATTCCTCAGTATACATCTTGCTATTATCGGCTTAATTTAGTGTGTTTGTCCACAGACACCTATAGTTTAACTAAGGCCGACGAGCTTAGAGGGAAATCACGAACCCACCCAAAGCATGTGACGTCTTCCGCTATGCGAGCTATAGACAGCTGATGTCATTTTATCGACAAACGCCCCTGCTCGCAAAGCTGGAAAGTCAAAAACTGTGGGTTGTTCCGTCCAGCCCACTGGTCTATTGATACTATAGCTGGTTGTGGCATGTCTTACCCTTTCGACATTTGTTTTCTTAAATCAAAGATGGCCTTCGGTTATGTTAAAATGTCTCTTCACATATCGCATGACATATAATTTGTCTTGCTGGACAGCAGTGCTATGCCATGTACCAAAACCTCAGTGGCCATTAGATCAATATCATAGAACAGCTGGATACACAATGACCCGCCTCTCAGTATAGGCGGGCACATATATTACATACAAGTACGTATGGTAAAGGTTGTCAAATAGCATTACTGGTCGCCGGTAAATAGAATGTAGGGAGCCTATTTTCTCTGGAGCACATTTTTTAAGGAGGCGATGAGGAGGATGCGATGAGGAACAGAACAGAAAATTGAAGCCTTTGAAATTTGAAATGTTGATTTATAGAAGAATAGGTAGAACTGGATGGGAACAAAAGATAACAAACGATAAAGTTTTAAAAGAACTGAAAATAAAAAGAGAATTACTAAATACAATTAAGACAAGACAAATGAAATTTTTGGGCATGTTAAAAGACACAACAGCCTCCTAAAAGTAATATTAGAAGGAAAAATACAAGGTAAAAGAGGCAGAGGCAGATCAAGACTAACATGGACGAGTAACATCAAAAGATGGCCAAGTCAATCTATGACAGCCTGCACCATCAAAGCAAGAAACAGAGTAGAATGGCGATCCATGGTAGCCAACCTTCGTTGCGGAGAAGGCACACGATGATGATGATGATGAGGAGGAAGAGGAGGAGGAAGCTCACTTTTCTTCACGCCTCAGAAAGGCCAGGCACTCACTCCTACACCTCCCCCCTTCTTCCCACCGCTCCTAGGTGAGCCGATTGATAGGACGTAACTTGAACTCCCAGTGTGCCTCTGGTGACTTTTCATCAGTCCTAAGTGTATGGTTTATCAAGCAAAGTATCTTCATTTTACAGCGTTTTTATCAAAGCAACGGAAATAAACAAATACATCAATGACACAACAGTCAGCATAAGTAACTTTTCTTTATGAACAATGACAGTAAACTAAAAGTAGGAAGAGAATTTATTATAAAGGTAAAGTACAAGACTTGAACCGGCGTCTTAGCACGCGAGTTTCCACCCATATGTGCTATGTGCTATATGTGCTCGGCCACCTATCCAGAAATGTTCGGAGATTTCTGGATAGTGTCGCTTCAAGCATCGAAACCCACGATGCGAGGCGGCATTCCTCATCTTCCCTGAGTATTACCCTGGTACTCACTTCTGCCAGCGGCTGGGTCGACCGCTGGGGTATTTTTTTTTCCAACCACGAGTACAACTCACACTGCTTCCAGTGGAAATCGAACACGGGTTGTACGAACGTCGGTAGCCCAGTCAGGTGGTTTTCCCAACTAGGCTACCGAGGCCCCAAAATTTATTCTTCTCTTCTTCTGTCTTTGCCTGACGACAACTCTTCTTTATCGTTCGTCCTTAAAAGAAGGTTAGATTAGTGTAAATGTGTTATGTTGTGTTGTTTACGACTAGCGGCAATATTTTGCATCGTTCAGTCAATAAATACCAAACTTCTAATCGAAATGTTTGGGCGCTTGGTTGCCTGCCTCTTCGGTTCTTATTCGCTGGTCAGACTTCTACGTTTGATTAAAAAAATAATAATAACAATAACAATAACAGGGGGATAATTTTGATCAGTTCTGATTCACTTATAGTAACAAACTGTCAGCTATGAGTCGCAAATTACTTTCCGTCTAGGTATAGTTGAGCGTAATCGCTCACACTATGGTATGATATGGGGTTTTGGTGCCTTGACAGATGGTTGGTAGCAAGCAATCATGATAAGTCAGTAAAAAAAAAAAAAAGTAAAGTACTCCCGTCATGCCAAGTGGCGTATAGGGAAAAAAATATGGTGTTAGTGGCCCTATATTTTACAGACCTTCAGCACATGATTTTTGGGGTAATGTGGTCGGTATTACGCCCGTGCTGCTTTACTTTCACAGAAAAAAATCCGGTACACATTTAAGGCTGGGTGAACCGGAAGCCGTCGGTTGGGATCGAACCCTACCCCTTGTCCTTTGTAGTCCAGTTCACTAACCACTGAGCTATCGCAGCATATATATATATATATATATATATATATATATATATATATATATATATATATATAAATTGGCTTGCTATGTCGAGGCGAATAATATAAAGATAGCGTTTTGTCCACGACGCACCATCCCCCTCCTGGCTGCTCGTCGAAGTGTACCGAAGGCAGGACGAGGTCCTTACTTTCGGAACCAAAGTTGAGTTGCAAGGGATGCTAGAAGACGGATAATACACCACCGCCCACACTACAAAATTTAATTAAAATTTTTTAAAATACACAACTTTTCGCCTTAAGTCTCGAAACAAAAACAAAGGATGTTATAAGAATCATACAGGTTGGCAGTCAAAATAAAATTCTCCAGCCTTAGGCAAGCTACCTGATGATGATAAATAAATAATTACGCACCCCTCACACAGGAAATACATTAACAACATATTCGCCTGGGCGATTGGTAAATTTCCGAGACGACACATCCTGTACTTAACTCCCCTCTCCAATATTTTGTATGACAAGTCAACAGGAGCACTTGATCCACACTGCAAGACAGACAACTCTAAACGTGCACACGCCCACATACGAAATCATCGAGCCTCTAGTAAACATTTACCCAAGTTCAACAGATCCTCGAACATATATGAGATAGAGGCGTTATCATTTGACTGAAAAGCTAAAATCTCTTTTGAGAGGACGATATACACAAAAAGAAGTAGTAACTTCAATTCTTGGAAATAACTTCGACTGTCTTCAATTCTTGATATTTAACTTCGACTGTCTTCAATTCTTGGTAATAACTTCGACTGTCTTCAATTCTTGGTAATAACTTCGACTGTCTTCAATTCTTGGTAATAACTTCGACTGTCTTCAATTCTTGATATTTAACTTCGACTGTCTCCAATTGTTGATATTTAACTTCGACTGTCTTCAATTCTTGATATTTAACTGTGACTGTCTTCAATTGTTGATATTTAACTTCGACTGTCTTCAATTGTTGATATTTAACTTCGACTGTCTTCAATTCTTGATATTTAACTTCGACTGTCTTCAATTCTTGATATTTAACTTCGACTGTCTTCAATTCTTGGTAATAACTTCGACTGTCTTCAATTCTTGGTAATAACTTCGACTGTCTTCAATTCTTGGTAATAACTTCGACTGTCTTCAATTCTTGGTAATAACTTCGACTGTCTTTAATTCTTGATATTTAACTTCGACTGTCTTCAATTGTTGATATTTAACTTCGACTGTCTTCAATTCTTGATATTTAACTGTGACTGTCTTCAATTGTTGATATTTAACTTCGACTGTCTTCAATTGTTGATATTTAACTTCGATTGTCTTCAATTGTTGATATTTAACTTCGATTGTCTTCAATTGTTGATATTTAATTTCGACTGTCTTCAATTCTTGATATTTAACTTTGACTGTCTTCAATTGTTGATATTTAACTTCGACTGTCTTCAATTGTTGATATTTAACTTCGATTGTCTTCAATTGTTGATATTTAACTTCGACTGTCTTCAATTGTTGATATTTAACTTCGATTGTCTTCAATTGTTGATATTTAATTTCGACTGTCTTCAATTCTTGATATTTAACTTTGACTGTCTTCAATTGTTGATATTTAACTTCGACTGTCTTCAATTCTTGATATTTAACTTCGACTGTCTTCAATTCTTGATATTTAACTTTGACGGTCTTCAATTGTTGATATTTAACTTTGACTGTCTTCAAATGTTGATATTTAACTTCGACTGTCTTCAATTCTTTATAAGTAACTTCGATTGTCTTCAATTCTTGATATTTAACTTCGACTGTCTTCAATTCTTGATATTTAACTGTGACTGTCTTCAATTCTTTATAAGTAACTTCGACTGTCTTCAATTCTTGATATTTAACTTCGATTGTCTTCAATTCTTGATATTTAACTTCGACTGTCTTCAATTCTTTATAAGTAACTTCGATTGTCTTCAATTCTTGATATTTAACTTCGACTGTCTTCAATTCTTTATAAGTAACTTCGATGTCTTCAATTCTTGATATTTAACTTCGACTGTCTTTAATTCTTTATAAGTAACTTCGATTGTCTTCAATTCTTGATATTCAACTTCGACTGTCTTTAATTCTTTATACGTAACTTCGACTGTCTTTAATTCTTTATACGTAACTTCGACTATCTTCAATTCTTGATATTTAACTTCGACTGTCTTCAATTCTTTATACTTAATTTCGAACGTCTTTAATTCGCATTTGCCGTCTTACCTTTATTAAATTTAGTTTGGGGTCTAAACAACCATCTATAAATAGAGCGGCCCAGAGCTGATTGAGTTATGATCAGTGAAGTGATCAAGACCATCTCATCGATGTTACGATTAACAGACTATCCAATTTGGCCAGTCCCGTTGGGATCGAAGAGGAAAGTCAACCCGAGACCCAAAAATACAATTCTGAAGTCGGATGTGTTGGGCCGAAAGTCGTAAATAAACACAAGACATCAACACCTACACAGCGTCCTTCTAACTGCGGGTAGCGAAGACAGTTAATAATCCCTTCAGTAGCCACCGGTTAAACGTCAGGAAGAGAAAGAAACTTCACACACAGTGAATGGGGAGTAACTGACAGACTTAGTCAACCTTCTTCATACAACTTTATCTTCCGTCTTTCTTTGGGAGTCAATGGCAAAGTCAATACTTGTCCATTCATTCATGTTATCGGTCCATCTCTTCTATAACTACCTCTCCTTCCACAATTCCTTGTGAGTGGTCTGTGCTAAGCCATTCTTACTTTTGTTCCTTACAATCATACACATTTGTTATTCATTTAAAGGACCAAATATCTTACTTTCACTCTTTTACATCAACCTTAATTTCCTTAATTTTACTCCTTTACTTCTTTTCTCTTTTCACTGATACTGAAAAGGTGTCGTGGTTATATCATTTCTCGTTCTTGAGTTGCTTGAACTGTCTGAATTAGTGATTTTCCTTTGTTGTTACATGTCTCTGTCACTGCATCTATCCATCTTCTTCTGGGTCTACCTCTTGGTCTTTTCCATGCATTCTTGAGAAGAACGCCCTTGATGGTGATTGGTAAGGGTTCATTCTGACCAGGTGGCCAAACCATTTAAGTTGTTGTTGTTCTATATATTCTTGCAGGGTTTTGTTCCTACCATATTAGTTTCTATGGTTTCATTTGGTATTTTATCTCTTCTTGTGTTTGTTGCTTTTCTCAAGCATCGCATCTCACATCTATTGATCTAACTTAAATGTGATTTAGAAAGGGTACATGTTTGACTTTTCATAGCACACAGTTGATATGAAAATTCTATTTTTACTTCTTTACATCAACCATAACGTCTTTACTTTCGGCCCTTTTCGATAACCCAGGTCCTATTTTAACTATTTTTAACCACTTCCACCTTCGTTCTTTAATTATCAACGATTACACTTAATTCTTGTATTCATTTTTTCAAAAAAATTCACAACCATTTTGACTTCATTTCTTGGTCTCATGCCATTCCGTCAATCGGTTATTTATGACAGAGTCGACTTAACGTCCCACTATTTTCAGATTATTTATGACAGAGTCGACTAACGTCCCCACTATTTTCAGATTATTTATGACAGAGTCGACTTAACGTCCCCACTATTTTCAGATTATTTATGACAGAGTCGACTTAACGTACCCAGTATTTTCAGATTATTTATGACAGAGTCGACTTAACGTCCCCACTATTTTCAGATTATTTATGAAACTATTCACGGGTTTATCAAAACACATTTACACGTCACAGAAAGAGAAACATCATGTTGAGCCAGTAACAAACGCAAATGCAATCTAGCGCGAGAAGCTATTTTCACTTTTAGCTACACGAGGAGCGGGCGAGGAGTGGTCTCCAAGTCAAACAAGCACATGCACGAGGGCCTAGTGTCTGCGTGAGCATGTTTCAGACACGGTGTTAACCTTCCCTGTTAAATTTTAACATTTTTTTTTATCCCAAGCAAGGGCGAAATAACGTTAAGGACGTGTCGTTTTTTTTTTATTTTTTATTTTTTTTTTTTTTTTTTTGGGGGGGGGGGGGGGGAAGACAAAATAGGCAATATTGTAAAAAAAATGATAAAAACAAGGGGAGTAACTGGGGTAAATGGTAAATATGATCGAAACAAATATATAATATTGGCATATTTTTACAAAAGAGAATTGATTTTTAAAATATACTAGGGTCCAAGACTTTATACAGACCAAGGCGTAAAATAGATATAATGTCAGAAGCAGTGAACTATAACTGAGCAACATTTGTCTTGTGTTGACATCTTGTATTTAAAAAAAGGTATCGCAATTTTTTTTTTAATCAACTTCCTTGGACATACTATAACTAGTGATGGAAAATGTAAAACAGAAATAAACAAAAGAATAGTAATATCACAAAGTGATTTTTATGCCATGAGAATACTAACATCAAAACAAATAAAACCAGGGCTAAAACTAAAAGAATAGCAAAATGCTATATCTTCTCAACATGATACAGAGACATGGACATTAGACAAGAAAACATAACAGGAAATTGAAGCCTTTAAAATGTGGATTTATAGAAGAATGGGAAGAATTGGGTGGAAGGAAACGAAAACAAATGACGTTATAAAACAACTAAAACTGAAAAGAGAACTACTAAACACAATGCAAACAAGACAAATGAGATTTTTGGGTCATGTTGGAAGACAAATGTTAAAAGTCCTCTCCATAACTTTCTATCTCGACAATTATTTATTTCTATTGCTGACTTCCTGCCCAGCCATTTTCTTAAGCTATCTAATATATTTCCTTTTTCTTTTTGCTTCCCTTTATCCCTTCGTCCCTCAATTTTCTTAATTGTTACAATATATTCCAACTGTCCCCTTCTCATTACATGGCTGAAAAAAAATGATCATTGTTTCTTCCTAATATTGGAAATTAGCTCGCTTTTTACTGTGGTCTCTTTCAGAACGTTTTCATTACTCCCCTTATCTCTCCATGGTATTCTCAACATTCTTCTGCAAAACCACATTTCTACAGCCTACATTGATTTTCTTGTCGGTTGTCCTACTGTCCATGATTCAAATCCATATATTAAGACTGGCTTTACATTACACAACTAAACGAAATCTTAGAAGGTAAAATACAAGATAAAGGATGCAGAGGCTGGCCAAGACTGAACATGTACGAGTAACTAGAAAAGATGGACAGGCCAGCCTACAACAACCTGCACGATCAAAGCAAAAAAACATAGCGAAGTGGCGCTCCATGGTAGCCAACCTTCGATGCGGACACGCCACTCAATGATGATGACTTTCCTAATCGATACAATAGAGATGTTCATCATCATCGTGTGCCAGACCGGTTGGCGTAGGCGACCATGTCCTTCAACAATCTTCTATCCACAGTGCATAGAGAGATTAGAGATGTTCTATGTCACAGACGTCCAAGTGAATGACTTTCTCGTTCGTTTGCCATGAAAATGCCACCTATTATTGTGTCGCAGTTTACAGCCGAGATGCGCTTCTTTTTTCCCACTCTGAAACATTAGATATCACGCTGAGCCTTCGATCTTCGATCGCTACATGACTGAATAGCCAGCCTACGGTACCACTAGAAGAAAGGGGAAGCTCAAACTCACCAGTTCATTATCACTGACCCTGACGCCAGAGGTCAGAGTTACGTCACAGTTATTGAACTCGTGAAGGAGACGCGATAGCTCAGTGGTTAGTAAACTAGACTACAAAGGACAAGAGGTAGGGTTCGATCCCAACCGACGGCTTCCGGCTCACCCAGCCTTTAATGGGTACCGGATTTTTTTCTGGGAAAGTAACGCGGCACGAGCGTAAAACCGATCACAATACCCTAAAAATCATGTGCCGAAGGTCTGTAAAATTTATGGTCACTAACACCATATTCCCTATACGCCACTTGACGTGACGGGGCTACTTTACTTTTCTTTTAAACTGAACTCATGAACTGATATTAGTGTCCCCCCCCCCCCCCACCACCACACGCACGTACACACACAAACACGCGCAATAGACTTCAAAGTGACATCCACGACTTTCATGCATTCAAGAACATTGTTATGTTGAGAAAGGTAAAAGGTTATTCAGTGAAGTCTATACTTGGTGGGGGACCTCTGTAGCCTGGTTGGGAAAACCACTCGACTGGGCTACCTACGTTCTGACAACCCGTGTTCGAATCCCGCTGGAAACAGTATGAGTACTCGTGGTTCGAAAAAAAAAAGTCCGCGGTCGACCCAGCCGCTGACAGAAATGGGTACCATGGTAGTACTATGGGAAGGTGAGGAATGCCGCCTGGCATCGTGAGTTTCGATACTTGAGACGACACTATCTAGAAGTCTCCGAACACTCTTGGATAGGTCGCCGAGCGAGTATATATGGGTGAAAACTCGCGTGCTAATGTGCCGATTCAAGTCTGGCACTATACCTTTAGTCTATACTTGAGTTTGTCACCTTCTATTAACTACTACAGCCTAAGAAACTGCGAGGAAGTATGAATAAGTTAAAAAAAAAAAGAACTTCATAACGCCTTGAGTATCACCTTATAGAGAATATGGTGTGGGTAACAATATTAGTTTTGTTTAACACGGGCACATAATGTTCAATGTTGTCAACACTATGGCAGTACCATCTTTCTTTCCCAGATATAATTCTCGATATTCAATTAAGATTGGGTGAAATTAGAAATCGATAGGTCAGAGAATGGAGCAACCTCTCCTCCAGTGCTTGGTCCTCCAATAGACCCAACCACTGCTCTACAACGGCTTTTGGACGAGTTATCACATGCCATACAGAACAGTGATTCCCTACCAAATAAAAAAACTCGTGTACAATGGTTGAGCGAGCAACAGAATTTAATTCAACCAGCCACCTAAATATTATATATATATATATATATATAATATATATATATATATATATATATATATAGGTGGCTGGTTGAGTAGAAAAAAAGCTAGGAATAGCCCCAGCCATAGAATATATACGGAAACAACAGATAAAATGGTTTGGCCACGTGACAACGCAGAAAGAACAAAACACAACACAACGAGCCTTCAACAGACGTTGTGAGAACACCAGACCCAAGGGTCGACCACGTAAAAGATGGGTCGATGGAATATTAGAAGCACTAGGAAACATAACAGCAGCAGAGGCGAACAGAAGAGCAAAGGACCGCAAATTATATCTCCCCTCGACGCTGAAAGGCAGATGAGGAAGGAAAGAAGAAGATATATATATATATATATATATATATATATATATATATCCCAAGTATATGTTTGAGTGTGTATAAAGGGGATTGGTGATATAGGGATGGTCCCGAGTTCGAATCCCGCGTACTCTAGCTTTATATCTCTAGCAAAGCCACGAGGGACTGAAATTGCCGTGAACATCACTTTTTTCTTATTTTTCACATGGGCAGCTGTGTGCATCAGGTGCCCCTCGCCATATAGGCAGGTACTCAAGACAGCAAGGAAGTCTTCCTCTTCGATCCCTACTCGTTTGGCCAAACTAAACAGGTTAGTCTTCCTGGAGGCACCACGGAAAGGTGGAGTAGGGTTTGGGCAGTTCTGATTCACAGATCCTGGCGCAAGCCAACAGCTAGGATCGCTGACAGTTTACAGCTCCGCTGCTGTGAGGCGCCTTTGCCTCAGAAAACAAACATAGGCGCCGTGCATATTCCAGATATTGTTTAGACAAACAAAACAATACTTTTGTATTTAACTGGTTAAATCTCACATTGGAATTAAATGCCTCGATGTGAACAAGAAATATTTGCGCGCGATCATACGACAAGAGTATCGTGGCATGATTAGCTAATACGTTTAATTCACTCGTCAAACCAATACCAATACAAGTTATAAAATAAACATCAGTTTTCTTTAAATGTGACGGTTACGTCCCGCTTAACAAAATAATGTGGCCTACATTTCCCCTCCTTATGAAAAAGATAGTGGTTCTAAAACCTTTTACGGAATGTCCGCCACTGAGCTGAAACGGCCGTCACAAACAAAACATATCGACGGTTATAAAGTAATATATAATATAATATAATATAGATAGTGCAGAAGGTAGAAGTAATGATAGCAACAAAGAAAAAGACATCACCGCAATGCAAAATAAAGACACGTGGAACAATATTAAAACAGGTAAATGAATTTAAATATTTGGGAACAATGTTAACCTCAGATGGTAGGTGTACAACAGAGGTGAGATGCAGAATGGCTCAGGCAAAAGTAGCTTTCCAAAAGAAATGAGGAAGATACTGTGCAATACATTTTAACAATAAAAACAAGAAAAAGAGTTCTTAAATGTTATGTAGTACCAGTCTTAACATATGGATGTGAATCATGGATAATAGGTAGGACAACAGACAAGAAAATCACTGGAGGCTGCAGAAATGTGGTTTTACAGAAGAATGTTGAGAATAACATGGACAGCTAAGAAGAGTAATGAAAGAGGCCAACGTAGAAAGAAAGCCAATTGTCAATATTAGGAAGCAACAATCATCATGTTTTTGGCAATGTAATGAGAAGGGAACAGCTGGAATATATAGTGACAAGTGAAAATATTGAGGGACGAAGATTGCCTGCTACCAGACAGTTTAAGAGAATGGCTTGGCAGAAGGAGGTCAACAACAGAAATGGTAAATAACTGTCAAGATCGAAAGTTCTGGAGAAAATGTCTGTGCAAGCTGCAATGTACAATTGTATATTAATTTTGTTATCACACTCCCAAAAACGGACACTCTACAATGCAATCTTCATTCCAACGTTGTGCTACGAATGACAGATCTGGACAATAAATGCAAGTACAATAAGAAAAATAACCACTACCGAGATGAAATGTGTTAAGACAAATGACAGGAAACAGCCTCAAAAATAAGATTAAAAGTGAAGAACTGATTGGGGGGGGGGGGGGGGAATTGAATAATTTCCGTCATAGAGTACACAAAGAAACAACAGATGCAATTATTTGACCACATGATAAGGCAGAAAGATCAAAACACAACACAACGAGTCTTCAATAAACATTGCGAGAAAACCAGACTCGACCAACATAAGAGCAAAATACCGCATATTATATCTCTTTTCGACGCTGAAAGGCAAATGAGGGTGGAAAGAAGAAATAAAATATTTCTTAATTGAAACAACGACACGAGGCTTCAATAAGGCAGAGTCCAGGCTCTAAATAAAGTGAAAGCTGTGTTCAGTTCCGGTCTAACGCTCTCTAGCTGACTCAGATATAAAAAGCATAATAGGGACATGGCCTACTACGATGGGAAAGTTCACTACCCCCCTCACGTACAAATGATGTCGTTTAGAACGGAGAAGTCTGCATTTCACTAAGATATTCCATTGAAGGATTTTTTTTTCGTTCGCCAGCTTTCACCTCTGGTGAAATCCCTAGAGACTAGGAATTTAATGTTGCTGTGTTAATCCATTTTTCTCTGACAGCCATACACAGGGGTTCCTCAACTGCACAGGCAGATAACACCGTCTTCAGAGGTACTTACATTTTTTTTTTCTCGGCGATGAGTAATTGACGTTTCAAGCCGGGCCTCACTGCTGAGACATGGTTGCGGCAGAGAGAAATCACAAATAAAAATCCCAACTGGTGCAGCTGGGATTTGAACTCACAACCTCTCTGTGACGAGGCTGGCGATGCCTCGAGACCAGTCTCCCCCTCCCTCCCCCAAGGAGGGACCAAATCGCGGGACTTCAGATACAACATTAACCTGTATAAATCTTCTGCCAAAAATGAAGAATGAAATAGGAAATGTATAGATAATGAGGAATATAGTACTTGTGAAAGCATCATGAAATAAACAAAAGAATAGGAATGGCAAAAAGTAATTTTAATGTCACGAAGAACATACTAACATCAAAACAAAAAAAACACCAGGGCTAAAACTAAGAATATATCAAAATGTTATGTCTTCTCAGCATTCCTATATGGTGCAAAAACATGGACATTAGACAAGAAAACAGAACAGAGAATTGAAGCCTTTGAAATGTGGATTTATAGAAGAACGGGTAGAATTGGATGGAAGGAAAAGAAAACAAACGATGAAATCTTAAAACAACTAAAAATGAAAAGAGAACTACTAAAAAACACAATTAGAACAAGACAAATGAAATTTTTGGGGCATGTTAAAAGACACAATAGCCTACTGAAAGTAATACTGGAAGGGAAAATACAAGGTAAGAAGCAGAGGCAGACCATGGACGAGTAACATCAAAAGATGGACAAGCCAGCCTATGACAACCTGCACCATCAAAGCAAGAGACAGAGCAGAATGGTGCTCCATGGTAGCCAACCTTCGTTGCGGAGATGGCACTCGATGATGATGAACACAGAGAGATCAGTCTACCATTATCATTAACCTTATCTTGTAACAACATTCACGTAGCCCATCCCTCGGGAAATAATTAGACTCGTCTAGTTAGGCACCATTTCACAAGAAAGCAACAGATGTAATCGTCACAGTTATGCAGAGTGATTTGGGGGGGGGGGGGGGGAATCAGGTTTGTTCCCCTTGTATGCAAGCCAGTAAAACGGTGTCACTAATAAGTGGGCGGGTGAGAGAGTGGTGGTAATGTTGTGAATATGGTGAGAAAGAGAGATGGTGGTAGAGTCAGAAAGTTAAAACGGATATATGTTGAGAGAAGCGATAGATGGTGAGAGAAAATGATATCTATGATAGATGGTGAGAGAGTGGTGGTAATGTTGTGAATATGGTGAGAAAGAGAGATGGTGGTAGAGTCAGAAAGTTAAAACTGATGTATGTTGAGAGAAGCGATAGATGGTGAGAGAAAATGATATCTATGATAGATGGTGAGAGAGTGGTGGTAATATTGTGAATATGGTGAGAAAGAGAGATGGTGGTAGAGTCAGAAAGTTAAAACTGATATATGTTGAGAGAAGCGATAGATGGTGAGAGAAAATGATATCTATGATAGATGGTGAGAGAGAAACTGGTAGATAAAACAGAGATGATAAAGAGAAACTGATAGATACGCTGAGAGATAACAAGAGAGAAACTGATAGATGAGAAAGACAAAGGGGGGGCGCATATCATATACACACAAACTAAAGTCTTACTTTATACACGGTACATTATTTTTCTTTAAATAGATTGCATGTACGCTTCCCATGTTTCAATGAATCTATCAAATATAATTTAAATTAATGATACATTTTAACAAATGTCTATTGTCAACTGTCTGTACACTGCTTATTTAATTATTTTGGTTCCACTGCTGTCTGGTTAGTAAAAAGCTGTCACAATGTTGGTGAGCGCGCCGCCTACGCCACTCGGCTGAAAAAGCCGCTTCTGCTAAATGTCAACTCCTACAGCTGGGACACAACCTATTGGTTAATGGGAACGGAATTCCCAGCAATTACCAGCGAAATGATGATTAATCTTATTAATGCTATTACTTACATGTTACAGGTGAAACACACAGAGAGAACAGCAGTTTCTACGGTACATTTGATTTCAAGAACACCACCACCCCTGCATCCCTTGTAGAAGTACCTCTAAAAGCTCTATATAGTGTCAAGACTTCGGCTAATCGGGTGAGTTGATAATAACCAGCAACTTATAGTTGACCTACTGGCATGATCTTGATCTGAATACTTCCCGCGCTTTTCACCACCCATCTCTATTCTTGGAGAGAAATTCGGTCTTATCTAATGAGTCTATGCCTGCCAACTTTGCTTCTCTTATAAGTATTATTTTCAGTGTCTCTCTAGATCTTCCTCTAATTATGTATCTTGATAGTTTACATAGAAGAACCTGTTTTGGAATTCTCTTGTTGTCTCTTCTCAGCACATGTCTGACGTATGCCCATCTTCTCTTTTTGTCTCTTCTCAGCACATGTCTGACGTATGCCCATCTTCTCTTCATAAAAGTAGAGGAGATCATTGTCAGGATCAGTGAATCATAAATGATCAAAACCTCACGTTACGTCCACCCTCATGTCCAGCGCCGAAAAGTGACAAACTAGCATGTCCAAACGAGTAGGTATTGACGAAGAAAGACAAATTCCGTGCCAAAAAGATGACGAGCTGAAGTCGGATGTGACGGGCAGCAGCGTAAAGGGTGGGTGATTTATATATAATTTGGCTCAGCACTGAGAAGGCTATAGGGAGATAAATTATGTTCAATGTTATATTTTGTCGGCTGAGAAATACAATACAATCTTCATCGCAACGTTGTGCTACCAATGCCAGTCCTGGACCCTATACGCATAAACAAGAAAAATAACTGCTACTGAGATGAAATGTGTTAGACGAATGACAGGAAACAGTCTAGGAGATAAAATCAGAAATGAAGAACTGTAGAAAAAAGCTAGGAATAGCCCCCGCCATAGAATATATAAAGAAACAACAGATAAAATGGTTCGGCCATGTGACAAGGCAGAAAGATCAAAACACAATCACAACGAGCCTTCAATAAACGTTGCGAGAATCCCAAGGGTCGACCACGAAAAAGATGGATCGATGGAATATTAGAAGCACTAGAAAACATAATAGCAGCAGAAGCGAACAGAAGAGCAAAAGACAGCAAATTATATCTCTCCCCTCGACGCTGAAAGGAAAATAAGGACGAAGAAAAGAAAAAGAAATAATATAAGGACAGGGGGAGAAAAGATAGAGACGCACAAAAAGAAAAGATAGTTTAAGAGAATTGGTTTGCTAGGGAATCAATATTGAAATTGTATACGCCAATGTAGAAATATAAAGTTGTGGAGAGACATGATCACCTACACCAGTACAACTTTTTTCTTCAATTTTAAAACCATCTATCTGTGCCACCAACAAACGCCAACGCAGAATCAGTGCGTGATCCATATCTGTTCAAGACATCACCTTATGGTCGGGTTATATGGTTAATGTGGGTCAAAACAGGGGGACTTGTTGGTCTCGAGGCAAGACGCCAGCCTTGCAGCAGAGGTTATGTGTTCAAATCCGGGCTGCACCAGTTGGGCTTTTAATTTTTTTTATTTCTCTCTGCGGCAACCGTCCCTGGTCTCAGCAGGCACGGCTTGAAACTGATTAATTACTCATATAGACGGGGAAAAAATAAGTACCTAAGAAGATGAAGCTATCTGCCTGTGCGGCGAGGGACCCCTGTGAACACGGATGCCAGGGAAAAACAATTTAACAGCCAAAATTCAGTTCCTAGTCTCTAGGGACTTCGTCAGAGGTAACAGCTGGCGACCGCGAAAAAAAAACAAAAAAAAAACACACAATTAACGAAGTGGGGCGTAGCAACCCCCTCAGTGATGGGGGTCTGTCGGTATAGAAAACCTAGTTCTACATCACCACCAGGTCCAACTTCTCCAGCAGAACTCGGAAAATCTAGAAAACTATTGCAGTCAGCCACATTTGGATTTGAGTGCTAAAGATCTACAACAATTACTTCACGAAATAAACATGACAAGTGAGATAACACTGAAAACCCTATAAGTGGATATCAAAGTTGAAGGAATAGACCTGGAAACAGTTCAGAGCTACAACTACCTTGGGCATAAGATGATATGATCACACCAGTGATGGAAAAATTAACACTGAAATAAATAAAAGAATAGGAACGGCAAAAAGTCATTTTAATGCCATGAAAAATACACTAACATCAAATCAAATAACACCAGAGCTAAAACTAGGAATAACAAAATGTTATATCTTCTCAAAATTTCCTGTATAGTGCAGAAACATGGATATTAAACAATAAAACAGTACAGAAACTTGAGGGCTTTGAAATGTGGATTTATAGAAGAATAAAAAGAATTGGATGCAAAGAGAAGAAAACAAATGATGCAATCTTACAACAACTAAAAAATGAAAAGAGAACTACTAAACATAATTCAAACAAAACAAATGACATTTTAGGGGCATGTTAATTGACCATGTACATTATACTAATATTATCTGTTCTCACAGATAAGACAAATTCAACCCGGCACACATGGCGTTCAGCCCCATTCACTACTAGTAAATCTACTAACGATAAAGACAGTCACAGATTGGCTGGGCGAGCCAAGGATAGGCAGACAGATAATAAGAACATAAATCTACAGTGTGACGTATAGTGCTCATTATCATCGACATTTAATGTCAGCACTATGTCAAGTCTCATAATAAATGTTCGATACCAACTTAGGGTAGCATTTTAAAAAATTCTGATCCACAAGGCTCGGGCTCATCCAGCTTCAAAAATGAACACCACAGATTTTTTTCTGTGAAGTAAGGGCGGCCTGGCGTGACACCGACCACGTCCCCAAAAATATTGTCACTAACACCATATTCCTCCACACGACTAGCAAGGCTCCAGGAAAACATTTATTTATTTTTATTTATTTACCAATTTAAGGCTTACATTAATAGGAAACTCTTTTAATACAGAGCTTCGCAACAGGAGGCAATCTGATCATCAGAAGAAGACCCTGTCGAGCCAGTGTTTCTGGTCTTTAGCTTCTTGACACTCTAAGGGAGGTGGAGCCGCCTGGGTCATAACTCCCAGGCGTCGACCTCCTGCTGTATTGACTCTGAAGCTTACATACTTAAGGCTTGCATGAATCTAGAAAAGAGCGGGTTGGATAAATAAGCCCGACCTCTTGTCACCAGTAGATCAGTTCACGAACCATGCCACTGCGAAAATAACGAAAAAGTTTCCAAATAAACTCGACACATCCACGTATCCTTGACACAAGTATTTTAATGTTGCCACTATAATTAAGGTTGATAATGAGATGCTGATCTGTAGAAGAATTTGTAGAATTGGATGGAAAGAAAAGAAAACGAAGTTTTAAAAAAAACTAAAAATTAAAAGAGAACTAGTAAACACAATTCAAACAACACGAATTTTTTGGGCCATGAAAAGGCACAACCGCCTACTAAGAGTAATATTGGAAGGGAAAATACAGGGTAACAGAGGCAGAATGGAGCTAGGCTAACATGGACGAGTAACATCAAAAGATGGGCAAGACAGCCTATGACAACCTGCGCCATCAAAGCAAGAGACAGAGCGGAATGGTGCTCAATGGTAGCCAACCTTCGATGCGGAGACGGCACTTTATGATGATGATAATTAAGGTGCAACTCAATAAGCATCTGGACACATTTGCTCACATTGTATTCGCTTGCACGATCAGTCCAGTACACAAATAGTTCACTAGCACTCAAAAAATTCATAGAAAAAGTTAACAACATCCTGTACATTGCAAGTACATTTCAGTTCATGACTAATACTATATTAAAGCACACTGGTTGTAACGGGTCTTTCGACGTCATCAACACGCTTCCTTACAACAAGCCCCCCCCCCCCCCCACAAAACTCAAATCTGTCCGAAATTTAAGAACCACTGTGTCTGTTCTATGTCGTTATAGAGACAGTGATGATAATTAACGATGCAGAAATGTAGTAAAGCTGACGAAAGGGAGAGTCATTTAATAAAGATCGTCTGGTTAAATCCGAGTGTTGTTGTGGACGATATTTTTAAAAACAAACACACGCACGTGATATAAGACGAGAGATTATCCTGGAACCGTCCATACAGTGCACCTTGCTGTAGTTACATAAGACATGTAGGTAACAATACACCTTGGAAAAACCGGAAATGTGATAGGAGCTGACCATGATGGAACACTGTACACCGAGTTTCTTAACATCATTGTATGTAGCAACGCTTTTCTTTAGTTCACAGCTTCCTTATGCGATATATATATATATATATATATATATATATATATATATATATATATATATATATATATATATATATATATATATTATCTGTCATTCTATAGTCCTGATTAATGTCAATAGTTTCAGGGTCGTTCCAATATCCAAGTGCAGGATGGAACTAGAAATACCGACGAAGTTTAAACTGTGAATGACATTCTTTTAAAACAGATAATCAATTTAAAGAGTCAGTCTTAACGTATGGATGTGAATTATGGACAATAGGACAACAGACAAGAAAATCACTGGAGATACCATGAACAGCTAAGAAGAGTAATGAAAATGTTCTGAAAGAGGTCAAAGCAAAAAGAGAGCTAATTTCCAATATTAGGAGAAACAATCATAATTTTTGGCCACGTAATGAGAAGAGAACAACTGGAATATATTGTAACAACTTGGAAAATTGAGGGACGAAGAGATAGAGGGAAGCAAAGAGAAAAGATATCAGACAGCTTAAGAGAATGGCTTGGCAGAAGGTCAAGAACAAAAATGATAAATAAATGTCGAGATCGAAAGTTGTGGAGAGACATGATCACCTACGCCAGCAGGCCCGGTACTTGATGATGATGATGAATCAATTTAAAGGATTGCCTAAACTTCTCCAAAAAATAACACATTCATTCTAGCCACACACAGCTCGATAGTCCAAACTTCTTTTAAGTAACAACATGGAATTATTTCATAGACGTGGAGATTACTCCATTCAACAAATGAAAAAAAAATGGCCCGCAACACAAATCAGCTACATCCAACGCGGGTCTCGCTTATATTATACACCACAGGACTGTCATTTATACACTGAGTGTAAGTTTATTTTATCCACCTTGTGTCTATTTATATTGGCGCCTGTCATAAGCAAATGGGTTTACATCAACGTCATTGACGTTTCCTATAACAGCTTCGGTTTAGTTCACATTGTCCACCAAGGGTCTAGTTTACTCTGCAACGCTAAGTCCAGTTGACTTCATCTTAGATCTAGTTTATCATATACATCTTGGGCCTGGTTTAATTTATTTGCGGTATTTAACATTACATCGAGTACATTTTTGGGATGATGAGGCCAGCATGTCAGAGCCAGAGATTGCTGACATAATGTGAGTGTTGCACGCAAGCCATACCATGACGAAGACATCACATATGAGTCATTTAAAGAAACCAAATTATTTTAAAAATAAAAATGGCAGTAATTTTTTTTAAACACATTATAAGGAAAAAAATGATAAACCACATACATTATAAGAAGAGAAGAAACTACGAGTATGTATTTTGTGTAGGGGTGGTTACGTAGATTAAACCGATCGTCTCTAACTAAGGCCGAAGCCACAGCTATTTGTCTCTGATATTTTAGTTTCTTAGAGTAGTTACTTATTCTACAAATATAGCATATAAATTATTATTCCTTGGTACTTGGGGTGGATGGAAGCTGCGATAGCTCAGTGGTTAGTGAACTGGACTACAAAGGGCATGGGGTAGGGTTCGATCCCAACCGACGGCTTTCGGGTTCACCCAGCCTTTATTGGGTACCGGATTTTTTTCTGGGAAAGTAAAGCGGCGCGGGCATAATATCGACCACATTACACCGAAAATCATGTGGTGAAGGTCTGTAAAATTTATGGTCACTAACACAATATTCCATATACGCCACTTGGCGTGTCGGGGGCTCTTTACTTTTTTTTTTTTACTTGGAGTGGATAAAAGATGTTTATCTTATCTTAACGGAAAATCCCACACCATGAAGTGTAAAATTAATCTGTCAAATGAAATATTGCATTCAAATGTCAAATGTACAAAACGAATACTTTTTTAGTGTTATAAAATTATATAATAATAAACTGTTCAATGTGTGGCAAATGCGCTGGGCATGTGGTCTCTATATGCGTCATCGTTACCACAGAATGTTCTGATACCTTCCAGTGGTTAGTGAGATTATTCCTCGACCCACTCAGGGAGTGAGTCCTGATCTCCATTTCTACCTGATGACTTGATAAACCACGAAGGCTTGTGCAAATCTTAGGTGTCGCTCGTACATTCGAACTCTGCTACCGCATCTCCCCATGTTATCCATATCCTGTATGTTCCTAATACCCCCACTCAAATGGGAACACCGCCACCCCTGTCAACCGATACTTAATATGATAATTTAATCAGCAGTACTACAGGTAGTAGAATACACTTCGTGTCGAGTAGCCAATGCATTTAATGTCTGTATGCGGATCTTACCAGAAAGTGCTTTTTCTTTTCTCCTTTGTGCACGCCTAGAATAGGCTACTTTTCTCAAAATTCAGCATTTACAGTCTGCCTCCAGCTGGATCTGTCTTTAGCGAGCCCTTCCCTATTCCGTTACGTTTATATCAAGTGTCACGGTACACCGTCTACAGATATCGCTGTAGCGAGGAGAGCCGTCTTTCTTAATATTTATTATAATATATACACACACAAACTAATCGGCACGGTAAAAGCAATAGCTAAGACTGCCAAAAGCCAGACAGGCTTGAACGTTGTTCAATTCAACAGACCACAAGGGCAAAAAAGACATCCGTATAACTGTTATTGTCCTTTACCACTTCGGCGATCGCAGGTGGTTCGCTTTGGAGAACAGCATCAGTCCTATTGGGTTCAGTAAGCCCACAAGGAATGAATGTATCACACTCGTAGACTTTATTTCCATGTGGCTGCTCCTTACCTACATACTACTACTACTACTATTCTACTCTCCTTCTCCTCTTCTAATATGGGAACATTAGTATATGCACATATTATTCCCAGCGCTCTACTAGACCATACTGCCATACCTCGGTGGTCTCCTATATCGCTTTTGTCTGGGTTGCTTACTTTTGTGCAAAGCTTTACCCTTTCCACATGCACTACAATGCACCTCACATGTTCCTAGTGAACCCCACTCTGAGACATCTCACTATTACCTCCTTTCGGGTACCTGTTATTCTTCTGGTCTATTCTTTCTACTTTGTGTATGCAAACGGACCAAGGTGTGGGCACTTCTGGTTATGTATGCTGTATGCGCACATTCACATTTTCACATGTATGGGTGTAGCCGTGTATATATATATATATATATATATATATATATATATATATATATATATATATATATATATATATATATATATATATATATATATATATACACACATTGCCAGCTGAAGCAAAATGGGCAATATACAAATCAATTTTTCTATCAACTCTGTGCTATCAGTGCCAGAATTGGACGCTGAACTCTAGAACAATAAGATAACGACCATCGAAATGAAATGTGTCGGAAGAATGACAGGAAACAGCTTAAGGGACAGAGTAAGAAACACCGACCTGAGGAAGAAACTCGAAATTGAACCAGCCATCGAATACGTAAAGAAACAACAGATAAATTGGTTCGGCCACATAACAAGACAGAAAGAACTAACAATGACTCAAAGAGCCATAAAAACACTACGAAAACGCCAGATTAAGAGGAAGACCGAGAAAGAGATGGATAAAGGGAATACTAGAGTCACTAGGAGGGATAACACCAGAAGAGGCCAACAGAAAAGCAAATAATCGCAGATTGTATTTCCCCTCGACGCCAACTGCAATGGAGGAAGGATATAAGAAGAAGAAAAAGATTGACAGTGGCATTACAGTCGACTTAACAACCTAGATAATATCTAGAATATACCCCCCCCCCCAAATCCCCACATATTTTTGAATCCTTCAACCTGTTTTGACCTTCCCATTTGCTGGTCAACTACACCGCGTCTGCTGCATCTCTCTCATCCGGACTCGTTCATTTTCTTTCTGGCCACAGCACAGTATACAGGGAGTTCTTATTTTTACTTCCTATTCTAATTCGAAATTATTTTATTGTAGAAGCTTTACTATTAGTTAGCTATGTAGGACTAATTTTATTTACCTAGGTGTGTGTGTGTGTTGTTTGTTTGTTCCTGCTGATAGCCTACTGAAACGAAACGTTGTTCAAATTTGTTTCGTCCATTAATTTCGTGAAGCTTTTGCCATACCATTTTTTCTATATATATTTTTTCCATTTGCCTCTTTAAAAAATATATTTTTTAAATGCACACGAGAGCATTTCCATTTAAATTGACTCCTACATTTTAAAAACCCAGATTGTGTCCTATGAAATATCCCCGGGATTAATTTTTGTATTTATTTTTTTTCCCTTTCAAACATAAATTAGGACTCCCACCTGTGCAGGGATAAAGGTTGCCTTCAGACCACAAACAAGACTGATTGGATTGACTTCTTTAGTACGCTCTCAACAAGAATATTTGGGGAGGACCCATTGACAATGTGCCCTTTGTGCTGCCGCTTTGAGCACATTGCTATGACGAAGTGTGTCGATGCGGAAACTCGACAGAGGGGGCAGCGCGTGTATTCACACAGGGGAATCAGAAGAGGCAGGCTTTCTGTGTGAACTAGACGATAACGTCTGTTAAAACATCGGTCAGGTGTGCCTTATGGAATCGCGTCTTTGAATATCCAGGGGATATTCAAAAATATGCAAGTATTTTTAAAAAATGTATGGTTTCTCAGCCCAGAGCTTCCCCCAATATGTGTTTATTGTAACTGTCGAATTAATTCAGAGCAAGAGGTATGTTCAGCACTCGGAAAAAAATTACAAATAATCAACAACAGAAAAAAAAAAAAAAAACAAAGAACAATATATGGTCATAAGCAGGATCGAACCCGTACTCCGATCGTGATCCCTACATCTCTTTGCACAGGACGAGGACTCATTGAGTGTTATTTATATATATTTTTAATTAAGAACATCACGTGGAAGTCAGAGCTTGTCCAACGTCAACTGTATCTCAAGCCCGCTGACTGAGAGGGGTTACCCAAAACTTGTGACGTTTTCAGTATTGCAAGCGGGGGCCGTTGTGGGTAAAATTATGTCAGCCGTCTATAGCTCGCTATAGATGAAGACGTCGCAAAGTTTGGGTATTCTCGGGTAAACCCTTTCAGCCCACGGGCTTGATATATAGAGATGGTGTTGCCTTCCTTGTCTGATGCAATGTTGACACAACATATTAGTCATCAATTAAAACTTATTTTAACAAAAGACATAGAGACGCAAAGAGACAAAAACACATTTTGTTTGTCTACCTGAACAAACAAAATATGTCCTTCGATTTCATATCGTACAATGAAGTCAATGCAGAACACTGCGGGCAAGTGGAGAAAATAGTTGCCCGTGTCCTCACCTGTCACCTTGAACAGAAACGCGCTTTCCTACCCACACTCGGAGGTTATAGATATAATAAAGAGACATGGCTCAATGCGGCAGTCTTTGCCTATGACGTCTTCGAAGGTCTCCACAGACGAGAGGAGACATGTGCTGCTGCTATAGATCTGGAGGATGCATACAACAGGGTAGCATTTGAATACCTCATGCATATGCTCCTCAAACTGGCGGTGCACCCCTTCCTCATTAGATGGATCGCTGCGGCACTGTTTCAGAGAAAGGTGATACTCAGATGTGGAAATTGGTCTTCCGAGCCAACATCCATTTGTCAGGGCTGCCACAAGGCTCACCATTGTCACCAGTTCTATTTAACGTGTACACAATAACGATCACGGAACAACAGCTGGATGGGAGGGGAAGAACTATGACTTTTGCTGATGATATTTTGGTATATCGACAGGGAAGAGACAGACGGGGAATCGCCTCCACAATGCAAGACGAACTCGATCGCATTTCTTCCTGGTGTGGGGTTTCAGGTGCCATGGTTAATCCTAATAAAGCATCAGTTTCATGGTTCTCCCTTAACAATCATATCGTTAATACGACCACACGGGTAGTACGAATGAGAGCTGATGAGGTGACCAGGGGCAAGTTGATGACACACCTTGGAGTTAACTTTGATCGCAGCCTGTGTTTTCGGGACCACGTCAACCATGTAATAACAAAATCCCGCAAAGGATTAGCCGCCTTGAAGGTCATGGCAGCTGCCAACATCGAGCAGAGGCTACTTAATCTTCTGTTCCAGGGATTAGTCCTCGCACCAATCGAGTATGCCCTGGCAATTCTTACTGCCAGTACGACTCAAATTGATAGACTGGAGAAAATACAAAATGAAGTCATGTGCATTATCTTGGGATGTACAAGGGACACTCCTTGTGTAGCAATGAGGGATCTTCTTGACTTTCCAACCATGGGTGACAGAATGAAGATCTGGAAAGCACGAGCATACCTGAAGATTAGTACAGATAAAGAGCATCCATTGCACCACGTGCTCAACACAGAGAAAGGTACCAGGCTAAAAAGAGGCAAATCATGGGTGGGCCGAGCAGAAGATGTCATCAAACAGGTCTGTGGGCGTACCAATATCAACGTCGGTGAGGAGTGGATATCGGTGCCTACATGATTCACGGGGACTTTCTCGTGTATTGTCACACTCGACAGGAAAAGTAGGGAACAGAACCCGGTCGTGGTTAATGCTGAGGTCAACGGTCTCATCTGCGATAACACCGATGAGAAAGATGCAGTCATCTATACAGACTTATCTGTAAGACGGCACCAAAGAAGTGCATGGGCATTTACAGCACGCTCGGCAGGCAGAATAGTCAAAGAAGACAGTGGTGCATACGTCATGACCACGAGTAGCATGACAATGGATGTGATGGCAGTGACTAAGGCATTCAAATGGTTAGAGTCACAAGACTACACCCACGCATGTATACTAAGCGATTCGATGAGCATGATACAAAAAAAAAAAAGTGGAGGCAGGCTCTGTAAGCATGCAATGGGTAGAGTCATTGCAGATGTCAAAAATACGTAAGGTCACCTTTGTCTATGTCCCTGGACATGCGGGAGTACGGGGAAATGAAAGAGCGAACAGGTTGGCTAGCTGCGCTGTCGTTGAGGACGGGCAACCAATGGATCGGGTGGAGATCACCAATGCCCTCCGAGATGTGGGAGCAGCACAGGACTTCGACAAACACAGATCCACGCCACTTCTTCGGATGATGGAAATGGGAGTTAAGATGGGCACAGTCAGAAGAAATGAGAAACTTAGTGGCCGTGTAAGAAGACGTATCAACCAACATAGAACTGGAGTCGTCAGTCGCTGGACACTGAGGGACTTGCTGAGGAGGGGATCTGAGCACCTATGGACATGTTCGGAGTACAATGATGATGCCCCGCAAATAACTCAATAAGAAGTCAAGAAGCTGAGGCAGACAAACAGGAAGAGAGAAGGACAATATCAAAAACGTTCTATAACAGTATTAAATGACAGCGACTGGTAGTGTCAGTAGAACGAGAATTTGGGTTTTGGACATACGAGGTATAACTCAGTAGATGGAGAAATTAAGAAAAAGACCAAAGTGAATTACTTCTTCATTCCATAACATTGGGGTGTTGTTGGGGCACTACTTTTAGACTAATCAACCGTTCTCTTGATCTTCAATTATTCATTGGGCTCTGCAAAGTGGAGGCGTGTCCATTCTTTGTTATTGTCGCCATCTCTTTCTCTTCCTACCTCTATCATCATCAAATACTATGCCTTCTAGCGTAGGTGATCATGCCTCCACAACTTTCAAACTCGGCAGTTATTTATCATTTTTTGTTGTTGACCTGCCACGGCATTCTCTTAAACTGTCTGGTATCTTTTCTCTTTGCATTCCTCTATATCTTCGTCCCTCAATTTTCCAGGTTGTCACAATACATTCAAGCTGTTCTCTTCTCATTATATGGCCCAAAAAAATAACGATGTGTTGCTTTATAATGCTGGCAATTAGCTATATTTTTATTGTCGCTCTTTCAGAGCGTTTTCATTACTCTTCTTATCTGTTCATGGTATTCTCAACACTCTTCTGTAAAACCACATTCTACAACCCCCAGTGATTTTCTTGTCCGTTGTCCTATTGTCCACGATTCATATCCATATGTTAAGACTGATTCTACATAACTTTTAACACCTCTTTTTCTTACATGTTCCTTTCATAGTGGTCTCTATCGAAATTCAGGGCCTAACGGTTTATAAAGAATGACAAAAATTACCCCAAAAATACACTCTAAAATGCTACCACCGCTAATCATACAAGAGAATAATAGAGCACAGCTGTTGGTCTCTAACTGGGCGCAAGAGATTGGGCAATCAACAAGTTCATAATGTTTTGAATTGCTGAGGTCGGTATGTATGCTTGCAGACAAGAATCCGGAAACTACAGAACACATTGAAACAGAAACGATCGCCTAACACTATAAGCGGGGCAGGTACAATCGTATTTTAATGATTCTCAGCTTCACATAATTATACACATTCCCGGGCACTCCATACAACCAGATATAGATATATACTGGTCGGAGAGGTATGTATTTATATATGTATGATATCAATAAGTGTGTTTAATCCAAATCAAGAGTCCGGATAAAGATAATTAACAGGCAAATAAAGGGGCAATATAAACTGACGTTTTGAAAAATATACACTAATACAAGACACCTTGGACAATGAAAAAGAGCAATGATGACATATTGCAGGAATTAAACATTAAAAAGAACTGGCTTATACATTTCTATAGAGGAAATTAAGATACTATGGCCACGCCAAAAGACGGTGAACTTGAAAGAACAATAATGGAGGCATGGTTTCTGGGCGACGCATCAGGGCAGACCAAGAAGAAGGTGATTTCAAGACATCAAGGAGACCTTGAATATGACAACAGAAGGAATGAGAGATCTGGCAGAGACAGAGATTCTTTGAGACGGTCTGTGGTGAATGTAACGTTCTGTGGGAGATCTGGTTAAAAACAGAGACTCTTTCAGAGGGACTGTGGTGAATGCAACGTCTGTGGGAGATCTGGTTAAAAACAGAGACTCTTTCAGAGGGACTGTGGTGAATGTAAGGTGCTGTGGGAGATCTGGTTAAAAACAGAGACTCTTTCAGAGGGACTGTGGTGAATGCAACGTTCTGTGGGAGATCTGGTTAAAAACAGAGACTCTTTCAGAGGGACTGTGGTGAATGTAAGGTGCTGTGGGAGATCTGGTTAAAAACAGAGACTCTTTCAGAGGGACTATGGTGAATGTAACGTTCTGTGGGAGATCTGGTTAAAAACAGAGACTCTTTCAGAGGGACTGTGGTGAATGTAACGTGCTGTGGGAGATCTGGTTAAAAACAGAGACTCTTTCAGAGGGACTGTGGTGAATGTAACGTGCTGTGGGAGATCTGGTTAAAAACAGAGACTCTTTCAGAGGGACTGTGGTGAATGTAAGGTGCTGTGGGAGATCTGGTTAAAAACAGAGACTCTTTCAGAGGGCTGTGGTGAATGTAACGTTCTGTGGGAGATCTGGTTAAAAACAGAGACTCTTTCAGAGGGACTGTGGTGAATGCAACGTTCTGTGGGAGATCTGGTTAAAAACAGAGACTCTTTCAGAGGGACTGTGGTGAATGTAAGGTGCTGTGGGAGATCTGGTTAAAAACAGAGACTCTTTCAGAGGGACTGTGGTGAATGTAACGTTCTGTGGGAGATCTGGTTAAAAACAGAGACTCTTTCAGAGGGACTGTGGTGAATGTAACGTGCTGTGGGAGATCTGGTTAAAAACAGAGACTCTTTCAGAGGGACTGTGGTGAATGCAACGTGCTGTGGGAGATCTGGTTAAAAACAGAGACTCTTTCAGAGGGACTGTGGTGAATGCAACGTTCTGTGGGAGATCTGGTTAAAAACAGAGACTCTTTCAGAGGGACTGTGGTGAATGCAACGTTCTGTGGGAGATCTGGTTAAAAACAGAGACTCTTTCAGAGGGACTGTGGTGAATGCAAGGTGCTGTGGGAGATCTGGTTAAAAACAGAGACTCTTTCAGAGGGACTGTGGTGAATGTAACGTTCTGTGGGAGATCTGGTTAAAAACAGAGACTCTTTCAGAGGGACTATGGTGAATGCAACGTTCTGTGGGAGATCTGGTTAAAAACAGAGACTCTTTCAGAGGGACTGTGGTGAATGTAAGTGCTGTGGGAGATCTGGTTAAAAACAGAGACTCTTTCAGAGGGACTGTGGTGAATGTAAGGTGCTGTGGGAGATCTGGTTAAAAACAGAGACTCTTTCAGAGGGACTATGGTGAATGCAACGTTCTGTGGGAGATCTGGTTAAAAACAGAGACTCTTTCAGAGGGACTATGGTGAATGCAACGTTCTGTGGGAGATCTGGTTAAAAACAGAGACTCTTTCAGAGGGACTATGGTGAATGCAACGTTCTGTGGGAGATCTGGTTAAAAACAGAGACTCTTTCAGAGGGACTGTGGTGAATGTAACGTTCTGTGGGAGATCTGGTTAAAAACAGAGACTCTTTCAGAGGGACTATGGTGAATGCAACGTTCTGTGGGAGATCTGGTTAAAAACAGAGACTCTTTCAGAGGGACTATGGTGAATGCAACGTTCTGTGGGAGATCTGGTTAAAAACAGAGACTCTTTCAGAGGGACTATGGTGAATGCAACGTTCTGTGGGAGATCTGGTTAAAAACAGAGACTCTTTCAGAGGGACTATGGTGAATGCAACGTTCTGTGGGAGATCTGGTTAAAAACAGAGACTCTTTCAGAGGGACTGTGGTGAATGCAACGTTCTGTGGGAGATCTGGTTAAAAACAGAGACTCTTTCAGAGGGACTGTGGTGAATGTAACGTTCTGTGGGAGATCTGGTTAAAAACAGAGACTCTTTCAGAGGGACTGTGGTGAATGCAACGTTCTGTGGGAGATCTGGTTAAAAACAGAGACTCTTTCAGAGGGACTGTGGTGAATGTAACGTTCTGTGGGAGATCTGGTTAAAAACAGAGACTCTTTCAGAGGGACTGTGGTGAATGTAAGGTGCTGTGGGAGATCTGGTTAAAAACAGAGACTCTTTCAGAGGGACTGTGGTGAATGTAAGGTGCTGTGGGAGATCTGGTTAAAAACAGAGACTCTTTCAGAGGGACTGTGGTGAATGTAAGGTGCTGTGGGAGATCTGGTTAAAAACAGAGACTCTTTCAGAGGGACTGTGGTGAATGTAAGGTGCTGTGAGAGATCTGGTTAAAAACAGAGACTCTTTCAGAGGGACTATGGTGAATGTAAGGTGCTGTGGGAGATCTGGTTAAAAACAGAGACTCTTTCAGAGGGACTGTGGTGAATGTAAGGTGCTGTGGGAGATCTGGTTAAAAACAGAGACTCTTTCAGAGGGACTATGGTGAATGTAAGGTGCTGTGGGAGATCTGGTTAAAAACAGAGACTCTTTCAGAGGGACTGTGGTGAATGTAACGTTCTGTGGGAGATCTGGTTAAAAACAGAGACTCTTTCAGACGGGCTGTGGTGAATGTAACGTGCTGTGGGAGATCTGGTTAAAAACAGAGACTCTTTCAGAGGGACTGTGGTGAATGTAACGTTCTGTGGGAGATCTGGTTAAAAACAGAGACTCTTTCAGACGGGCTGTGGTGAATGTAACGTGCTGTGGGAGATCTGGTTAAAAACAGAGACTCTTTCAGACGGGCTGTGGTGAATGTAACGTTCTGTGGGAGATCTGGTTAAAAACAGAGACTCTTTCAGAGGGACTGTGGTAAATGTAACGTGCTGTGGGAGATCTGGTTAAAAACAGAGACTCTTTCAGAGGGACTGTGGTGAATGTAACTTTCCTTCTGCAAATGACATGTGGCCTGCTGATGACACTAAAACAATAATAAGTTTCGCCATAATTGATATGTCCTTATCCCGAGGCTCTGTCACCAGCTTACTAACGTACCAAACATAATCAGTATCGGATAGCTTGCCCCTTCCCCCCTCCCCTTTTCGCATTTTAAAGAAAAACGTGTTAAAGCTCCCACAAACTTACTATAACTTACTAGAGCATTCAGCCTAAATAAATCAAGGATTTAATGTATAGGCATAACGGTCGCTAACTTTTCAACTAGCTAGAAGTGACCATGCATATTAGTCGATAATGCCCAATAATTGACAGTAACTGAGCAAGGACATTAAACATTGAAACAAAAATGCCCTAAAGCATAAAGGGAATAAGATGTCAGCAGCCACATTTTGTAAATGACCAATGGCACATTTTATGGGTGATGTGGTCAGTATCACGCCTTCCGCCACACTTTGCCAGAAAAATCTGGTACTGATTTAAGTCATATCATCATCATGTGCCGTACCGGTTGGCGATCATGTACTTCCACAATCTTCTATCCACAGTGCATCGTATGAGTTCTATTGTTGACTGTTTTCCATGCCATGACACCAAGCTATCCAGTATTTTCTCTCTCTGTCGTCCGCGATATCTCTTTCCTTCTATTTTGCCAGTTGTAACCAAGTATTCCAACTTTCCTCTTCTCATGATGTGCCCGAAAAATGTTGATTGCTTCTTTCTGATGTTTTTTTAAGAGCTCCCTTTTTGTGTTGGCCTCTTTGAGAACTTACCTCATTGGTCTTTTTAGCTGTCCAGGGAACTTTCAACATTCTTCTGAGAAATCCCATCTCTGTGGCCTCTAATCGTCTTTTCATTTGTTTGTCTATTGTCCATGATTCGCTTCCATAGGTCAGAATTGGTTCTATATAACCAATTTGTAATATAACCAACCTGTTTTTATACAGGTTGCTTACAACGTAATTAGACGATACTAACAAAAAGGACAGAATGGACAACATGAAGATCAAAAGAAGAGGCAGGCAATAACAACGTTCGCATTCTAAATATTAAATAGCACAAAAATAAACATGTTTATAATTGGACGATATCCTTCATCATCATCATCAGGCGCTGGGTTGTAGTCAAGTCATCTAGCTTACTGTTCCTGGGGGTTTTTGGAGCTGTTAGGGCAGACAGTGCATCAGTCAGTATCACCAATTTCTTGTGTATGTTATTTTTGTGTTGGATAACCAGTTTGCAGCGTCTTTGAGGGTTTCATTCTCTGCTTTATAGTTGTTTGAGAATTTCCCAGTAGCTATTGACTTGGTGATCTCTTCCTGGTTATTCAGCCTCAGAACACACCTCCTCCTCCATTTCTGGTGGCATTTGATGCAGTCATCTGTGTATATGTGTGGTCAGAAGTCCTGTGTGTAGGTTTCATTTGTGTGTTGTCTCTCTGTGTCTGTTTGGCTGCCTTTTTTCATGATTCCTATTATGTCTTCCTATTAAGTTATGGTATTTGTGTTCCCCATCAGGAATCATATCATATCAGATGGGCTTATGGTTTTGGCATTGTTTGGGACAATACTGGGTCACTAGTTGTCAGTTCCTTGGAGATTGCAGCAAAGTTGCTCTTCTTTAGTCTTCCTTTTTCAAAACCAATAATTCTTTGGTGCATAGGGTGGCTAGGGAGCCGTATATATTTCTCAGCTTGTTGCAATACTTTAGTTTTCCCGTCTGTCTTCTAAGGGTTGTAAACCTGTTACTGCTTCTAGAGTCTCGATAGGTGTAGATTCCATAGCACCAGTGATGATACGTGCAGCCTGGTTTTGTGTTCTGTTAATTTTGTTTAGCTGTGATTTGGAAGTTGTAGCCAAGGCTGTGACTCCATACTCTAGGACTGGTATTACTCTTCCTATGTATAGTCGTTTCAAGATATTGCTGTCTGCTCCCCAGTCCGTTCCAGCCACTTTCTTTGTGATATCTGTTCGTTTTCTGGCTTTTTTGTTTGCTTTGTCTATCTGATTTATCCATGTCATTCTGCGATCCATGGTGACGCCAAGATATGTTGGATTTTGGTCAATAGGGAGTGTATGGTCTTCTATCTTCAGTTTGGCAGAGAGTGTGTTTCTTGATAGGCTGAAAATTGTGTATGTAGTTTTTTTTTTTTTCGTTATTTGGTAGTAACTAGGTATTCGTCCATTATTCAAGTTTTCCTAGGGCATCTTGGAAGCCACGATAGCTCAGTGAACTGGGCTACAAAGGACAAGAAGTAGGGTTCGAACCCAAGTGACGGCTTCCAGTTCACCCAACCTTTAATGGTACCAAATTTGTTTCTGGGAAAGTAAAGCAGCACTGGCGTAATACCGACCACATTACCCAAAAATCATGTGCTAAAGGTCAGTAAAATTTATGGTCACCAACACCATATTCCCTATACGCCACTTGGCGTTACAGGAGTACTTTACTTTTTTTTTTCAGTGTATAGATTGAACAAGTTTGGTGATAGGATGCATCCCTGTCTTACTCCTCTTTTTATATCCATGGGTGTAGAGTTCTTGTTATATTTTATTATTGTTGTTTGTTCCCAGTACAAATTACATATCAGTCGTATGTCTGTATCGCCCAGATTTATATCTTTTAGGCAGTCTATAAGTTGATTATGGTGTATTCTATCGTTGGTGTAGTCTATGAAGCAGGCATATATTGGTTTGTTTACCTCTATGTACTTTTCATTCAATGTCCTCATGCTGAATACGGCTTCTTTTGTCCCACTGTTTTTCCTGAATCCAAATTGCTGCTCATCTCATTCAGTATTGATTTTATTCTGAATCCTTCCCTGTATAACTTTTAGTAAAATTTGTGTTACCTGGCTCATTAGGCTTATTGTTCTAAAGTCACTGCATTCAGCTGCACCATTCCTTTTAGGTAATGCAATGAGTGTTAATGTTTTAGTTCATTAGGTATGTACCCTGTATGGTATATGTCATTGCATATGTCTGTGATCACTTCAATGCCAAAAATCTTCTAATGCTTGTATCATCTCTATCTGTGTATTGTCAGGTCCTGCTGCTTTTCCCTTTTTCATTGTTTTTATAGTCTTTTCTACTTCAGATTTCAGGATTTTATAGCTGGATGTACATTTTATAAATGGTTTTTTTTTGTCCCTTTCATCATGAAATAATTCTGTTATATATTCCTGCCATCTATCGATTATATCTTTGTTGTCTGTTAGCATTCTTCCCTCTTTGTTTGCAATACAACCGTTTCCTGCAGCTTTTTTATTTATCTTAATTAGTCACTCTCTTTATTTCTGTGTGCATCCCTCTTAAATTTTATTTACTTTCCATAGTTTCGACTTCTGAAAACTAGAATACATTAAAATGTGTTAATTAAAACCATCAACTACCCACAAAAGAACAGGAACTATTTAGTGAGAAAAAAAATAAAATAAATATATATATATATATATATATATATATATATATATATAGTAATAAGAAACTATGTCTACCTTAATTCAGCATGTTTTGCCTATTGTATTCAAGTTTGGTCTTATTCACATTATCCATCAATTATCCACATTGCAAATACCTTTCCCACATTGGGTCTTGCATATCTTGTTATGTTATGATCATCAGCAACTACACCCCAGTCTCATTCATAGGTGTTCCAATCTCCGCTATTAAACATTGAGAACCTTGACCCACATGCAAGAACGAACTTTATTGCACAGCCTGGGATCCTTTTTGGGCAGATTGACAACATTTTTGCCCAGGCAGCGGTTGATTGGCCTACTCTTTTAAACTTTAACTGACAAGAGTTCTTTATCAAACCCCCAACACACACAGAACCCTCTGTTTTTCCTCATTATGCAAGGGGACTAGACATCAGATGTCATGGCCGAGAGACCAGGGAAGAGGGGTAAAATCACAATGAAGCCATGCATTCAAAGAGAAACATTCCCACTGCACGTGTAGGAATTTGAACCCAGGATCTTTTTATCCACATATTACCTCTAGACCACCCAGAACCTCTTGTCTATATTTTCTTTGATCTATTTTAACAAATTTGCCATAGCTATAATTTTTTATTTCTTTTACCCAATGAGTGACTTCTATTACCAATAAGATACATATTACCTCTAGATCACATAGAACCTCTTGTCTATATTTCCTGTGATCTATTTAACAAATTTACTAAAGCGCTAATTTTTTATTTGTTTTACCCAATGAGTGAGTGTACACTCTCCATATTGGGTCTATCTTATTCCTCTTTGCTCTACTTTATTTTATCCACAAAAGGGTTGCCCTTCCACCTTCCATCTAGTCTACCTTATCTAGTCTTCGAGTCTACTATAACTTGGGCATGCAGACATAAGTCATCTACAATGTAATAACTGTATCTATTATGGCCTAGTTCACCTTATACAACATGTCTGTCTCATCCACTGTGGGTTTACACTACCACATCTATACTGATTCTAGTCTACCTTATCTAGTCTTCGAGTCTACTATAACTTGGGCATGCAGACATAAGTCATCTACAAGTAATAACTGTATCTATTATGGCCTAGTTCACCTTATACAACATGTCTGTCTCATCCACTGTGGGTTTACACTACCACATCTATACTGATTCTAGTCTACCTTATCTAGTCTTCGAGTCTACTATAACTTGGCATGCAGACATAAGTCATCTACAATGTAATTACTGTATCTATTATAGCCTAGTTCACCTTATACAACATGTCTGTATCATCCACTGTGGGTTTACACTACCACATCTATACTGATTCTAGTCTACCATATCTAGTCTTCGAGTCTACTATAACTTGGGCATGCAGACATAAGTCATCTACAATGTAATTACTGTATCTATTATGGCCTAGTTCACCTTATACAACATGTCTGTCTCATCCACTGTGGGTTTACACTACCACATCTATACTGATTCTAGTCTACCTTATCTAGTCTTCGAGTCTACTATAACTTGGGCATGCAGACATAAGTCATCTACAATGTAATAACTGTATCTATTATGGCCTAGTTCACCTTATACAACATGTCTGTCTCATCCACTGTGGGTTTACACTACCACATCTATACTGATTCTAGTCTACCTTATCTAGTCTTCGAGTCTACTATAACTTGGGCATGCAGACATAAGTCATCTACAATGTAATAACTGTATCTATTATGGCCTAGTTCACCTTATACAACATGTCTGTCTCATCCACTGTGGGTTTACACTACCACATCTATACTGATTCTAGTCTACCTTATCTAGTCTTCGAGTCTACTATAACTTGGGCATGCAGACATAAGTCATCTACAATGTAATTACTGTATCTATTATAGCCTAGTTCACCTTATACAACATGTCTGTCTCATCCACTGTGGGTTTACACTACCACATCTATACTGATTCTAGTCTACCATATCTAGTCTTCGAGTCTACTATAACTTGGGCATGCAGACATAAGTCATCTACAATGTAATTACTGTATCTATTATGGCCTAGTTCACCTTATACAACATGTCTGTCTCATCCACTGTGGGTTTACACTACCACATCTATACTGATTCTAGTCTACCTTATCTAGTCTTCGAGTCTACTATAACTTGGGCATGCAGACATAAGTCATCTACAATGTAATAACTGTATCTATTATGGCCTAGTTCACCTTATACAACATGTCTGTCTCATCCACTGTGGGTTTACACTACCACATCTATACTGATTCTAGTCTACCTTATCTAGTCTTCGAGTCTACTATAACTTGGGCATGCAGACATAAGTCATCTACAATGTAATAACTGTATCTATTATGGCCTAGTTCACCTTATACAACATGTCTGTCTCATCCACTGTGGGTTTACACTACAACATCTATACTGATTCTAATCTACCATATAGCACACAGAAACAAGGAGAATGACAAAATTGACAATCACGAAAGTACAGACTTTCATTAATGGATGCTTGAGCAGAATAAAGGGATGGACAAAGTCACTAACGTGGAATTATGGAAATGTACGGTCAAATACCAGTGGATAAAGAGATACAGCGAAGACGATGGCGATGGATAGGACACACACTACAGAAGCCAACTGAGAGTATTACACAACAGGCCCTTTTTTGGAATCCCCAGGGGAAAAGACAAAGAGGAAGACTAAGGAATTCTTGGAGAAGACAGATAGAAGCAGAGATGAAGATGATGGGGAAGACATGGAATGATCTTAAAAGAATGGCAAAAACAGAACGACTTGGAAAGTGTTTGTTGAAGACCTATGCTCCACTGGGAGCTAAAAGGTAAAAGAAGAAGAAGATATCGCACACAGGAATGAGTTGTACATCTTGGGTCAGGTCTAAATAATCTTCTTCTAGCTACTTAATGCAGTGGGACATTACAAATTATGTCAGTTATTTTCTTAACGTCTTATCAGCCGTGGATGTTGCTTATCTACAAATGAAAGTTCATCTCAAGTAGACTTAAAGGTTGCATCTGTTCTTTCACATAGTAATCTACATCTGTACAGCTCAATGTGTCGTTAATGGACTAGTGCCAATAAATCATCATCAAGTACCGGGCCTAGTGGCGTAGGTGATCATGTCTCTCCATAACTTTCGATCTCGGCAGCTATTTATCATTTCTGTTGTTGACCTTCTGCCAAGCCATTCTCTTAAGCTGTCTGTTATTTTTTTCTCTTTGCTTCCCTCTATCTCTTCGTCCCTCAATTTTTCCAGTTGTTACAATATATTAAAGTTGTTCACTTCTCATTACATGGCCAAAAATGATGATTGTCTCTTCCTAATATTGGAAATTAGCTCTCTGTTTGCTTTGACCTCTCTCAGAACCTCTTCGTTACTCTTCTTAGCTGTCCATGGTATTCTCAACATTTTTCTGTAAAACCACATTTCTACAGACTCCAGTGATTTTCTTGTCTGTTGTCCTATTGTCCATGACTTGCATCCATATGTTAAGACTGGCTCTATGTAACATTAACATTTAAGAACTCTTTTTTTGTTTAGATTGTCAAAAATGGATTGCATAGTATTTTCCTCATTTTTTTGGAAAGCTGCTTTTGCCTGAGCCATTCTGCATCTCACCTCTTTTTTGCCAATAAATACTTTACCATATTCTTCTCTCTGATTTGTTTTCAAATATCAACATTAAAGAAGACAACAGTCAACTCAAAGTTTTTTTACGTGACAATACAACAAGCAACATTAAAGAAGGTAACAATGAACTCAAAGTTCCTTACTCAACAACAAGATGAGTAACATTAATTAATGAAAGCAGCAGTCAATTCAAGATTTTCTACTCAGTAATACAAGGTTTGTGAAGTTTTTTCGGCTTATTTTTTTACAGTATGGGATAGCCAGTCCCATGCCTAACCCTCCTTTCTCGCCTCTTACGAACATGCCTAATTAGGCTAAATTATTTAATTAGGCTAAATACAAAAATACAAATTTTCAACTCCAATGTTAAGTCGGTTCTATTATATGGCTGTGAAACATGGAGAATACAAAATTGACAATCACGAAGGTACAGACTTTCATTAATGGATGCTTGCGCAGAATAAAGGGATGGAAATGGCAGGACAAAGTCACAAACGTGGAATTATGGAAATGTACCGGTCAAATACCAGTGGATAAAGAAATACAGCGAAGACGATGGCGATGGATAGGACACACACTACGGAAACCAACTGAGAGTATTACACAACAGGCCCTTTTTGGAATCCCCAGGGGAAAAGACAAAGAGGAAGACCAAGGAATTCTTGGAGAAGACAGATTGAAGCAGAGATGAAGATGATGGGGAAGACATGGAATGATCTTAAAAGAATTGCAAAAAACAGAACGACTTGGAAAGTGTTTGTTGAAGACCTATGCTCCACTGGGAGCTAAAAGGTAGAAGAAGAATACAAGGTTTCCTGTGTGTTACCGGGGCCTCATTATGAGGGAAGTAAAGAATAGTGACACTGTGACCTTCCACGCATGTTGTAAGAGGCGACTAAGGAGGTGATCGATGGCTTGACAAGCTGTCATTGTGAAAAGTATTGTTATGGAAACAGCGCCATATATTTTAGAGCAGTGATCTCTACAATATGTGTCACTTTGGCACTCAAGGTTTCTGTTTTTTTAGATTGTGGTTCTGCCCTATGTGCCATCTTCGGCTCGAAAGGACAATAGAATACAAGGTTGTCAAAGTAGAAGTGATAAGACATACAGCTTTTGACTAGCAAACATCAGCTGACCAAGCTGAATTATAGACATCAAGCTTTCTAAATAAGTAAGGGCAATAACAAGGAGGAAGAACATTACCCCTTCATATCCAAGTATTGTAAAATTACCATAATGAATACACTTAAAAAAATAAAATTACCATAATGAATACACTTAAAAAAATAAAATTACCATAATGAATACACTTAACTTATATTCTGCAGGAAGGTTAAAAAAAAAAAACTTGAAAAGAAGTCAAAATGTGAACTAAGATGGAAGCACTGAACTACAGGAGACAAAACATGGTCAACACAATTTGTTAGCAATGAAATAAAAAACTTCAAATATGGTCAATTCTAAAATTCTCCACCTTCTAAAAACCACATAATGTTGAAATCTTTACCTTTTAAAATGTAATTCACATTTATTACATGCCTAGAATCAAATGATATTCCAGAAGACAACCATAAATGCCCATGTAATTATTATTAACATGAATAAAAAAAATAAAAAAAACGGCCATAAATCCTGCTATGTGTGATACATGAGTGGAACACGTGGCTTTCACAGACTAAAATTTATAAGACCCAGTAGGCAAGTGGGGCTAGGCTCTGCCATATGAATCAGCACTAAGCTACCCACAGATAAATGTAATCTGACCCAAATCTTAAAGCTGCCTGATACAAAGCTGCTGTCTGTGTGAAGGAATGAGTAACAAGTTGCAGCAATATAGACTGTATCTTAAAATGTCAAAAACTAAAAGTAAAAGAGAAACAGAAGGAAATATGCTAAAAAATAATTTTGTAGTAAACCATACACAACTCTTGGGATTTCGGTGCCCGAAAGAGTAGAAAATTGCAGAAGATGTGATTCAAGGATACTTTCTTTCCTTTGCGTTCTTCTATTGATGAGATTGCATTTATACGAACTTTATGAATTGAAATTTTTTTTCTCTCACAACTCAGTCAGTCTTCTTCTTCTATCTATCCTCCTCTGCTGCCGTTGGCGTCGAGGGGAGAAACTCGAAATTGAACCAGCCATCGAATACATAAAGAAACAACAGTCAGTAAGCAACTCAGTCAGTAAGCCAAAGAATTTGCATTTCAAGGAAGACGTGTGATGTTATATATGCTTCAGATACATAAATAATCAGGAAAAGAGGGAACTTAAAAACTAAACAAGCATTTGCATTTTCCAGTTAGTTAGCACGTTTTTGTGTCTTGGTGCTTCGCTAGATGCTTGCACTGATTCAAATCTAGTTCAGGTTGCTTATTTTCTACTATTTGGTACGTTTTTTTATTTGATAATAAAGAAATAATCCCTGATTTATTTTCTTTAATTCTGCAAAATTCAAAGGCATTATACCTGAAGTAAGAACAATGACACCACTTAGGACATAAGGATAAAGTAAAAAAAAAAAACCTCTCACACCCTAAGGGGATACGAAATAAGTTATTGGTGACCATATTTTCTCGACCATCAGCACATTTTTTTATAAAGAGGTCAGCATTACACCTGTGCTGTCTTTCACTCCATAAAGAAATTTTCCAGTCCTCTGCAAATGAATTCACTAACCTCTCTCCGAAACAACCGACATACCTTACCATTAAGGAAAATACCACTGCAAGACAGCTATGGCGTAAAAAAAAAAAATAATAAATACTTTTTGGCTGTTGAGGAGGAGAGGCAAACCAAGAAGACAAGGAAAGGAAAGTTAGAAACATAAGGGTATTAAAGAAAACAGGAAAGATTAGCCAAGGATAAAGAGATATTGAAAATTATAAGGAATTATACTCTTAAGTGGTAAAAAATAGTGATAAAAACAATAACAGATATCCACAACAGGAAACCTGTAACAATGACATAACCATTATCCAAATATAAAATTCCAGGAAATGTAGATACTTGGGGGGGGGGGGGGGTATTTCTACAATCAAAGAAACAAACCCTGTTTGACAAATTCTGCATTGCCTTCATTCTATAACCCAGCACTATGCACAACATATAAATGGTGGACACCAAAGCAATGGTATGCTTACAAGTCATTAACTGAAAGACTTCTATTACCAACAATAAGATGCAGGGGAAAACAGATTAACACGTAAACTTCCGTTCCTAGTCTTTAGGGACTTTGTCAGAGGTAAAAGCTGGCGAAGGAAAAAAACAAAAAGAAAAGAAAAAAAAAAGATACAGGAAGGTCACTGAAAGCCAGAGATGAAGTCTCAAAAAAAGTATATTCTGACACTATAATTAATGAGAGCTGCCCTGAGGTCCTAAGCTATCTTCAGCCTCTCAACAAACAACTTCATTCTCCAACAAAGGACACATGATGAAATACCAACAAGCCCAGGGGAGTCTCCCATAATCCAATATTAGATTGGAGACAGCATGAGAACAAATGTCAGACAAAAGGAGTTATTAGAAAAGCTGATCTGAGAAAACAGCTGCTGGAATAGAATATTATACTAGTTATCACATCAAAGGCAAAGGCCCATAACAGCACTAAAGAGGCAGAATTCACATTCAAACAAAAATACATCCATTAGATATATTAGATACATGCACACCTAGATACTGAGTGATTCGATGAGCATGATAAAAAAAGTGGAGGCGGGCTTTGTACGCATGCAATGGGTAGAGTCGTTGCAGAAATCCAAAAATATGTACGGTCACCTTTGTCTATGTCCCTGGACATGCGGGAGTACGGGGAAATGAGAGAGCGGACAGGTTGGCTAGCTGCGCTGTCGTTGAGGACGGGCAACCGATGGATCGGGCGGACATCATCAATGCCCTTCGAGATGTGGGAAGAGCACAGGACTTCGATAAACACAGATCAACGTCACTTCTTCGGATGATGGAAATGGGAGTTAAGATGGGCACGGCCAGAAATGAGACACTTGGTGGCCGTTGTAAGAAGACTTATCAACCAACATAGAACTGGAGTCGTCAGTCGCTGGACACTGAGGGAATTGCTGAGGAGGGGATTTGAGCACCTATGGACATGTTCGGAGTGCAATGATGATGACTCGCAAATAACTTAATAACACCTAGATGGCTTGTCAAAAGATGCCAATTTCAGATGGTGGTGAAAACTACACCGTGATACCCACACAAAGAGGAAAAAAAATCAAAAGTTCCACATCCTTTGGGAAACATTTCAAAAATTATAAAATGTAAATATAAACTTTAACAGAGATCAAAAATGCCCATAAAAGACATAGAAAAATAGTTACAATTAGACGAAGGCCCCGGTATCACTCCAAGCAAATTAAAATCCATAATTGCTCAACCATCCGTGCCAGTGGAATCATCAGAATTAAAACTCACCCCATTGAAGGATCCAAACAAAGAAAGGCAGCTGCAGTCCCCATCATAGCAGCTACAGCACATGCCACAAGACATAAGGCCAAGCGGCATCGAAGTGAATGTGGCTGAACTGTCCATTATATGATATCATCATTCAGTGTAAGCAAACAGGATATCGAAACAGAATCTGGATGAAAAACACAGCACATGGTGTGCACAGAGCACTAAAACTCAGCAGCTCCAGCAGCAAACCGGACTTGGAATATGAGGAAACTACAACCAGGAACACTTTCAGACTGAGCATGAATGGTTCCTGCTGCCTATCCGCTATACTGACAGGAAGTCCCAGAGAAAAATACAACAATTAAGTAATTCTTTTGAAGCAGAGTCAGTATTGATGCCAGGCTTTAAAACCGAACAGCCTAAATGAGCTCACATCCTGTCAGCAGTTTCACTTATAGTTCTTATTTTAAATAGATTCAAGCACATTGTAATGTATAAAGAAGCATAAAGGAAAATCCATCATGAAAGGGAAGGGAAAAATCTCCTGAGAATTTCAAAACTGACCACACACAAAAGAAATATAAAAAAATAATAAAAGTGCATGCAACAGATCGTGAAAAGAATGGAACATCTTTAGTATCCAAACGAGATATAATGTACTGAAAAGACATTTTTTTTTTTCACCCAGGGGCCAAAAGCAAAGGTGTAATGGCGGGTGAGACACTCAACTATTGAACTACTTTCTATAACTAATAAATTATAATGATAATAATAATAAACCGCACATGGAATCTATGGATTAAGATTATTATATTTCAGTTGACATATATACTTAATTATAAAGGACACAACAGATGCTTTATCATTTGGCATTCAGCTGCTAAACACAATCAACACAGCTATCAACAATTGCAATGAAAACAGACCAATATGTTCTAAAAAAGGATGTAAGATGAAATGCTAGAAACACTCAAAAGCATGACAGCAAGGTCAAGAAAAAAACACTTCACTCTCTCCTCTCAAAAGTGAAAGGCAAATAAGAAAAGAAAGATGCCAAAGAGGATTTTTAATTTATTTTCTTTCTTCCTTCTTTATTCATGAAATTCAAAGAAGTACAAATGATTTTTCTCACAGTGTACTTGAATTTGGAAGGTGATAAACACTATGAGTCTTATGTGACATGTAATGGCACTGAAAGGGTCAAGATACTTGAATTTTACTTCAACTTCATCAGGGAAATATGATATCTAAGGCTTCTGTGTAGTCTTCCTGCTGGCATCACTGTCTCTCCAACTTCCACATCATTGGTTGTTGGTAATTCTACTCTTGTACATTTATAATATACTGTACAATATATTTATAACAAGTATATATGGGAAAAGTAAAAGCAAGTGTGCTTAGGTTATAATAACATCTCTCAATTATTGCCATGTTTCAAACACTGCAGATAACAAAATACAAACTCAAAGTCAAGCGATAATTTCCCCAGACACTGCAGGCTGTGTAGAAACCTTGAATTGATTGGAAATTAGGGGCTAGGTATTTTTTATATGGCAGACCACAAGAGAAGTGAAGTTAGTGGTATAAATGTACATGTCAAATCAAGTCTGAAAGGTTAGTGACTCATATCTGATTGTTCCAGGACAAGTGAACCAGAACTATTCAGATCCTACTCCATGATACCTCTAGGAACTGACTAACTAGTCAGGCCAAGTTAGTAGGGATTGATAGGGAGGGCAAATCGGTACTCAAAAATGAGATGAATGTGTTTGGGCAAGGCACAAATGTCACAGCTTTGCTACAAACCACAACATATGAGGGAGCTGCGATAGCTCAGTGGTTAGTGAACTGGACTACAAAGGACAAGAGGTAGGGTCGATCCCCAACGATGGATTCCGGGTTCACCCAGCCTTAAATGGGTACCGGATTTTTTTCTGGGAAAGTAAGCGGCACAGGCGTAATACCGACTACATTACCCAAAAAATCATGTGCTGAAGGTCTGTAAAATTTATGGTCACTAACACCATATTTCCTATACGCCACTTGGCATGACGGAGCTCTTTACTTTACCTTACTTATGACATCCATGCCTACGTAATGCCCTTTTAAGGCAGACAACAAAGAGAACAATTTAACCCGTCAGTTGTCAGGTAAATACAAGAAAGAGAAAACAGTGAACAATATAAAAAGAGTGTTTTTTTCTTATTCTGATATATGCTTTATAAAAGACTTTATATAAGGGTGATGTCTTGAAAAAACACATAATGTACACAAAAACATACATACAGACACTACAAACAAAGGTTGTTCAGTGGGAAAAAGGATAAGTTGTATTAAAAATCATACAACTGGTATTGTGTCTAGTATACAGAGCTGGTGACCTGGAGTTACCAATAGATGGTGATATTACACGCATCGCATGCACAGGAACCTAAAAAAAAAAAAAAAGTTTGACAAGATGGCGGCTTCCTTGCACAATAAGCTAGAGCAGATAAATGTTGCGAGATTTTTGTTTAGTAACGGCATGAAACCTGTAGAAATTCATCACCCGATAAGAATTAAGTACAGCAGCAGATGTATGAGTCATACACAAGTGAATGGAATAAGATGTTCAAGAATGACTTCACTATTGTGGAGGATTCTCATGCCCAAAGTCTGGCAATCACAGAAAACAACATTTAATCTGTGGAGAGCATGATATCAGAAAACTGCCACATCACAGTCAAGGATATGGCATTACTACTGGACATTAGTGTTGGAACAGCTTTGATTTCATTCATGACAAGCTGAAGTTCTGAAAATGTACAAGATGGGTCCCTAGCGATATGCATGAGGGGGTGCGCATCCGTCTGAAAGAATTACTATTTATCTACGTGCTTGTCAAGTGCCGGTGTGCATGCATTGAACTAGAGGGGGACTATGGTGAACAGTCATAATGTAATTAATTCAGAGTGCACAATAAATTTTCTGTTAAAAAAAAATAATCTGGTTTTCCACTGAACACAATTTGTTGTGTGTGTGAAAAAAAGTAAAGAGCCCCCGTCACGCCAAGTGGCATATAGGGAATATGGATGTTAGTGACCATAAATTTTACAGACCTTCGGCACATGATTTTTGGGTAATGTGTTCGGTATACGCCCATGCCGCTTTACTTTCCCAGAAAAAATTCCGGTAGTCATTTAAGGCTGGGTGAACCGGAAGCCGTCGGTTGGGATCGAACCCTACCTCTTGTCCTTTGTAGTCCAGTTCACTAACCACTGAGCTATCGCAGCTCCAATTTGTGTGTGTGTATATATATCATATTCCCAAACAAATATTATATGTTGAACTTAGGGACGGAAGAGACCAAGAGCAGACCAGTCCTGAGATATAAGGATGTTTGCAGGGCTTCCTTGAGGGAATCTCTATCAGTGAAAGAAACTGGGAAGATCTAGCTGCAGATCGTAGCACATGGAGAACAAAAATAACAAACACACAGCAACATTGAGGCAGTGCTGATATCAAATTCAGAAGAAAAAGGGCGCAGGAGAAAGGAGACAAGGCCAGGCACCACGAATAAATCTTGTTCGTTCTGCAGTTTAATATGTCCATCCAAAATTGGCCAGATTCAGTCATGATAGAAGCTTTTCAACAAACAGCATTTATATTTATATACAGACACTAATATTTTACCAAGCTACTGACATATCCTGATTGCCTACTACCAACAGTCTGTCAGGACACCAATATATACATATATATATCTTTAGCATGTACCTATAGTAGATAGGGCATTAATTATGTACATGGGATACACTGTAATAACATACTTAGGATCACACTTACTGAGCTCATCAGATTTTGGATGAAGGAAAACAAAACTGATAGCACCACAATCTGGAAACCATGAATTTTTAATTGAGTATGAATTTTTTTTTTTTAATTAAGAATGTACAAGAGAGGCTATGGAAAGGAGAAAAATTGTGTATTTATTGACCACGCAGAGTTACTCTATCACAGGAAGCAGTGTGTATGTGAGTGTGTGTAAAGGACATCACAAAATATTAGTCATTTTAGACTGCTACCATCATAAAGCAGACATCAATATGCAAGGTTAACCCAAAGACAGTCATGTGTGGCCGAGTATAGACAGTAGATTCAATCAGAAGTGTTGCGCAGAACATATGGTTATTGTATGCTAAATATACTTTAATTAAACCTTATAGTTCAATGCAGCAGGAGATCGACGCCCGGGAGTCAAGACCCAGGCATGCCCATCTTCCATAGTGTGTCAAGAAGCTAAATAGCTGAAACATTTGCTGACGAGGTCTTCTGATGATCAGATTGCGTCCTGCTGTGAAGCTCTGTATAAAGTCCTATTGTATTGACCTCAGAGCTACATTACTTACTATTTGAGTAAACAATGACTTCACTATCTAATTGACAGAACTGATGAGTTGCCTGGTGAAGGGTAGTGTGCACAATCACAACGATCATCAACTAGATCAGATAGTAGGAGACACCCACTCAACTCTTGTCAGCTGCTAATAACTCATCAACTGTACTGTGTACTACTGTACACTTAATTCTAACTTCACTGTACAGTCGAGTTACTGTACAATTTCACACATTTGAATCAGAATAAATAATTTTAAATGATGCAGTATCAATATTCAATATGCAACTTTGATAAATCTTTCGGCTGATTGAAATATATATATATATATAATTATCAATAACTTCAATGAATTATATAATGAGTGAAAGTGAATGTCATCACACAGATGTCACTTTTCAGAATTAGATTGAGATTCTGAGAGTGATGATAGTTATAGTAGACACACATGAATTAACAATAAACATAAATAATAAATTTGATTACTGTTTCCAATGATATGGAAATGACTTCTGCACTTCACTTATAAAATAAAAAAGGGTAATTACTAAAAAAAAAAAAAAAAAAAAAAAGGAAAGTCTGAATAGAGAATTATTGAGATAATGATCAAATAGTATAGTAAAATTATAATTATAAGATGATGGTACTCACACTAGTCACACTAATAATATAAATATATATATAATATTTTATTATATTACTAATTTTATATATATGCTACCAAGTTCTCTCTTAATTTTCTACAAGTTTAGAAGTGGCACGGTTACATTACAATAATCTGTTTGGGGTAGTGCAACCACTGAATCGCCGTATGAGCAATAAGACCGTGTGTGTAGCACCAATCTCAGAAGATAAAATAAAATTGTTGTGCTCTCAGCAATTAAAACCAACAAATACACAAGATTCGGTACATTTAAACATTCAAGAATTATATACAATCACAAACTATCCTCCCATATGTTGAATCCAAATATTCCTCACAGCGGTTCGTAAACAACAACAAAAACTGACGACTACTAAATTATCCAACGTGAATGCATTAAATAAAAATTCATATTTCGTAACATGCCATGGACTCGGGACTGCCCGTGTGGAGGGATGGCTCATGCCCAATTCACTAACCCTTATTTAATCTTTAAGAAATCATTGTAAATTTGTAATCAATCATTTGTAAAAACATAACAACTCACTAAAATAGTTCAAAATCCGCTTGAAGCGAAGATAAATTCACAGATATCCACAAGTGGTTATAACTGGAAATAATCCTCAAATCAACCACACCGACATTTTGGATTCGGTCAGCCAGACTGCATTCTAAATTAGGAAATTTAAATTGCTTTAGTTTCGTATTTTATTATCTAAATATTCTTTTCCTTACATATTTAATGATAAAGAAAATATAAAATAACGTGAAAATAAACCGACAATTTGTTAACAATTCTTTATAATACATAATTAATTAAATTGATGTTTTAAACAGTAGACCTTTATCAAGAATATGGCACATGAAAATGAAAACAGGACGAGTTAAATGTTATAATATAACATACAAATGATTGATGAATTTAACAGTAGATACTTAAATTATTTATAAGGGAATTTGACTACAGAATATTTTTTGTTCAGGTGGTATTGTTCTTTTACGTTATTTTTTAACTGTTTAACCCGTCATTTTGTTAGATTATAATTAATAGTTGCATTAAAGAAATGTTAGTTTCGTATCTATGATTTATGCGGACCGTCAACTTTAAATCCTTACGATTATTTTAAGTTTTATCTTTTCTTGGCAACTCTTGATATTTAACCACTACAGATCCTTAACAGTGTGCACGGTAGTTTTAATTACCACTAGGGCCCTCACGTCCAATAGCATTTGGGCTTAAATCTGTCAGCGACTCATAGCTGATAGCTTGCATTAGAACCAGTGATCCAGAACCGATTATAATCCATCTACATATCACAAAATATCGTGCTGAAGTCGGATGTGTTGGGCCGAAAGGCGCAAATATAACACTTATACTGCAAACCACAACACAACGCAGACACGCCCACTTAACGTCCTTTTAAGGACGGATGACGAAGAGGAATTCTACAGTCTACGAATACTCTATAATACTTTAGTCATCGGGCGAACGCAAGCAGGAAAGCAATCACAAAATATCAAGACAAATCTGAAACAAGTGCAACGTGTCAAATACTTGGGCACAATAATAACATCAGATGGAAGATGCACCACAGAAATAAAAAGCAGAATAGCTCAGGCCAAAATAGCATTTCAGAAAATGAAAAATATCTTATGTAACAAATCTATGTCAATAGAAATAGAAGTGAGAAAGAGAGTACATCGGTGCTATATAGAACCAATTCTGACCTATGGAAGCGAATCGTGGACAGTAGACAAACAAATGAAAAGACGACTAGAGGCCACAGAGATGGGATCTCTCATGTTGGAAGTTCTCTGGACAGCTAAAATGATCAATAAAGAAATTCTCAAAGAGGCCGACACTAAATGGGAACTCCTAAAAAAACATCAGAAAAAAACAATGAACATTTTTCGGGTACATCATGACAAAAGGAAAGTTGGAAACTTAGTTACAACCGGCAAAATAAAGGGAACGAGATATCGCGGACGACAAAGAGAGAAAATACTGGATAGCTTGGTGTCACGGCATGGAAAAACAGTCAACAACAGAACTGATACCATGTACTGTAGATAGAAGATTGTGGAAGGGCATGATCGCCTACGCCAACCGGTATGGCACATGATGATGATGATGACATATCACAGCGACAGGCCCGGCAGCTTGAAAGATACTAACCATCAATTGACCACAGCCAATTATAGATTTACTTAGGCTTGCGGACTGAGAGGGAATTCCTGGCGTGAACAACCAACTGGCGTGAATTGTTTGGCTTTGCGAGAAGGGATGTTGAGGTCAGTCGTCCATATCTACTATATTTGAATACGTCACGTTAGTTGGTGGGTTTTCCAGTTGTACATTCTACTCTCGGACCTTAGTAAATCTATAGATTGCTGTGATCTGACCAAGTAAGTCTGCATTGACGGAGAAGGTATCAAAGTAATAAAAAATGGCTTCCTGAAACCGAATGTATTGAGCCGAAATTTCACAGACATGTACGTCAACTTGATGAACTGGAGTTGTTGTCGGTTGAACGCAGAAGCAGAAAACGAAGAAGAAATAAGAAGCAGAAGAAATAAGAAGCAGAAGAAATAAGAAGCAGAAGAAATAAGAAGCAGAAGAAGTAAGAAGAAGAAGAAATAAGAAGCAGAAGAAGTAAGAAGAAGAAGAAATATAAAAGGAAGAACAAAGGTTGGGTGATTTTTATTTTTTTATTGTTTTTTTTTTTTTTTGCGTTCGCCTGCTCTTTACCTCCGACGAAGTCCCTTGAGACTATGAACTGAATTTTGCTTGTTAATCGGTTTTTTTTTTTTTTCCCCTGGCAGCCGTGTCCACACGTCTCCGCCTTATCGGCACATAACTCCGTCTTCGGAGGTACTCATATTTTTCCGTCCATGAGTAATTGACGTTTCAAGCCGGGCCTCGCTGCTGAAACCAGAGGTGGTTGCCGCAGAGAGAAATCACAAATATAAATTCCAATCCCGGGATTTGAACCCACAACCTCTCTATCTCAAGGCCGGCGTCTTGCCTCGAGACCAACCAGAGTCTTTGTGGACTTTCAAGCCGTGTCAATCCGAAAAAACCGATCTGAAGTCGGATGTGTTGGGCAGAAAGGCGCAAATATCACAGTTTTACTGCAAACTATAACACAACGTATACGCGCCACTTAACGTCCTTTTAGGGCGGATGATGAAGAGGTTTATTCCTATATTCATCGGGCGAACGCAAGCAAGCAAGCAAATGGGCACATACTTTTTTTCTGGGAAGTAAAGCGACAGGGGCGTAATACAGACCGCATTACCTAAAAAATCATATGCCGAGATTATAGACATGCTTCCCATTGGTGTGAGTGCGTGGCATCCTGATTGTTGTAATGCGCCTTTTCTGGTTGCCTCCGACTTCAGCACTTAAACTTGCTAGAGCAGACTGTGGTCTTGCTCGGTTCTAGGAAGGCCTGGCCAGTCTTGGTTTTCAGTCAAGTTCTCGCCCTTCTGGCAGCCTCAATCTTGCCAATTGATGTTGTTGTCAGTCCCATCTTACTCTGGGTCAACCACTGGCTCTGCTTTCATCTCCTCTCATAACATACGTTTAGCATTGTATCGAATCTCTGGCATTCTTTCCAGAATAGTAAACCAATTCATCTGTGTCTGTGTGTGTAGTTCAGAATAGTAAACCAATTCATCTGTTGTCTGTGTATGTAGTTCAGAATAGTAAACCAATTCATCTATTGTCTGTGTATGTAGTTCAGAATAGTAAACCAATTCATCTATTGTCTGTGTATGTAGTTCAGAATAGTAACCAATTCATCTATTGTCTGTGTATGTAGTTCAGAATAGTAAACCAATTCATCTATTGTCTGTGTATGTAGTTCAGAATAGTAAACCAATTCATCTGTTGTCTGTGTATGTAGTTCAGAATAGTAAACCAATTCATCTGTTGTCTATGTATGTAGTTAAGAATAGTAAACCAATTCATCTGTTGTCTGTGTATATAGTTCAGAATAGTAAACCAATTCATCTGTTGTCTGTGTATGTAGTTCAGAATAGTAAACCAATTCATCTGGTGTTTGTGTATGTAGTTCAGAATAGTAAACCAATTCATCTGTTGTCTGTGTATGTAGTTCAGAATAGTAAACCAATTCATCTGTTGTCTGTGTATGTAGTTCAGAATAGTAAACCAATTCATCTGTTGACTGTGTATGTAGTTCAAAATAGTAAACCAATTCATCTGTTGACTGTGTATGTAGTTCAGAATAGTAAACCAATTCATCTGTTGTCTGTGTATGTAGTTCAGAATTGAATCAATGCCCAAATTCTCTTATATTGTAGTTTTTGATTATGTCTCTCCTCGGTGTGAAATATTATATTTTGATCAAAAGCTAAACCCCCAACATGTGTTTTTATGTTAAGCCATTAACTTACGACTGACTCAGCAGGTGGTAAGGGATACATGTTTGATGCTCAGAGAAGTCACAGAAGATGGGAATAGAAAAATATAAAGTAGTAACGTACAATATAAGTGGAATAAGCTTGTCAAATCATTGGACAGCTATCACCACTATTGTCCAACAAGGAAATAACTCTAGAGGCAAAACGGGCACTCTACAATAAAATCTTCACCCCCAATGGTGTGCTGTTAGTGCCAGTCCTGGACCCTTCATGCAAAAACAATAAGAAAAATAACCTCTACTAAGATGAAAGGAAGGGGGGGGGGGGGGGGGGGGGGGTGATGATAGCTTTCAATTCTGGCGAAGTATCTAAAGACTGAGAACTGAATCTCGCGTATTAATCCGTTTTTTCCTTGGCAACCGTGTGCACAGGGGTCACTCGCCGCACGGGCAGATAACTCCGATTTCAGAGGTACTCATTTTTTTCGTCGATGAGTAATTGACGTTTCAATCTGGGCCTCGCCGCTGAGACCAGGGGTGATCGCTGCACGGTAGAGAGAAATCACAAATAAAAATCCCAACCGGTGAAGCCGGGATTTGAACTCACAGCCTCCCTGTCTCGAGACCAGTGTTTGATGTTTTTGATCTTTTTTCTCCAGCTTCTCTTCTATGTTATAAAAATATCTTTACTACATTATCCCATTTTTGGAATCTGCGTACGCTTACAGTACCGGAGAATAAAGGCCGCTTGTCCAGTGCAGTCGTCCCGAGATGTTCGGGTCCGAGTTTTTATTTCACATCTGATAGAAGTAACATTTAACCCTTCCTTGACTCGAACCTTGATTCTGCTGATTTGGAGCTCTACGAGTTATCGATTTGGCCACCGGCACTCATCTCCTAGGTTATAAAGTAAAGCGCCCAGTCACGCCAAGTGACGTATAGGGAATATGCTGTTGGTGATAATAATTTCTACAGATCTTCGGCACGATTCTCAGGGTAATGTGGTCGGTCGGTATTACGCCCGTGCTGGTTTACTTTCACCGAAAAGAAATACGGTACTCATTTAAGGCTGGGTCAACACGGAAGCCGTCGATCAAGATCGAACCCAACTTCTTGTCCTTTGTAGTCCAGTTCACTAACCACTGAACTATCGCGGCTCCCTCTTCTATGTTCTATCTATCTATCTATTGTCCTTTCGATCCGAAGACGGCACATAGGGCAGAACCACAATCTCAAAAACAGAAACCTTGCGTGCCAAAATGGCACATATTGCAGAGATCACTGCTTCTAAAATCTATGGCTCTGTTTCCATAACAATACTTTTTACAATGACAGCTTGTCAAGCCATCGATCAAACTCCTTAGTCGCCTCTTACGACATGCCTGGAAGGTTACAGTGTCACTATTCTTTACCTCCCTCATAATGAGGCCCCGGTAACACACGGGCACATCTTCTATGTTAGATAATATTAAATGCCAAAACTATAGTTTCAGATTAACTTCCCGAATTGCATGACATCATTCATGAGAACAACACGGCTGGGCTACTGAAGTTCGGACAGTCCGTGTTCGATTCCCGCTGGGAGAAGTGTGAGTTGTACTTGTGATTGGAAAAAAAGAACATACCCCCGATGTCGACCCATGTTGCCAGAAATGGGTACCAGGGTAGTACTCTGGGAAGGTGAGGAATGCCGCCTGGCATCGTGATTTTCGATGCTTGAAGCGACACTATCCAGAAGTCTACAAACACATCTGGATAGGTCGTCGTGCATATATGGGTAAAAACTTGCGTGCTAAGGCGCCGATTCATGTCTGGTACTTTACCTTGACATTTATTCATGAGGACTAGCGAGCACTATATAGTTATACTCCCACACCAAACAAACCCACATGGGCTCTATTCGCTACCTTTTTGATTCAATACATCCCTCGACGTGTTGCGACTAACACCAAACTTTATATTGGTTTACTAGTCTTCTTTCAAAAATGAGTAAAACTATGATCATAAACACAGATAACACTCAAAATTGTGTCCCGCAACATCATTTATGCCATCATATGCCAACGATGCCACATGACCTATATTTGTGAGTCTGGGAGAAGATTAGCGGAAAGATTTTGTGAGCATCTACGTGATGTCCAACAAAATACTGGTACTCCGGTATCTTCCCACTTCAACTCCCCTGATCACAAGGGCAAAGACGACATCCGTGTCACTGGTATTGTCCTTTGTCACTCTGGCGATCGCAGCCGCTATACTTTGGAAAATCGCCTTATAGTCTAGTATGGTTCGCTGACCCCTAGAGGTATGAATGTATCACACTCATACGCATAGTTTCTTTTTGGTTGCTCCTTCCCTTTTGCATAGCCTTCTCTACCATACATATTTGGGTTCTTTGGTCTACTTACTATGCCATGCTTTTTATAGTTCTTCTCCTCTAGTCCCTTATGAGACACTTCGGTTCTCTCCTCTATAATTTTTGTCTGTGCTTCTTACCCCTCATTTATTTTACTGTACCCCACTCTCAGACATCTCACTCTTAGCGTCTTTTTAGACCTGTCGGTCTACTATTCGATTCTTTCTCCTTTGTGTTTGCACGCTGACCCCTGTGTTAACTCCTCTGGTTCTGTTTACATTTACGCACTTTTTGGCACGATTTTCGACGTTCACGACAGCCGCACTTGGTTACGATTTTATTTTGGATTTTACAGGATAGTTTTATTTATTTTTGTTGTTTTCTTTAACACATTTCGATTGTTTTTGTTGGTTGTTTCGTTATCAGTTTTGTGTGTGTTTTTTTTTGTTTGTTCCTGATGAAGGCCTATTGAGCCGAAACGTTGTTTAGTCTGTGTCGTCCACTTGTCACGTAAAGCTTCTTATATACCATTTTTTATTTTTTTATTTTTCCATAACACTCAAAACCTATCAAAGTTGAAGAGATAGACCCAGAGATAGTTCACAGATACAACTACCTTGGACATACTATAATCAGTGATGGAAAATGTAAAACTGAAAAAGACAAAAAAAATAGGAATGGCAAAAAGTAAGTTTAATGCCATGAAAAATATCATCATCATGTGCCTTACCGGTTGGTGTAGGTGATCATGTCCCTCCACAATCTTCTATCCACAGTGCATCGTATCAGTTCTGTTGTTGATTGTTTTCCATGCCATGACACCAAGCTATCCAGTATTTTCTCTCTTTGTCGTCCGCGATCTCTCTTTCCTTTTATTCTGCCAGTTGTAACCAAGTATTCCAACTGCCCTCTTCTCATGATGTGCCCGAAAAATGTTGATTGCTTCTTTCTGATGTTTTTTTAAGAGCTCCCTTTTTGTGGTGGCCTCTTTGAGAATTTCCTCGTTGGACCTTTTAGCTGTCCAGAGAACATTCAACATTCTTCTGAGAAATCCCATCTCTGTGGCCTCTAATTGTCTTATCATTTGTTTGTTTAATGTTCATGATTCGCTTCCATAGGTCAGAATTGGCTCTAATAATAATTGGCTTCACTTCTATTGACATAGATTTGTTGCATAAAACGTTTTTTTTCATTTTCTGAAATGCTATTCTGGCCCGAGCTATTCTGCTTTTTATTTTCGTGGTGCATCTCCCATCTGATGTTATTATTGTGCCCAAGTATTTGACGCGGTCGCACTTGTTTCAGATTTGTCCTGTTTATTTTTACGCTGCATGATAGTGATGATTGTTTCTTCGATATGACTATTACTTCATTTTCTTACTATTCAGACTGAGACTTTTCTTGATGTTTTCTCTTCCTTCTATTCTTTCTCTCCACTTTCTCTTATACCCCTTTGAGTGGCAAGAGAGATACCGCGGGGAAGTGGATTATATGATCTTGTTCAGTTCTGGTTCACTGATTCTGACGTAACTTCACGTCATGCAACCGCTAAACATATTCGACCCTGGTATAGCAGAGCTCATTGTGCCTATTTTGAGACATGACACTACGTCTTTAAGCATGAAACAAATACTATAATAGCATATATAATATATCTTACTCTTCTAGTGTATCATTTGCGTCATTTAGTTTCTTGAAGTAAGAGTAAACACATGCTTGCGTCAGACGACCTTGACATGCCGCATATACTGTAATTATATCCCGTCTAAGAGGAAAAGAGGGGGAGGGCAAGGGTTTAATTTCTATATTTAACTTTGACACAACCAGTGCTGCTTCAGTACAAATGCACTGTTTACAGCGGCGGACGGTGTGTTCGAAACTTGAGGAGGCCAACAAGTGAGACCGATCTTTCAGTTGACCTTTAACATGATAATTTGGCAACATTATAGTAATTTAAGCTATTATAAAATGGTTACTTAAACTCTTGCCTTAAATTAACGTAAATATAATTATATCGTAATCATCATCATCATCAAGTACAGGGCCTGCTGGCGTAGGTGATCATGTCTCTCCACAACTTTCGATCTCGACAGTTATTTATCATTTCTGTTGTTGACCTTCTGCCAAGCCATTATCTTAAGCTGTCTGGTATTTTTTCTCTTTGCTTCCCTTTATCTCTTCATCCCTCAATTTTCCCAGTTGTTACAATATATTCCAGTTGTTCTATTCTTATTACATGGCCCAAAATGATGATTGTTTCTTCCTAATATTGGAAATTAGCTCTCTTTTTGATTTGGCCTCTTTCAGAACGTTTTCATTACTCTTCTTAGCTGTCCATGGTATGCTCAACATTCTTCTGTAAAACCACATATCTACAGACTCCAGTGATTTTCTTGTCTAATCATAATAACTAAGATATTATGATATATATATATATATATATATATATATATATATATATATATATATATATATATCATAATATCTTAGTTATTAAAATAATTCTTTCAATTTTTCTCTAAATTAACGTAATTATATCATAATATCTTAGTTATTAAAATAATTCTTTCAATTTCTCTCCTAAATTAACGTAATTAAATCATAATATTTTAATTATTTGCATTATAAATTATGAGAAAAAAATAACGGGATTTTGCTGTTAATAAACGTCTCTTACAATTTTGTTCAGGAGCCGCGATAGCTCAGTGGTTAGTGAACTGGACTACAAAGGAAAAGAGGTAGGGTTCGATTCCAACCGACGGCTTCCGGGTTCACCAAGCCTTAAATGGATACCGGATTTTTTTCCCGGGAAAGTAAAGCGACACGGGTGTGATACCGACCACATTACCCCAAAAATCTTGTGCTGAAGGTCTGTAAAATTTATGGTCACTAACACCATATTCCCTATACACCACTTGGAGTGAAGGGGGCTCTTTACTTTTACTTTTAGTTTTGTTGACGTTATTATTTTTATATAAAAACGCTGTGAATTGATCTTAAGGAGGCTCTAGATAAGGTCGTCTCCTATTTACTCTACTTCTATATGTTTCAATAAAGGTAAAGGTAAAGTACGAGACTTGAACCGGCGTCTTAGCACGCGAGCTTCCACCCTATGTGCTCGGCCGCCTATCCAGAAATGTTCGGATATTTCTGTATAGTGTAGCCTCAAGCATCGAAACTCAGATGCGAAGCGACATTCCTCACCTTCCCAGGGTAATACCCTGGTACCCATTTTTGCCAACGGCTGGGTCGACCGTGGGGGTATTTTTTTTTTTTTCCAACCACGAGCACAATTCACAAGCGCCAAGCGGGAATCGAACTATGTTTCAATAAAGAGATAGAACGCCATCTTATTAGTTTATTTCTTCTGTTGTCGTGGCAACGAGGAGCTGTTTGCCGAAATAGTCAACCTAGTTCTCATATACATTGCAAGGTCGATAGATGCCGTTGTACGGTTGTAGTAGGTTTGACTTCCATAGATAACGACACCTATTTCCTCATCAAGGCCAGCTCCTTGTCGTGGGGATGGGGCTTAACAGTCACCAGGGACTGAAAACTAAGACTGGCCAGGCCTTCCTACAACCGAGCAAGACCACAGTCTGCTCTAGCAAGTTTAAGTGCTGAAGTCGGAGGCAACCAGCCAAAAGGCGCACAACAATCAGGATGCCACGCACTCAACGCAAATGGAAGTATGTCTATAACCGCAAATCAATATGGCACTCGCCCTGTGATGGACACTCAGGCAGGTGCAGCGCCGGGCCCTCAGCCTCGTAAGGGCCCAACCTCTATTACTGGAAGCCCTTCTCAACCGCTCTGTGGAGTCAGTGGGCGAGAGAATAGAGCTACTGGTACCAGTGCTACCGATCTGACAGAAAAAACAGACAAAAGGGCGGAATACTGACACTTGTAAGGAACAACATAATTAATGCATGTCAGATTGAAGTGTATATGGATGGGGCGGAATATCAAATACTGCATCTCAGGACAGGAAATACAGACTTCCATCTACTTAACTACTCTGTCCGAGTGACCGCCCACTAGCACTAAACACAATTACATTAAAAGAAAGAATAATTGTATGTGGAGACTTTAACAGCCATTTACAGAGCTGGGGCTATGAACATATGGACAAGAGAGGTGAAGAGCTTGAAAATTGGCAGGATGACAATGGGCTTATACTATTAAACCAGGCAACAGATCCACCAACATTCTATTCCAGATAATGGCATACCACATCTACACCAGACCTTGCTTTCCATTCAGACCTGGATTGGAATATCACACGTATTGTGGGGAAACAACTTGGAAGCAGCGACCACAGACCTGTCTTTTTAGTGGTGCAAAATGAGGCCGCCAGGGAGAGCAGCACTCTCTCAGATGGAATTACAAAAAGGCAGACTGGAAAATGTATCAACACTACACCAGTGTACTAACTAAAGATATAAATACAGATAGAGACATCAACAAAATAGTTGATGAGTTCAGTAGACTAATAATACAAGCTGCCAGTGAAACAATACCTAGAGGGGCACGGAAACACTACAAACCATACTGGAGTAGTGAACTAGAGCAACTGCACAATGACATGGAAACATCTCGAAAGCAAGCAGAAAATAACCCTTGCCAAGAACACCACAATAACTACCAGCATGCTAAAGCCAAATTTCAACGGGCTAAACTACAAGCCAGACGGGGAAGCTGGAAAGAGAAAACAGAGTCCTTGAATCTTGAACGAGACACAAGAAAAGTGTGGAAGCTTGTAAAACAGCTGAATGATGAGGGTACAGAAAGGAACACCAAAATTACACTGAAGAAGGATGGAACCATTCTAACAGGTAAACATGCAGCAAATTACTTTGCAGACTCCTTTGCAAATGACAATAATATTGAAATTAGCCTAGAGAAACGACAAGAGACCCGTTTAAAACAACAAAATGCAAGACAAGAAGAGACCACACATGAAGTAATGGAAACACCCATTACACAAAGAGAGCTAGAGCTGGCAATATCCAAATTAAAAATGAAAAAGTCACCAGGCAATGATGGAGTGTCCAATGAAATGATTAAGAACTTGGGAACTGCAGCTAAAGCAAAACTACTGCAGATCTACAACATTTGCTGGATCACAGGTAGAGTGCCACAGGCATGGAGAGAAGCAATTATGATACCATTACTAAAGCCAGGAAAAAATGGTTCAACGACATCCAGCTATAGACCAATCAGCCTTACAAGCTGTTTGTGTAAAACAATGGAACGTATAATCAATCTCAGACTGCAGTGGTACCTGGAAAGTGAAAATCTCCTTGTCCCACAACAAGCAGGCTTTAGACAGTGTTACTCTACCGAAGATCAGGCAACATATCTTTCCCAGGAAATTGAAGATGCGTTTCAAGAAAAGAAACTGGTACTAGCAGCATGGATATACCTAAAGAAAAATTTGATAAGGTATAGAAGGAAGGGCTTTTGAAGAAACTGAGAAATTATGGAATAAATAGCAGGATGTACAAATGGGTCAAAGCATACCTGCATAACAGGAGAGCCAGAGTGCAACTGGATGGTCTTAAGAGTAAAAAGGTCTTATTGCGCCAGGGCGTTCCACAGGGAGGGGTACTATCTCCAACACTTTTTCTGATCTACATCAATGACCTAGTTACTGAACTACCACATGGCATCAAAGTGGCAATGTATGCAGATGACTTAGTAATGTGGTGCACAGAGGAGTATGCAACAGCGGCCTCCAAATTGCTTCAAAGAGTTATGAATGCACTGAATTCATGGACAAATAGATGGTGTATCAGCATCAATACAGACAAATGCAGTACTACACTTTTCACACTCTCGCCAAAACAAAAAGCAGGAGCCATCTACATAAACAATGAGCCTGTGAAAGAAGACATAGCTACATATCTCGGAGTTACATTTGATAACAAACTATCTTGGAAACAGCAGATAAATAAGGCAACCCAAAAAGCAAGGAGGAAATTGGCTATTCTAAGAAAGTTGTGTGGAACCACATGGGTGCGAGTGGGAAAATACTCAGTAAAGTTTACCAACAGAGTATACGCCCACATTTAGAATATGGATCATCCGCATGGTGCTCAGCATCAAACACCACATTGCAAGAACTGGATAAAGTACAAAACCAGGCACTTAGGGTCATCACAGGAGCAATGAAATCAACACCAATATTGGAGATGGAGAAATTGTGGAGGATACCAGCACTGAGAGAATGGAGAGACACAAAGGTGCTGATACAGGCAGAAAAATTGGTATGCATGCCGAGACATCCAATGAAGGACCGATTCCAAAATCTTGCATTGGGACGACTTAAGAGAAGCAGTTTTATCCACCAAGCCAAGCGTATTAGTAGACAAACACCAGACATGCCAAGAGTTGTTAACCCCCTACTGCCCATACCAGAACAGACTCCCTGGACAGATGAGTAAGGTTTATCAGTTCAAATACGGACAGAAGTGAAAGGAATAGTTGACAAAGAGGAACAGAATAGTCTACAGCGAAAAACAATAACTCTCAGTTTCCTGGATGAAGAATACCCACAAGACCTATGGATCCGTGTGTACACAGATGGATCAGCACAGAATGCAGTAAAGAATGGGGGAGCAGGTGCATATATAGAGTAACCAAATAACACTAGGGATATGAATAAAATAGCAACAGGGAAATATTGTCACAATTATGATGCAGAAATACAAGCAATAAAGTTGGCAATAGAAAAACTGCTGAACAGTAATCTTAGCCCACAGCCTGTAGTGTTTTTGACAGATGCAAGATCAGTACTCCAGGCACTACAATCCAGAAAATTACCACATCTGCAGACCTTATTGACTGAACTCTGCAAGCACCACAGGGTTGCCCTGCAGTGGATCCCGTCTCACTGTGGAATACCAGGAAATGAGAAAGCAGATCAGTTGGCAAAGGAAGGTTCAACAGCACACAACTAGATACACCAGTTAAATACCATCATAAGAAACAGATAATCAAATCAATCAGAGGACCACAAGCCCCAAATCAGGATGCCTTTCATAATATGAATAGATATGAACAAGTTATCATTATACGCCTAAGAACAGGACACAATCGACTCCATAGTCACATGTATACAAAATTTAAGATCGGCACATCAACTACTTGTACATGTGGACAGGCGCCCCCGACTGCTGAACACATACTTCAAGACTACACTGAATATAGTAGACTGAGGAAAATCCATTCGCCAATTGATACAACACTACAGACAAAACTATATGGGCCACTGCAAGAATTACAAAAGACAGTAAAATTCATACAGGAAACGACATTGCTGATGTAGACAATACTTCGAGCGAACGAAAGATAGATAGATAGACACCTATTTATTAGTAACAGCTTGAGTCATTTGAACTATATCACGACTATACTAAGGATTACTGTGGCTGGTTGTACACTGACATTGAACTCATTGAGCTGGAATGTGATTATGTTATATATTCTGATAAAATATTAGAGTGTTCGTGACCTCAGATGCCTCCTCTGAATATCCGCCGCTGACTGCCGGTTTGTTTTGAAATGTTGTTAGATGTAACGATTGGTGTACTGTAGGCGAGGTTTTAGACAACCAGTGTTTCATTTTGGACGGCCTTGTTGCAAATGTTGTCTACCAGATATTTTGCTGTACAACACGCAGTACTATTCGTGCTGTTTCGTCCTAAATGTTTGTCTGCAACGCAAATATTCAGCCCTACCCTATCCGGGAGATACTTGTCTTAACAGGAAAAATATTTCCGAGCTGTGATCGCAGCCTTATGCTATAGTCATGGGAAAGCCTTCGCGAAAGGACCTTGCCTACGAAGCTAATTTTTTTAGTTAGCTGAGTGGCAGTGTTCCCTAGCGTTTGGCTTTTCGTGGCAAGGCGTTGTGCCACTGAGTACGGGTTCGATCCTGCCTTGGTCCATATTTTTTCCTGTTGTTGATTATTTGTCATTTTTTCAGAGTGCTGTAAACATACCTCTTCCTCTGAACTGATTCGCTGATTATCGCCTCGGAAGTTTCCCTCTATAATAATATTCATTTATTATTATTTGTCTCCAGTACTCAAACACACCGTGCTCAAGCGAAAAAAAAGGAGGTCCCCATATGCACTGGTACTGGCAGTTAAAAGTCGAAATAAGTATGTCAAAATGACCGCTGCCCGAGCAAAATTGTTAAGTAAATACACCCATGCCGAAGACGGATGTATCGGGCCGAAAGGCGAAGATATCGCGGTTTTACCTTAGCTAGAGACACAACACATCCACAACCATTGGATGAGCACTAAAGAACAAACATCTCAGAGACGTCATGATTTTGTTTCGTTTCTCTTTTGTAAAGTTGCCACCATACCTTGTAGGAGTGTTCCCACCATTTGCTCCTTGCTACTAGCTTTACCGCAGCACTTCAATTAGCCTCTTCCCTGCTTACCGTTTACCCCTGCTGCTTCATGTTTGTTTAACGACATCCATGTTTATCATTCTTCATTTCGTTGTCCGTTTCTATGTACGTGTTTTCTGAAGAAGGCCGCAATACGCCGAAACGTCATGATTTTGTTTTGTTCTTCTTTTGTAAAGCTGTTACCAAACCTTGTAGGCGTGTACGTTACATCCCACCACTGGCTCCATTTATGAGACTATTCTGTTCCGAAGAAAAAGAAGATTCCTTCAGGTGTTCATTTAGCATCATCAGTTCCACAAAAATGTAATTTGTGACAATTACTTTGATTTACACTTACAATTAATTTGTGTCACTTTGGCGACCGCAGCCGATTTGCTTTGGAGAATCGCCTCATAGTCAGGTATGGTTCGCTGACCCCACGAGGCATGAATGTATCACACTCGTACACATAGTTTCCTTTCAGCTACTCCTTCCCTTTTACATAGCCCTCTCTACCGTCCATATTTTGGTGCTTTAGTCTATCTACCATGCCATGCTATTAAAAGTTCTTCTCCACTAGTCCCCATTGAGACACTTCGATGTTCTCCTATATACCTTTTTTCTGTGCTACGTACCCCTCATGTGTTTTTATTGCACCCCACTCTCAGACTTCTCACTCTTTTCGCCTTTTGAGTACATGTTATTCTATTCTTTCTCCTTAGAGTTTGCACACTGACCCCGGTGTGAACTCCTCTGGTTAGTTGTGCGTTATGCGCACATTTCTACACATATGATTGTCCCCGTACGGATGTGCACATGCATGCATGTGTTCATATGTACGGGTATTGGTATATATATATACATATATATATATATATATATATATATATATATATATATATATATATATATATATATATATATATATATATATATATATGTATATGCATGTATGTGTGTGCTTGCTTGTATGCACATATATGTATGTGGATATATATATATATATATATATATATGTATGTTGATATGTATAAGTATGTGCACGTCTGCCTGTACGTGTATATATATACACGCATCTCTGTGTGTGTGTGTGTGTGTGTGTGTGTGTGTGTGTGTATACATGTATTTATGGGCCCTTAGACACTTTCAGACATTGTCGGTATCTTTGCAGTCGAGGTAACTTAGACAGCGGCCCCCACTCGTGCATTTTTAGAACCCTTCACCCCTGACCAGAGGGTATAATTACATCCACACCCGTGGGACAAATCCTTTCCCATTCTGACCACGGTCCATGAAACAGGATAGTCAATTTTCTTTTCTTTAACATATTTCGATTATTTTGTTTTGGATGTTTCATTACTAGTTAGCTATGTAGGATTAGTTTTATTTACTTACATATCTGTGTATCTGCGTGTGTTGTTTGTTTGTTCCTGCTGAAGGCCTTTTGAGCCGAAACGTCGTTCAAATCTGTGTCGTATACTAACCACCTAAAGCTTTTACCATACCATTTTTTCTTTTTTTTTTTCAATTTTCCCTCACATTCAGCTTTACTACAGCTTCGCATTTGTATGCATTCATTTGCATTTCTATGCCTTAACCTTTAATTTGTGACAACGAGGGCCGTACATATACCTAGGCAAATGCCTCAGGCGACCAACGTCAAGGAGACGGCTGCCAGGCTAGGTAAATGTAAAATAACGAGAATTGAATCGGCGTTTTATGCAAGTTTTCACCCATATGTGCTCGGGCGCCTATCCAGAAGTCTCCGAACACTTCTGGATAGTGTCGTTTCAAACATCGAAACTCACGATGTGAGGTGACATTCCTCACCTTCCCACAGTAATATCCTGGTACCCATTTCTGCCAGCGGCTGGGTCGACCGCGGGGGGTATTTTTTTTGGTTCTAACCACGAGTACAATTCACACTGCTTCCAGCGGGAATCGAACACGGGTTGTTCGAACGTCGGTAGCCCAGTCGGGTGGTTTTCTCAACCAGGCTTCGCAAATTAAAAAAGAAACTATATATAGTGTCAAGTTTTCAGCTCTGCGAGTAGGGATGATTGTGCACAACCAACTAGATTTATTACTATACAGAATACTTCTTCTTTCCTTCCCCATGTGCCTTTCAGCGTCGAGGGGATACAGAATACAGTAGTCTAAAATATGTGATAGTAAATCTTCAGTTAGCTTTAGGTACAGTGACGTCATCCGTCTATATCTCATATTATTAGAAAGGTCACGCTAGTTGGAGGTTTTTCCGGTTTTATTTTCTACCTGCAGCCTTAATAAATCTAAAGTTGGCTGTGGCTGATGAGACTAATAAGAGCTATGCAATATCTGCTGAAACGATGTGTTTATGGTTGGAGCTGTCGAGGAGGTTGAGTGTGACCTGCGTCGTGGTCGCGTCAGGATGACGCCAATTATCATATTTTTGAACACTACGATCACTGATAGTCCTTTCACTATGTGTGAGCCAAGGTGGACTAGTAGGTAGTGAACTGGTCCTCTGAGGGCAAGAATCCGGGGTCGATCCTGACTGACGGTTTCTGGATTCGTCCACCTTTAAATGGACACCTTTTTTTTGTTTGAAAGCACAGAACTGACGTGTTGTTGACCACACAACTAAAAATATGCTGATGGTAGAAAATAAAGGAACACGAACGCAATAGGCCTATTACCTATACTATGGTCCCCCCCCCCTCCCCCAACCGCCTTTCCACTCATTCACATCAGACTCCTAGTCGTATGCAAATCAGAGCTCCTGCTTAGACTTTCAGCGAAGTGTTTTTACATTTTATTTATTTATTTTAAATGAATTATTCTGTTGTAGTAATAGTGTACCTTCCACATGAGCCTGTGGCCGTGCGGCCACTGTTTCGCTGGCAGCAGGGCCGGCGTACGGTGTTCGAAACCCGCAATTTTTTCTATTGGGGGTGAAATAAAAATCCTGAGTCTCACAGGTCGTGTCGACTCATCATCATCATCATCGTGTGCCTTCTCCGCAACGAAGGTTGGCTACCATGGATCGCCATTCTACTCTGTTTCTTGCTTGACCATCTTTTGATGTTACTCGTCCATGTTAGTCTTGGTCTGCCTCTGCCTCTTTTACCTTGTATTTTTCCTTCCAATATTACTTTTAGTAGGCTGTTGTGTCTTTTAACATGCCCAAAAATTTCATTTGTCTTGTCTTAATTGTATTTAGTAGTTCTCTTTTTATTTTCAGTTGTTTTAAAACTATCGTTTGTTATCTTTTGTTTCCATCCAATTCTACCTATTCTTCTATAAATCCACATTTCAAAGGCTTCAATTTTCTGTTCTGTTTTCTTGTCTAATGTCCATGTTTTTGCACCATACAGGAATATTGAGAAGATGTAACATTTTGCCATTCTTAGTTTTAGCCCTGTTGATATTTGTTTTGTTGTTAGTATATTTTTCATGACATTAAAATCACTTTCTGCCATACCTATTCTTTTGTTTATTTCAGTTTTGCATTTTCCATCATTGGTTATAGTATGTCCCAGGTAGTTGTAACTCTGGACTGTCTCCAGATGTATTCCCTCAACTGTGATATTTAATTGTAGGTCTTGAGAATTTGTCGACTGTTTCGACCGTGTCGACTGCTTTCACCAAACGGCCTTTATTTCTCTGGTCATGTCCAGAGCGCTCCCCCCTCCAATTCCTTTCTCTCTACACCATCAGATGTATGTGGCAGACTTGTCGCAGCGCAGGTTAGTTTTTCTTTGTTTGTTTTTAAATAGTACTTTCCCCATTCAAATTGTTTTTTTTCACATCAATTTACTTTCTATTTCCAATCCAGAATTTATAGTTACTCTAGAACCTTCCTTCTATTTTTCAAATCTCTGTGGAGCATAGCCGACATTGGTCTTCAATAGACACTTTCAGCTCCCCATAGGTCTTCAATAAACACTTTCAGCTCCCCTAGGTCTTCAATAAACACTTTCAGCTCCCCATAGGTCTTCAGCAAACACTTTCCAAGCTGCTCTGTTTCTTGCCATTCTTTTAAGATCTTTCGATGCCTTCCCCATCATCTTCATATCCGCTTTCATCTGTCTTCTCCAAGAATATTTTAGTCTTCCTATTTGTCTTTTTCCTTAGGGATTCGAACAAAGAGACTGTTGTGTAATTAAGTTGGTTTCCGTAGTGTGTGTCCTATCCAGCCCCACCGTCTTCGCTGTATCTCTTTATCCACTGTTATATTTCCTTAATTCTATGTTAGTGATTTTGTCCTGCTATCTCCATCCTTTTGGAACCGCGATAACTCAGTGGTTAGTAAACTGGATTACAAAGGACAAGAGGTAGGGTTCGATTCCAACCGACGGGGTTGCCCCGTATAGTTTCTCTTCCAAGGAGGTGGGTTTGGGCCACATTGATCTCCTTAGGTCTATGTACTGGGCGTGATTCTGTAGGATATGGTTCGCCCAGCCTTAAATGGATACCGGATTTTTTTCAGGAAAGTAAAGTGGCACGGGTGTAATACCGACTACATTATCCCAAAAATCATGTGCCGAGAGTGTGTAAAATTTATGGTCACTAACACCATATTTCCTATACGCCACTTGGTGTGACGGGGGCACTTTACTTTTTTTTTTTTTTTTTTCTCCATCCTTTTATTCGGCGTAAGCATCCATTAATGAAAGTGTGTATCTTCACGATTGCCATTTTTGTTGTTCTCCATGTTTCACATGTATATAATAAGACTGACTTAACAATTGAGTTGGATACTTTTATTTTTGTACTTAACCTAATTTCTTCGGACTTCCATGTTTCCCAGTACAACGAATGCTCCTCTTGCTTTTAGAAACGAATACACGTTTCTCTTTTTTCTTATAGAACATGTAGTTAGTTTATTTTTCAATTCGTTGTCAGTTTTTGTTGTTCCTGTTTTTTGAAGACGGCCACTTTTAGGTCAACATGTCATATTTTGTATTTTCTTGTTCGTAAAGCTGTCACTATACTTTGAAGTGTATGCTACACACCACCACTAACTCCTCGCTACCAGCTTTACCGCAGCACTGCAACTATTTGCCTGTCCCCTATTACATATATGCAGCAGGGCGTGACTATTTTCTTCATTTACTCCTTTCTAATTGCAACAGTTTTTTAATTGAACAAAATCATCCCTTTTTGTTGCTATCCTCTACAAACTTGAGAAATCTTTATTGATGACATCATACTTCGCTTACGATCTGACCACACCAGAATGAGAAACCACATGTTCACTAAACACAAAATAGGAACTAGCAGTCTATGCCTCTGTACCCAAGATGATGTGACAACAAAACATATCCTACAGAATCACGCCCAGTACATAGACCTAAGGAGATCAATGTGGCCCAAACCCACCTCCTTGGAAGAGAAACTCTACGGGGCAACCTAATCACAGAAACAGACAGTAGCCTTCAAAAGAGAGTCTGGAATTCTAGACTGAATGAGCCATGATCGTTCAAGTGGAAGAAGAAGAAGTAGAAGAAAAAGAAGAAGAAGAAGACGAAGAAGAAAAAGAAGAAGAAGACGACGAAGAAGAAAAAGAAGAAAAAGAAGAAGAAGAAGACGAAGAAAAAGAAGAAAAGAAGAAGAAGAAGACGAAGAAGAAAAAAGAAGAAAAAGACGAAGAAAAAGAAGAAGAAAAGAAGAAGAAGAAGACGAAGAAGAAAAAAGAAGAAAAAGACGAAGAAAAAGAAGAAGAAGAAGACGAAGAAGAAAAAGAAGAAGAAAAGAGAAGAAGAAAAGAGAAATGGTTATTGCGTCTACAGTGTTTTTTTTTTGTTTTGTTAAGTTGCCGACGTGTTGTAAAATAAATATAAAAAATGGTAGATTTAATCTCAAGGAAAATGTGTTGCACAAGAATCGAGCAATCCTTCCATTTTTTTGTTCTTTCTCTCTGCGATCGAGATATTTTTAGTCTTGCTGTCTTTTACCCTTGTGGACAGAATGAAGTCCATAGCCCACTCTAGGTCTTCGTAATGTCCGAATAATGTTCATTGTCTGCGTCGTTTGACTAAGATTACGTTTCTGTTCGATTTTCACCCATGGCTACTGGTGAACTAGATACACTGTAAGTAAAAAAGAAGTAAAGAGCCCCCGTCACGCCAAGTGGCGTATCTTCAGCACATGATTTTTGGGGTAATGTGGTCGGTATTACACCCGTTCCGCTTTACTCTCCCGGACAAAATCCGGGAACAATTTAAGGCTGTGTGAACCCGGAGGCCGTCAGTTGGGATCGAACCCTACCTCTTAGATACACTGTGCTGTGGTTTATTTGCAACTTTCCGACTTCACACAATTGTTGTTTACCAGGTTACTTTCCCTCTTCGATTCCTACTTGCTTGGGCAGACCAGATTGATTAGTCTGTTTCTGGAGACACTGCGGTGAAGTGAAGCAGGGTAGTTCTGGCCCAACCACTGATTTCTCGCCACGGGACGCCTCCCAATCACCGACTTCTCAATGTTCTCCCTAGGATCATTTGTGCCTCTCAAGACTTCCGTTTCAAAATGGTGCAGCGTTTCACGTACTCTCGATCGCTGCAGAAAATGCATCTGGGTTTTGATTAATTTCAGCTTTTTGATGCTATTTTATGTGTTGAAATCAAAATGATGTTCAACTTAGCAAATCTGCGCCGACAAAGTGGGCAAATCTGCGCCGCCAAGTACACACAGCAATGTTTCTTTTTGACAAGTCAAGTATTGTAAAAGCGACCTTCACCGTCTAGTGTTGACATGCGTCACATTGAGTGCTGTTCAATGGCCGACGTTGGAATTGTTTGACGAAAGTTATTTAGATGCTGAAACGCATTAATGTGGACTTCTCCGTCAAGTCGACGAAGATTTTCCTCTTTGGGGAATTTGCACCGTGTTTCGTTCGTTGTACGCTAACCGTAGGGTTTGTTGTTTGATGTGTGACGGGGATAATTCGACGACTATCTGTGTGTTTCTATGTTCGGTTGGAGTCAAGAACGATGTCCTAACATCATCAAGCGCTACAGATTTTTTGTTCTCAATATGACGATCATCATTTTCGGGAGGACAAGAACTTCCGGTATATGGTGGATAGGCGGCAGTAACCATTGAAGGCTATGTCTGAAAAGTGTTCCTTGTTGCAGTTTCCTCATATTCCAAGTCCGGCATGTCGCAGGAGCCACTGAGTTAAGTGCTCTGTGCACACCGTGAGCTGTGTGTTTCATCCGTTTTGATCATGTTTCGATATTCCAATTGTTTACGATGAATAATGATATCGTGTGACAGGGAACAGTTGGCTGTGTTCACTTTCTGCGCGGTTTCGTCTTATGTCTTTTGGCGTGTGCTGAGACTGCTACGATGGGGACTACAGTTACCTTTCTTTGTTTGGGAGATGAGTTAGTAATTTGGATGATTCCACTGGCACGGGCGGTTGAGCAATTATGGATTTTAATTCGTTTGCAGTGATACCGAGGCCTTCCATAACCAATAACCAATAACCAAGCCTGTGTTTACAAACCAAAAATGTTGACACCATCTAACACATGAACCATACCTACCCCTCTCATTTATTTCTTTATTTTAGTTGTCTTCTCCTCTCCCTCTATCTCCACCTCTTTTCTTACCATCTCACTTTCTACACTCCACTTAAAAAAAAAATTTGCACCCTAAAAACAAACAAACAAAATACCACCCTAAAAACAAACAAACAAAATACCACCCTCCACCCTCAAAAGAAACAAAATACCACCCTAAATCAAACAAACAAAATGCCACTCTCCACCCTATAAACAAACAAAATACCACCCACAAAATACCACCATAAAAACAAACAGACAAAATACCACCCTCCACCCTAAAAGCAAACAAAATACCACCCTAAAAACAAACAAAATACCACCCTCCACCCTCAAAACAAACAAAATACCACCCTAAAACAAACAAACAAAATACCACTCTCCACCCTATAAACAAACAAAATACCACCCACAAAACACCACCATAAAAACAAACAAAATACCACCCTAAAAACAAACAAAATACCACCCTAAAAACAAACAAACACAAAATACCACTCTCCCACCCTCAAAACAAACAAAATACCATCCTAAAAAATAAACAAACAAAATACCACCCTCCCACCCTCAAAACAAACAAAATACCACCCTCCACCCTCAAACAAACAAAATACCACCCTCCCATCCTCAAAACAAACAAACAAAATACCACCATCTCTCCCTCAAAAAAAAAACAAAATACCACCCTCAAAACAAACAAACAAAATACCACCCTCCCACCCTCAAAACAAACAAAATACCACCCTCCACCCTCAAAACAAACAAAATACCACCCTCCCATTCTCAAAACAAACAAACAAAATACCACCATCTCTCCCTCAAAACAAACAAAATACCACCCTCTATCTATCTATCTTTCGTTCGCCTGAAGTATTGTCTATATCTGCAATGTCGTTTCCTGTATAAATTTTACTGTCTTTTGTAATTCTTGCAAATACCACCCTCAAAACACCACTCTCCCACTCTCAAAACAAACGAACAAAACACCAACCTCCCACCCTCAAAACAAACAAAATACCACCCTCCCACCTTCAAAACAAACAAAATACCACCCTCCCACCTTCAAAACAAACAAAACACCACTCTCCCACTCTCAAAACAAATGAACAAAACACCAACCTCCCACCCTCAAAACAAACAAAACACCAACCTCCCACCCTCAAAACAAACAAAATACCACCCTCCCATCCTCAAAACAAACAAACAAAATACCACCATCTCTCCCTCAAAACAAACAAAATACCACCCTCAAAACACCACTCTCCCACTCTCAAAACAAACGAACAAAACACCAACCTCCCACCCTCAAAACAAACAAAATACAACTCTCAAAACAAAGACACAAAACACCAACGTCCCACCAAAACAAACAAAATACCACCCTCCCACCTTCAAAGCAAGCAAAACACCACTCTCCCACCCTCAAAACAAACACACACACACTACTCTCGCACCCTCAAAACAAACACACAAAACACCAACATCCCACCCTAAAAACAAACAAAATACCACCCTCCCACCCTCAAAACAAACAAAATACCACACCCACACAAACAAGAGGGAGAGCCTATCTCTTAGGTTAATTGACACAGCTCATTATAGTGTTTTATGTTCAACATTAACAATGCACTGTAAAATACCAGAAGATCAAATTCTAGACCAAAGAGAGTTTTCAAGGACACATTGAAGATGTAACTATAATACTGTTGTATCAATCATGATGAGTGGGAGGTAACTGTGGGTACCAATTTCTTATCAAACTTTCTGTCACTGTGGCAGAAAAATGAATTACATCACCATGAAGCATCACTATGGAAATCAGACGTAACATACATTAAGGAGCCAGTCCATCTATTGACTTTTCGAGCCATAGCCGGCCCATAGAGCATAGACCCAGATACTCTTTCTCTTATCTAAATATTTATTCCAGTAGTTTTCAATCCTTGTAAAGATCTTTTATCAAATCTCACCATTTGTCTCTGTTCTGTGCAAGCAACTCTATCTAATTGAAGGAGTCGATTCCTGCTGCTCTTGCCTCTCTGATCAATGTTCCTTTGGGTCGGCCTCTTTTACTCTTACCTGATGTTTCCCACATGAGGGCTTGCTTTGCTATTTGGTTATTATCTCTCCTCATCACATGTCCAAAATATGACCATTGTCTTTTCTTGATTATTGAAAATATTAGTGATTGGCGATTTCTCTAATTTCCTCGTTTGTTTTGAATTCGTTCCACGCTATACCTAAAGGAGCGAGTAGTGGGGTGTAATGTACACCATGACAAGGTATGAATGGTGACAGCTTTACAAAGAAGGAACACAACAAAATACTGCCATTTCGGCCTATGTGGAGCCTTCTTTAGAAAACGAGAACAACACCAACAAACAATTAAATACAGATAAATTCTACTACATCTAGGATGATCGGCATAGGTAAGTCAAGTAGAAATAAAACAGGGATAAGAGATGAAATGATGAGAGGACAAGAGCTTGGTTTTGATCCTAATCAACGGTTTCCAGGATCACCCAGCCGTAAATGGGTACCAGATTTTTTCTGGGAAAGTAAAGCGGCAGGGATGTAATACTGACAACATTACCCAAAAAATCATGTGCTGAAGGTCTATACAATTTATGTTCACTAACACCATACTCCCTATACACCACTTGGCGTGACGGGGCATTTTACTGTACTTATATAACAGAATAATACATGGATGATAATTATCCACAGGACTTCTGGTCTCACATATATACAGATGACTCTGCTACATATGCCACCAGTGGAGGAGGAGGAGGTGTGTTTCTGAGGCTGAATAACCAAGAAGAGATTACCAAATTAACAGCCACAGGAAAATTCTCCAAATATATAAGCTGAAACTGAGGTCCCCGAAGATGCTGCATATCTTGCTATCCAGTACAAAAATAATGTGCACAAGAAACTGTTGATACTGACCGATGCACTGTCAGCCCTAACATCACTTAAAACCTCCAGGAACGACAAGCTAGATAACCTAACAACAATGCTAGAGCAATTATGCAACAACTTCCAGAGAGTGGTCATCTAGTGGATACCATCACGCTGTCATATACAAGAAAGTGAATGGGCAGACAAGGTAGCCAAGGAAGGAGGGAGATTACCACAAGAGAACCATCTGGTCAGTTACAAAAAAGCTAAATCCATAATCAAGGTCAGTATCATTCATAATGGAAACAGGAAAACCCAAAGTATAACGAGAGGTGATTCCTCCAACTATCAAGGAGAGATCAAGTCTCGCCTACTTCGCCTACATGCTGGCCAAAACAATATGAGGAATCACATGTTCACCAAACTCAAAATAGGAACTACCAGCCTGCCTGTGCACCCAATATGGTATGACAACAGAGCCCACCTTACAGGTTTGCTCCTAGCACACAGACCTGAGAAGGACAATGTGGCCCACATCCATCTCCCTAGAAGAGAAACTCTACAATGCACCTGAATCAGTGAAACAGTCAGCAAACTTCATAAGAGAGTCCAGAATCCTAAATTGAGCATTGATCACAGAAGAAGAAACCAAGATCCAGCCTGCTGAAGATGGATTGTGTCAGCCATGGTGCAAGTTAAGGGGAAAAACCAGGACACATAGGAGTACCGACCAAGCGAACAGCTTATCTTATTTCATGATGATGTTCCTACACCTCCAACATGAATCAGGACAAAGAGTCAAGTTCACATAAACTTGAACACTGCAGTAGTCTGGGTTCTCCTGTCCATCTCTTGATGTTGTCCACATTCAGCTTTGCTGCCTCTACCTCATTTAATGAGTATTTTCCTTACCAAGATGACTTTCACTAAGTTATTGTGTTTCTTATCATAAAATTGCAACTTCCTTGTACAAATTGTGTTTACAAATGCTCTTTCATTTTCATCTGTTTCAAAACTTTATTATTCATTTTCACCTGTTTCAAAACTTCATTTTTTATTTTCATCTCTGTCCACCCAATTCTTCCTCATCATCATCATTGAGTGCCGTCTCCGCAACGAAGGTTGGCTACCATGGAGCGCCATTTTGCTCTATCTCTTGCTTTGATGGTGCAGGTTGTCATCGGTTGATTTGTCCATCTTTTGATGTTACTCGTCCATGTTAATCTTGGTCTGCCTCTGCCTCTTTTACCTTGTATTTTCCCCTCCAGGATCACTTTCAGTAGGCTGTTGTGTCTTTTAACATGGCCTAAGAATCGCATTTGTCTTGTTCTAATTGTGTTCAGAAGTTCTCTTTTCATTTTAGTTGTTTTAAGACTTTGTCATTTGTTTTCTTTTCCTTCCATCCAATTCTACCTATTCTTCTATATATCCACATTTCAAAGGCTTCAATTCTCTGTTCTGTTTTCTTGTCTAATGTCCATGTTTCAGCACCATATAGGAATATTGAGAAGATGTAACATTTTGCTATTCTTAGTTTTAGTTCTGGTGTTATTTGTTTTGATGTTAGTATGTCCTTCATGACATTAAAATTACTTTTTGCCATTCCTATTCTTTTGTTTATTTCAGTTGTACATTTTCCATCACTGGTTATAGTATGTCCAAGGTAGTTATAGTTCTGAACTGTCTCAAGGTCTATTCCTTCAATTTTGATATCCACTTGTGGGTTTTGAGTATTTTCTTTGTTTATGATGATAGTTTTAGTCTTTTTGATATTCATATCTAGTCCATATTTTTTGCTTGTCGTGTTTATTTCATTAAGTAATTGTTGTAGGTCTTTAGGATTTTCTGCTAGTAGTACAGTATCGTCAGCATATCTTAGGTTATTGATTATCTTTCCATTAATTTGTAGGCCTGGCATCTCTATGATGTTTTTAAAGATTTGCTCAGTGTATAGATTGAACAAGCTTGGTGATAGGATGCATCCTTGTCTTACTCCTCTTTTTATATCAATGGGTGTAGAGAACTCTTTGTTATATTTTATTATTGCTGTTTGCTCCCAGTATAGATTGCATATTAGTCGTATATCCATGTCATCTAGATGTATCTCTTTTAGGCATTCTATAAGTTGTTTGTGGTGTACTCTATCAAAAGCTTTGGTGTAGTCTATGAAGCGGGCATATATTGGTTTGTTTACTTCTGTGTATTTTTCGATTAATGTTCTCATGCAGAATATGGCTTCTTTTGTCCCGCTATTTTTCCTAAATCCAAATTGCTGCTCATCTAATTCAGTATTGATTTTATTCTGAATCCTTCCTTGTATAACTTTTAGCAAGATTGTTGTAACATGGCTCATTAGGCTTATTGTTCTAAAGTCACTGCATTCAACTGCACCATTCTTTTTAGGCAATGCAATGAAAGTTGATGTTTTTAGTTCATTTGGTATGTATCCTGTGTGGTATATGTCGTTGCATATGTCTGTAATCACTTCAATGCCAAAATCTTCAAGTGCCTGTATCATCTCTATCTGTATGCTTTCAGGTCCTGCTGCTTTTCCCCTTTTCATTGTTTTTATAGCTTTTTCCACCTCATATTTTAAGATTTTATAGCCTGATGTACATTTTATAACTGGTTTCTTGTCCCTTTGATCATGAAATAGTTCTGTTATATATTCCTGCCATCTATCTATGATATCCTTATTGTCTGTTAGCATTTTTCCTTTTTTGTCTGCAATGCATCCACCTTCTGTGGCTTTTTTATTTTTAGTCATTCTCTTTATTTCTGTGTGCATTCCTCTTAGGTCTTGTTTGCTTTCCATAGTTTCTATTTCTCTACATTTTTGGCTGAGCCAGTCTTCTTTTGCCTTTTTGCACATTTTGCGTATCTCATTATCTATTTTATTGTATTGGGCAGTGTTCTTCGCTTGTCTCCTTTCTTCCATTTTTTCTAAGATGGTGTTAGTTATCCATTTTTGTTTTTTGTTCTTTTCTCTTTTGGGTAAGGTGTCGCAGGCTTTTTGTATGCTTTTCTTTATGCATTGCCATTTGGTTGTTACTTTTTCATCAGGATTTTCTCTTCTGTATTGTTCAATTCCTTCCTCTAGCAGCTTCTGGTATGTGTTCTTTACTTGTATTGTATAGGTATCTTTAATATCTTTTTGATTTAAAGCTGTTATGTCGAGTGGGTTTGTTGATGAATCAGATTTTTGCTTGTTTCTCTTTAGTTTGATTTTCATTTTAATCATTACAGGATTGTGATCAGAATTAATATCTGCTCCTGGGTAGGTTTTGGCTTTCTTTACGCTGTTACGGAACCTTTCTTTTATCATTATGTAATCTATTTGATTCCTCTTCCTATCTCCAGGGCTTTTCCATGTGTATAGTTTCCTTTTCTCTTGCTCAAAGTAGGTGTTACATATTATCAGCCTGTTTTCTTCACAGAATTGTATTAATCTTTCTCCTCTGTCATTTCTTTTTCCTAAACCATGATTTCCTATAATTGTCTTATATCTACCTTTTCCTACTTTAGCGTTCATGTCACCCATTACAATCAAGATGTCTGAAGATTTCACTTGCTTCATAACTTTATTTAGGTCTTCATAGTATGCCTCTATTTGTTCATCTGTGTAGTCTTGAGTAGGTGCATATGTCTGTATTATTGCTATGTCGAATGGTTTTGCTTTCAACTTGAGTAGTATAATCCTATCACTGTATGTCCAGTGGGTACTTATATATTTTTGTAGCTCTCTTTTTATCAGTATTCCTACCCCCCTTTGATGTTCTGTTGTGTTTCCTGAGTATATAAATGTATATTTTTCGTCTTCAATGTACCCACATTCCTTCCATCTAGTCTCTGATATGCCTAAAATATCTATATTTATTCGTTCTGCTTCTTGAATTAGATTTTCCAATTTCCCTTGTTGATATAGAGTCCTAACATTCCAAGTACTTATTTTAAGATCTTTCCTCCGACATAAGTTCGAATTTCTCCGACTCTCCATGGCTTCCTCTGGACTGGTACGTGATGAGGCTCCAATCTCTTTCACGGTGGTCAGCCATGTTCGTCTTCTACTACTCTTTTGTAAATCTACATTTCAAGGACTACAATTTTCTTGATCTTACAGGCAGGTACATACATTTATGTACAAACATAGAAGCTTAATTAACTTGCAAAAGTTAAGATGACACACAACATGAAATCAATGATTCCATGAAGACATTGAACGCCCAAAATATGGGGGGAAAACACAATATGATTACAGCATCCTAATTACAATATTTAACACTCTTCCATTGCACTCAAGCTGAATAAAAGGAAACATGAACAAAGTTTCAGGTGAAACCTCATGAAGTGTAATGAAAAAGAAGTGTCAACATTTCACTTTCAAATTGAAACTTATCTGATGATCACACACATTTATAATATTCATGGATTTTAACCAAGAAAATGTCAAACAAACTATCTAAATTAAGCATATTCTTTATAAAAACAAATATTACTGGTGACATTGCCTAAATAAGAATAATATAATTTCTCAAATTTGTTTTTTAAAAAAAAGTAGCAAAATATAAACAATGTGCATAAAGTAATCCAAATATTCTATCCCACAGTAATAAGCATGAAAAGGAGATTTGTTTTTTCACACTACTGATGTTATACTTACCACAACAATATTTGATCTGTCAGGGAAAAAATAAATCCCATATGCTTGTAGGCAATGAATCATACACAGAGTTCTCCTTTGAAAGATCTAACTTGGTCATAAAAAAAATATCAGCAGAATAAAAAAACTTGTTAATAAATAAATGCTACATAAATAACCCTACCGGACCGCTGTACAGAGTTTTAGGTAATTTCCGAATCTGCCACTATACCTCTGTACCTAATTTTCGGTCTAGTACGTGAAAAAAATGTGTCACAAACTAAAATTAATCAACCAATCATGGTCGAACCTCAGGGTTAGCCATTACAAATGTCTGCCCCCAAATATTTGAATTGACTTTGTGTTGTTTGACGTGAAAAAAGTCTGAAAATTCAAAATGAAATGAGCAGCTGATGAACCAAGCACTTCATCAGGAAAGCGAAGTAGGTCTAGGCTTTTCACTGTTCAACAGGTGGTCAATACTTTGGTTGAGACTTTGAGGAGTCAGATTTTCATAAAAAATGTGTTTCCTGTTCAAGTGACACAGACAGTGAGAGCTCAAGTGATGAGGAGAATCTTGAATCTTATAGATCTAGAGCTAGATCAATAGTAAGAGAAGGGGGGGGGGGGGCCCACATTCCTCAAACAGCTGATGTGGGATTTAATGTTGGTTTTTTTCTCTTTAACGCTCAGGACCCTTGGTATAAGGGACAGTTAGGTTCAGGGCCTCAAGTCTTGTAGAGTTAAAGTGAGAATCTTTGACAGTGACTGGATATTTCTAGTTACTGTCCGAACAGTTTGATCTTAAAGATGTTGTAATGACCATAGTGTGATGACATAGACATAAAACTGATATGTAGACAATGGCATGTAGACTGTGTGGACAACTGTACAAACAGTAATCAAGAATAAAAAACTGAACTACATTATTGCTCTCTACTGTCTAATTCCAGAAATCTGGAGTTAACAAGTTTCCTATACCAGTAATCTCTCCTCTCTGATTGACATTAAGTTTCCCATACCAGTAATCTCTCCTCTCTGATTGACATTAAGTTTCCCATACCAGTAATCTCTCCTCTCTGATTGACATTAAGTTTTCCATACCAGTTAACTCCTCTCTGATGGACATTAAGTTTCCCATACCAGTAGTCTCCTCTCTGATGGACATTAAGTTACCCATACCAGTAGTCTCCTCTCTGATTGACATTAAGTTACCCATACCAGTAGTCTTCTCCTCTCTGATGGACATTAAGTTTCCCACACCAGTAATCTCTCCTCTCTGGTGGACATTAAGTTTCCCATACCAGTAATCTCTCCTCTCTGGTGGACATTAAGTTTCTCATACCAGTAATCTCTCCTCTCTGATGGACATTAAGTTTCCCATACCAGTAGTCTGCTCTCTGATGGATATTAAGTTTCCCATACCAGTAATCTCTCCTCTCTGATGGACATCAAGTTTCCCATACCAGTAATCTCTCCTCTCTGATGGACATCAAGTTTCCCATACCAGTAATCTCTCCTCTCTGATGGACATCAAGTTTCCCATACCAGTAATCTCTCCTCTCTGATGGACATCAAGTTTCCCATACCAGTAATCTCTCCTCTCTGATGGACATCAAGTTTCCCATACCAGTAGTCTCTCCTCTCTGATGGACATCAAGTTTCCCATACCAGTAACCTCTCCTCTCTGATGGACATCAAGTTTCCCATACCAGTAATCTCTCCTCCCTGATGGACATCAAGTTTCCCATACCAGTAATCTCTCCTCTCTGATGGACATCAAGTTTCCCATACCAGTAATCTCTCCTCTCTGATGGACATCAAGTTTCCCATACCAGTAATCTCTCCTCTCTGATGGACATCAAGTTTCCCATACCAGTAATCTCTCCTCTCTGATGGACATCAAGTTTCCCATACCAGTAATCTCTCCTCTCTGATGGACATCAAGTTTCCCATACCAGTAATCTCTCCTCTCTGATGGACATTAGCTAACTCATCTTAGCCTTGCTAAACTCTCTGAAATCTCTACATCATACACAGCTCACGTTTCACATCAACATCGTTACTGTAGACTAAATACTCTCTAAATGTATTCGTCCTACCACTATCTAGTTGTCTTTCGATGTCATCCTTAGCCTAAACTAAGCCAAAGGCACCCACACTCTATGTCAGGAAAGTCTATTGGAAAAACAGGACATTCTGTTAATGATGAAACAATATGGCAGCTCAAGGTGGGTGCCATAAAATGGTATACCGTACAACTTCAGGTATGAATGAGACAATAATGATAGCTACAAACTCAAAGTAAAAAAAGTAAAGAGCCCCATAACGCTAAGCCCCATAACGCTAAGTGGCGTATAGGGAATATGGTGTTAGCGACCATAAATTTGGGGTAATGTGGTCCCTATTACGCCTGTGCCACTTTACTTTTCCAGAAAAAAAAATCTGGCACCCATTTAAGGCTGGGTGAACCCAGAAGTCGTTGATCAGGATGGAACCCGACCTCTTATCCTTTGTAGTACAGTTCACTAACCATTGAGCTATCACAGCTCCCCCACAAACTCATAGCAAATACTTAAATTAAAGCACAGACAAAAACTGCACTAAAACAATGAAAATAAATTGCCAAAACAATTCAACAACGTAAAATACAAGATCATATTAATATTACTGCAAATACTGGCAATATCAATATTATTATACAACAGCATAACATAGATCATAAATGTATAATAGCAAAGGAAAATACAGAACATGTAAAGTCAATGTTACCACAAAAATCCTAGAAAGAGACCGTATCAGAAATGATAACTTTTTACCTTCAAGACTCAAAGAGTTGACTCTTAGATGTGCATGGATAGGGGCAGCATTTTTGAGTTCAAATTGTCTATGGTGAATGTCTTAAATTCATTTACACAGTTCACATTTATAAAATCATCACCTTAACATAAGTGTGCATGAAGGAGTAAAAAACAAGACATTATGTGGTACAGTCTCATCACATGATCTAATAATCTGGTCAGGGGACTGGTTGGTTTCGAGGTAAGATGACAGAGAGGCTGTGGGTTCAAATCCCGGCTACACCAGAATTTTATGTATGATTTCTTTCTGTGGCAACCACCCCTGGTCTCAGCAGCGAGGCCCGGCTTGAAACGTCAATTACTTACCGACGGAAAAAATATGAGTACCTCCGAAGTCTGAGTTATTTGCCTGTACGGCGAGGGACCCCTGTGCACACGGCTGCCAGGGAAAAAAAACCGATTAACACGCAAAATTCAGTTCCTAGTCTCTAGGGACTTAGTCAGAGGTAAAAGCTGGCGAACGAAAAAAAAAAAAATTATAATAATCTGGTCAAAACTCATAGTTTACTGTGAAAGGTAAACAGCGTACAGATAGAGAATATGAACTGATGACACAAGAGACTGGATGGAGGAGAGGTCTGGGTAGTCTAAAGCTAATTTACTGACCTCAGAACAATAAGGTACTGGGTATGAATCTCACCACAGGCAATGACAATGTTTCACTTTGATTCCATGGTATCTTCTTGGCTTTATCCACCCCACCTTTCTGTGTAGTGAGGATCCAATGTCTAGCCCCTAGGATAACAACAAAGAACAGGAGGGGTCCCATGTGCATGCTAAAGAACCCTTGGCAGTTGAAAATTGAAAAGAGTAGACTAAAAATGGCTGCCGGCACAATTTATAGGGGAAAAAAAAATACCACCACCCTTCGCACCAAAAATAATAATAACAAAAAATGCAAAACTTTTTAACAATTAAAAGAGTACCTCTAAAGTTGGAGAGTGCTAGTACGATGAATATGAAAGACACCAGAACACACAGTTGTCAGTGTGAAACTGGGGAAAAAGTGATACCCACACAAAATTGTCCTTTGGACTTGCTAGAGATATAAATCTAGCGCACACAAAACAACAAACTGGATGAAGAAAACAGAATAAATGCATAAATTGGAACACAAAAGGATTATGTATGTTATCTTCCCAACGATCCTAAGGGATGATTTCAATTTTTTAAGCTGCTTATGTGATGGTTAATTGAATTAGCAACCCGTAGATTGCTCACTGTGATGCAACCACATCATTTGAATTAGCTTAATTTATGCAATGGGCAATGTTAGATTTATCTGGTTCCAAATTAAATTTTAAAAAATTGCACCCAAGTTCACCAGGTCCTGAAACAGAAAAAAATTAGCATCAGAATGAACACAAAAATGATACTAAAGTGAAATGTGGTTGAATTCAGTTTGGTTGCAACGACTGAAACAATGAGCTACTTATAAGTAATCACATAAGCCGGGTAACATTGCTCGTTACAATATACGATATACATGGTGGGGAGTGGCAGAAAGTCAACACAGCTGTCGAACATTCTTCCCATGTGGTCATACGGTGGGTGGGTGGTCTCGCTGGTTCCCTGTGCAGGTCTACCACAAAGAACACTCACTAGGAACATCTGATTTTGGTTGGCGAATTTCTCAGAATATGAAGCTCTTATGCTGAAATAGTTGCCTAGACGATAAAAATAAAAGTTACAAGTTAAATTTACAGCAACAATGTTTAAAAGTGTAAAAACATGCAATGTTAATAAACAATTTTAACTTTGTTAACAACGTTAATAAACATGTTAACTACTAGATAATATAATGGCATTATATAAAAACAGTCAAAGTGCCGTTAGAACATCGGAAGGTCTGTCAGAATGGTTTCAGGTTACAACAGGTGTAAGACAAGGATGCGTCCTCTCACCACTCCTCTTCATCATATATATTGACAAAATAAATCAGGAAATAACCAACACTAAGGAAAAATCAAATAATAACATAGAGGTAGAAAACTCCAACATCAACGAGCTACTCTTCGCAGATGACCAATGCCTAATATATGAGGATGAAAACCTGCTACAACAGCATTTAACATCTCTAGATAAAAGCTACACAAACCACAGTATGAAAATTAACACAGCAAAAACAGAGGCTATAAGAATAAGCAAATTAAGACACCCATTAAACATTAAGATCAAAGATAAAGAAATAAAACAAGTAGAGGAATTCAAGTATTTAGGCACAATATTCACAGAAGATGGAAAACTAGACAGAGAAATTGACATGAGATTACAAAAAGCAAATGCTGTCACATACCAGCTTTCACCATTGCTAAGACATCCAAACATTTCTATGCCAGCTAAACAACAAATGATAAATAGCATTTTCATACCAACTTAGTGCTATGAAAGTCAATCATGGACCCTTTCTAAATCACATCTAAGAAAGATCAATACATGTGAGATGTGATGCTTGAGAAAAGTAACAAACAACACAAGAAGAGATAGAATACCAAATGAAACCATAAGAAAAATAGTAGGAACAAAACCCTGCCAAGAATATATAGAACAACAACAACTTAAATGGTTTGGCCACCTGGTCAGAATGAATCCTTATCAATCACCATCAAGGGCATTCTTCTCAAGAATGCATGGAAAAAGACCAAGAGGAAGACCCAGAAGAAGATGGATAGATGCAGTGACAGACATGTAACAACAAAGGAAAATCACTAATTCAGACAGTTCGAGCAGCTCAAGAACGACAAATGATATAAACCACGACACCTTTTAGGTATCAGTGAGAAAGAGAAAAGAAAGGATAAAGTTAGCAAAAATGTTAAGTGTACAAATATGCAAAGTTATTAAATAACACACAAGATTAATCTTCTTCTTTGTTGTTCGCTTATTAGCAGATTATGTTATGTTGTGGTTCAGCATACATTTATTTTCCAGGACCTGTAGATGGTTTTCTATTAATGTTAACAGTTGTTGTATGTAGACAGGAAAAGCTATAATGATACAGCTAAAAAGACCAATGGGGACATTCTCAAAGAGGCCAACACAAAAAAGGGAGCTCCTAAAAACATCAGAAGGAAACAATCAACATTTTTCGGGCACATCATGAGATGCGGAAAGGTGGAATACTTGGTTAGAACTGGCAAAATACAAGGAAAGAGAGATCGCGGATGACAAAGAGAGAAAATACTAGATAGCTTGGTGTCAGGGCATGGCAAACAGTCAACAACAGAACTGATACGATGCACTGTAGAAAGAAGATTGTGGAGGACATGATCGCCTACGCCAACCGGTATGGTACATGATGATGATAATAACAGTACAAAATAAATAATGAATGCCTAATATTAATGAACACCAAATTTCAGAAGTAGTTTATGTTAAATGATTTCAATAAAACTTCCATTTTTCCATCCATCGTCCATTACAAGTGGAAGATGGCACACAGAGCTGAGATTCCAGATTCTCTGTGTCCCGTGATCTTTGCTATTAAGTGTCAGAATTTGTACAGGACCCTTAATATATCTGGTCACAAGTCCCTGTTTTAGGTGAACCCTTCCACCTCAGCAAGGGAGCCAATGATCACTGCCTATTGCCCCAGTCTTCTCTTTACTGTTTCCCTCTCCTTCTTTTCTTTTCCTCCTCTATTTCCTATTTGCAGGCTTGCTTTGAGGTTATGTCCACTTTCTATGCTTGATTATAGAAGATACAGTAGGATGAAGATGGCAATTACATAACAGGGGAAAAAAACCAAGACAGCATGGTTATTAAAAAACATCAACAAAAAGCAAAAGTCAGTTTAAAATAGGCTGCATTCTGAATAAATGTGTACAACGTTGATATTTTTTTTTTTGCTATTCACATATCACATTTTAAGAAATATTGGGTATATAAGCAAAATGATCCCAGTTACTGAAAGAAGGTTACAAGCAGGAATGAAATGCCTAGGCTAAACCATAAGGCAAAGTTTACTAAATAACTGAGTAGTTAAAATGGTTATTGTCAGTCGAAGGCCCTTGCAAACAAATTAAAATCCATAACTGCTCAACCACCCGTGCCAGTTTAATCATCGAATTAAAATTCATCTCATTGAAGGATCCAAACAAAGAAAGGCAGCAGCAGTCCCCATCATAGCAGTCTCAGCAACTCCAAAAGACATAAGGCGAAACTGCACTGAAATGAAGGTGCTTATCTGTCCCTCGTCACACAATATCATCACTCATCATAAGCAATCGGTTTATTGAAAAAATGATCTGGATGAAACACACAGCTCATGGTGTGCACAGAGTACTAAACTCAGTAACTCCAGCAGCAAGCCGGAGTTGGAATATGAGGAAACTACAACAAGGAACACTTTTCAGATACAGCCATAATGGTTCTTGCCACCTATCCGCAATGGACTGTGTTCTATCGCCGGATTTGTTTTCACTTTACAGTGAATATATTATGAGATCAATAGCAGACAAAAAAGGAATTGAAGCCAACGGTCACAACATAAATAATTTGCGATATGCGGATGACACAGTCTTAATAGCAGAGACAGAGAACGAACTACAAGAAATGACAGACATAGAAGTAGGAGAAAGCAACAAGAAGGGTCTCAGTCTGAATAGTAAGAAAACAGAAGTAATGGTTATATCGAAGAAACAATCATCACCATCATGCAGCATAAAAATAAACGAGACAAATCTGAAACAAGTGCAACATTTCAAATACTTGGGCACAATAATAACATCAGATGGGAGATGCACCACAGAAATAAACAAAATAGCATTTCAGAAGATGAAAAATATCTTGTGCAACAAATCTATGTCAATAGAAATGAGAAAGAGTGTTGATCGGTACTATATAGAACCAATTCTGACCTATGGAAGCGAATCATGGACAGTAGACAAACAAATTAAAAGACAATTAGAGGCCACAGAGATGGGATTTTTCAGAAGAATGTTGAAAGTTCCCTGGACAGCTAAAAAGACCAATGAGGAAGTTCTCAAAGAGGCCAACACAAAAAGGGAGCTCTTAAAAAACATCAGAAAAAAACAATCAACATTTTTCGGACACATCATGAGAAGAGGATAGTTGGAATACTTGGTTACAACTGGTAAAATACAGGGAAAGAGAGATTGTGGACGACAAAGAGAGAAAATACTAGATAGCTTGGTGTCATGGCATGGAAAACAGTCAACAACAGAACTGATACGATGCACTGTGGATAGAAGATTTTGGAGGGACATGATCGCCTACGCCAACCGGTATGGCACATGATGATGATTCGCCATGCTGACAGAACTTCTGAGTAGTTAAAATGTTGACAAAAAACACAGTCATTTATATTAAGAAATACAATGTTTTTAGCACACAGTACTAACACCTTATCCAAATCTGATAATAAAATCTTATGTTAAATTCTGTGATACTGGCAGATTTCAACAATGTACTATGAGCAACATAAAAATAGACATGACAAATCTGAAACATGTGCAGAGCTACAATACTTGGGCACAATAATAACATCAGAAGGAAAACACACCACAGAAATCAAAATCAGAATAGCACAAATAGGCCAAAGTAGCATTTCAGAAAATGAAAAGCAATAAGTCTATGTCAATATAAATGAGAAAGTATATTCGTGCTATATAGAGCCAATTTTGACTTATGGAAGCAAGTTATAGACTGTAGACAAACAAATGAAAAGACGATTAGAGGACTGAAATGGAATTTCTCAGAAGAATGTTGAGAGTTCCCTGGACAGCTAAAGATCAACATAAAAAATCTCAATGACACCACAAAAAGAGAGCTCTAAATACATCATAAACAATCAACATTTTTCAGGCACATCATGAGAAAAGTTGGAATTCTTGGTTACAACTGGCAAAATACATGGAAAGAAAGATTGCGAACAACAAAGAGAAAAGATACTAGATAGTTTGGCGTTGTGGCATGGTAAACAATCAACAACATAATTGATACGATGTATTGAGGACAGAGAATAGTGAAAGAACATGATCGTTTGTGCCAACTAGTATGGTACATGAACTCTGTGTGACTATGAACTCTGGTAGCATCACTTACAATGTAACTCACCATCAAAGTTCTGATGTAGGCAATCAGGTTTATTCTATCTGCACTCTTTAAGATTTTTACTGTTAATTTCCTGCTAAAAGGTTTCTTTTGAAAACAAAAGGAAGTGAAGAAAGAAAGATCAAGAAAGAAGAAAGTCCATGATTCTCAAGGAATCACGAAAAACTAGGCAAGGCATCAGGGAATTATTATATTCCTAAACATAATAATAATAATTTAGACTGATGACAAAGTACTGTTAAAATAACAATGAGTCAGTATAGTTTAAGTTTAATAAATGACTACCTCTGCCATAATATGATCCATTGATAACTTGTTTTCTAAAATCAAACCCCTCACTGCAGATCTTGTCAATAATTGAGCTATCTGTGCCATGAAATAGAAACTTTTCGTTGACTTCGTCCACGCCAATTTCGTCTATCATATGTTTGCGCTTGCTGGAAATAGGATAACATTAGATTTGTTAGAACGCATATTGTAATGAATCCTTTTACTGCTGCAAATATTTCTCTCTGTGTGGTTTATTGAGATTTTAAACCCAAAAGATTTTTTTTGTGGGGTGTGTGTGTTTATATTTTTTCCTCACCTAACAGATGCAGAGCTTTTGCCCAAGCTTTTCTGCACCTTACCTCTGCTGTATAATTAACTGTAATGTTAACATTGCTCCTCAGTATTTGTTGAACCTTTCTCTATATTATCCATTTACTTTAATTGTGTGTTTTAGATAAGTCATTTTTCTTAGTCGCACCCATTACTTCTATTCCTTTGCTGTTGAGGCCAAAGGCATAATTTTTTTCTTCCCATCAACATAATGTCAACCATGTTTTATAACTCATCTTTGCTCAGGACGTTTATACGACCACGACCAAGTGATATTCTGGGTTATGGTTTTCATGAGTAGAACGATCTGACTAAACATACTAAGTACTTCCAGTACGATCCAAGATGGAGAATTTTTTTGATTATGGTTGGCCCCGGTATCACTGCAAATGAATTAAAATCCATAATTGCTCAACAGCCCATGCCAGTGGAATCATCCAAATTACTAACTCATCTCCCAAACAAAGAAGGTAGCTGTGGTCCCCATCAAAGCAGTTTTTACTTGAGAATGTTTTTACTTTTGTTTGGCTGTGTAGCAGTTGTGTGGGGGACTCAAAATCTCACTCTGAGACTTGTCCAGGGAAACCATGGATGTTGTAACAACCTGTAGTGTTATGAGTTATGCCAATCACACAACTAAAGACCTCATATACAATTAGGAGGCAGAAATGGATGCATGTCGGACATGTGCTGAGAAGAAACAACAACACAATTTCAAAACCTTGCTCTTCTATGGAAAACATCAGGATATAGGAAAAGAGAAAAACAAAGGGGGAGATACTAAAAATAAAACTTATAAGAGAAGCAAAGTTGGCAGGCATAGACTCATTAATAAGATCAAACATCTCACCAAAAATAGAGATGGATAGCAAAAAAACACCTCAAGCCCTTTGCCGTGTTTAGTGACATTGTAAGGATCAAGATACGCACTAAACAAAGTGTTTGGGGGCCTCGGTAGCCTAGTTGGGAAAACCACCTGACTGGGCTACCGACGTTCGGACAACCGGTGTTCAATTCCCGCTGGGAGCAGTGTGAATTGTACTCGTGGTTGGAAAAAAAAATACCCCCACGGTCAACCCAGCCATTGGCAGAAATGGGTACCAGGGTATTACCCTGGGAAGGTGAGGAATGTCGCCTCGCATCATGAGTTTCGATGCTTGAAGCAACACTATCCAGAAGTCTCTGAACATTTCTGGATAGGAGGCCGAGCACATATGGGTGGAAACTCACGTGCTAAGATGCTGGTTCAAGTCTCGTACTTTACCTTTACTAAACAAATCTGATGATAATAGTATACAACCCCATCCAACACTAATCTTTTGGCCTACTCTGTTTTTATTAACATCTGCTAACAGTTTTTTAACATGCACTGAGTGCACACGGGGTGGTTGAAATCAAACCAGGTACCTTCTTGTCCAGAGACTGATGTCCTACCTCTAGACCACCCAGATATTGTACTCAAAGCATGTTGTGATAATTGCCTAATTCTGCTCAAAACTACAGCATAACATAACATTTCTACTACAGCATAACATTCTACTACAGCATAACATTTATGGGTAATGGGTTGTCTTCCTTTTGGATCCCTATTGGCTTTGCTAGTCTCCAAGCCCATCTTGGGGAAGTGGAACATGACCTTGGAGCGTTCTTGCTCATTGGTCCTGATGCAAACCAGTAGGCTGAGCTCTTTTTTTTAGTCTAGGTCCATTTTATGCTATCAGTCAGCTGAGCCACTTTTTTAAGTCTAGGTCCATTCTTTGCTATCAGTCAGCTGAGCCCTTCTTTTAGTCTAGGTACATTTTATGCTATCAGTCAGCTGAGCCCTTCTTTTAGTCTAGGTTCATTTTATGCTATCAGTCAGCTGAGCCCTTCTTTTAGTCTAGGTTCATTTTATGCTATCAGTCAACTGAGCCCTTCTTTTAGTCCAGATCCATTCTATGCTATCAATCAGCTGAGCCCTTCTTTTAGTTCAAGTCCATTCTATGCTATCAATCAGCTGAGCCCTTCTTTTAGTCCAGGTCCATTCTATGCTATCAATCAGTTGAGCCACTTTTTAGTCCAGGTCCATTCTATGCTATCAGTCAGCTGAGCCACTTTTTAGTCCAGGTCCATTCTATGCTATCAATCAGCTGAGCCACTTTTTAGTCCAGGTCCATTCTATGCTATCAATCAGCTGAGCCACTTTTTAGTCCAGGTCCATTCTATGCTATCAGTCAGCTTGAGCCACTTTTTAGTCCAGGTCCATTCTATGCTATCAATCAGTTGAGCTACTTTTTGGACCAGGTCCATTCTATGCTATCAAGCACAGGTAAAACACAAGATGTGTTAGTTGTGTAGAAAAACAAACAGCAAATATCTCAAGCACGTCAGTTGATTAAGTTTCTTTGTGCACATTGTGAGTTGTACTGCACCATTTAGTTCAGTGCATCCATCTTCAGAATGTATTTCTCTGAGATTTCTTCTCTAGCCATCTGAGTTTTCTTGATCCTCCTGCAATGCAGAAGTCATTTGCAATCAGACTAATAACCTTTGATGGAAAAATAAAATCATATTACGTAAATATGTCACTTCACTCATGAGCTGGAAACAGTCAGCAACTCATACCTGACATAGGGATCATTGTAGGAGAGTCTCACTATGTTTCTCTTAAATAATTTTATACTTTCAAGCTTGTGTGTGAAAGCTGGAAAACGACAAAGGAGATTGAGAATGGAGAAGACAAATACCCAAGAAAGATGCTTTGCATTAAATGGAATGAATTCAAAATTAATGCTGAAATAATGGCCATTCAACTATTTATAGTATTTACTATTAAGAAAAGAAGATGGACATATGTCAGACATGTATTTAGAAAAAAACGACTAAAGAATTACTAATCAGCTCTCAAATGCGGAATAGAGGAAGACCTCAAGAAACACTGATAATCGAACAGCTTGCCAAGAATAGAGACACTTTGCAGGAGACTCTATGAGTCCTATGTGCTGTCTAACAGTACTGGATGGATCAAGAATTTTATAGCATTTTATTTACTACATCTTTGTTTACTATTTTATAGAGTGCAGGTAGAAACATAGATATACAATAGAACTGAAAATTTATCACTGTATTTTTCTCTTCGTTAGCTTAAAGAAGGTAAGTTTCTAGGGGAAAACACTCAGGGTAACTCTTTTCCTGATAAAAGAGTTGCAGTCCAAGAAATATTGGGAAGCACTGGTTTCAACGAAAACTTGCAACATGTATTTTTCTCCCTGCAGTAAAACAGCAAATCTTCATCGATTTTTTTTTTTTTTTTCAAAATTTGATATTCTGGTAGCAATAAAAAAAAAATAGACAAAACTAATTTCTCTGAATTATACAGGAAAACTTGGGAGCCGCGATAGCTCAGTGGTTAGTGAACTGGACTACAACGGACAAGGGGTAGGGTTCGATCCGAACCGACGGCTTCAGGGTTCACCCAGCCTTAAATGGGTATTGGATTTTTTTCTGGGAAAGTAAAGCAGCACGGGCGCAATACCGACCACATTACACCAAAAATCATGTGCTGAAGGTCGGTAAAATATAGGGTCACTAACACCATATTTCCCTATACGCCACTTGGCTTGATGGGGGTACTTTACTTACTTTTTATACAGGAAAACTTACAGGACATATGTCTCTCGACGTTTCCAGTTCTGAATGCGGTTCACTTCAACCACCACACGATTTGATTTTCTATGAAACCAATTACAAACTGTCAAGCCTTCCTTACTCATCAGTGGAACTTTGACAGACACATAGTTCACTCCCTGCACAGACAAAAAGAATTTTGATTCTCAATTTTGGACCAACACAGTAACTATGGCAGTGTAAACAAAGTTTCCTCAGTTTTAAGCATGAAATGTGCTTGCAAATGTGATTTTAACAATAATCCATCAATTATTACTTTTTATTTATTTTTTTTTTTTTTGCTTCCGCCAGCTCTCACCTCTGGTGAAATCACTAGAGAATAGGAACCGAATGTTGAGTGTTAATTTGTTTTTCCCTGGCAGCCATGGGCACAGGGGTCCCTCGCTGCACAGGCAGATAACTCTGTCATTGGAGGCACTAATATATTTCCTGTCAATGAGTAATGGCCAGGGGTGGTTTCAGCAGAGAGAAATCTGAAATAAAAATCGCAATTGATGCAGCCAGGATTTGAACTCACAACCTCTCTGTCTTGAGACCGGCATTTTGCCTTGAGACCAACCAGTCCTCCACCCATCAATTACACATGCAGAATAGGGATGATTCAGGCTCAGAAAACTGATCATCATCATGTGCCATACCGGTTGGCGTAGGCGATCATGTCCCTCCACAATCTTCTATCCACAGTGCATCGTATCAGTTCTGTTGCTGACTGTTTTCCATGCCATGACACCAAACTATCCAGTTTTTTCTCTCTTTTTCTATCAGAAAACTGATAGGGGAAGTTATTCTGTTCATTAAATACCATGCTCATCATCATTATGTACCATGCCGGTTGGCGTAGGCGATCATGTCCCTCCACAATCTTTTATCTACAGTGCATCGTATCAGTTCTGTTGTTGGCTGTTTTCCATGCCATGACACCAAGCTATCCAGTATTTTCTCTCTTTGTCGATCGCGATCTCTCTTTCCTTTTATTTTGCCAGTTGTAACCAGGTATTCCAACTTTCCTCTTCTCATGATGTGCCCGAAAAATGTTGATTGCTTCTTTTTGATGTTTTTTAAGAGCTCCCTTTTAGTGTTGGCCTCTTTGAGAACTTCCTCATTGGTCTTTTTATCTGTCCAGGGAACTTTCAACATTCTTCTGAGAAATCCCATCTCTGTGATGCTGATACTGTCTTACGTATTTTGGACTTCTGCAATGACTTCACCTATGCCCGCCTCCACTTTTTTTATCATACTCATTGAATCACTCAGTATACATGCGTGGGTGTAGTCTTGTGACTCTAACCATTTAAATGCCTTGGTCACTGCCATCACCTCCACTGTCATGCTACTCGTGGTCATGACGTATGCACCACTGTCTTCTTTGACTATTCTGCTTGCTGAGCGTGCTGTAAATGCCCATGCAATGCACTTCTTTGGTGTCATCTTACAGATCCGTCTGTATAGATGACTGCATCTTTCTCATTTGTGTTATCGCAGATGAGACTGTTGACGTCAGCATTAACCACGACTGGGTTCTGTTCCCTACTTTTCCTGTCAAGTGTGACAATACACAAGAAAGTCCCCTTGAATGACATAGGCACCGATATCCACTCCTCACCAATGCTGATATTGGTAAGCCCACAGACCTGTTTGATGACATCTTCTGCTCGACCCACCCATGATTTGCCCCTTTTTAGCCTGGCACCTTTCTCTGTGTTGAGCACATGGTGCAATGGATGCTCTTTATCTGTACTAATCTTCAGGTATGCTCGTGCACTCCAGATCATGATTCTGTCATCCATGGTTGGAAAGTCAAGAAGATACCTCATTGTTACAGGGAGTGTCCCTTGTACATCCCAAGATAATGCGCATGGCTTCATTTTGTATTTTCTCCAGCCTATCAATTTGAGTCGTACTGACAGTAAGAATTGCCAGGGCATACTCGATTGGTGTGAGGACTAATCCCTGGAACAGAAGAGTAAGTAGCCACTGCTCGATTTTGGCAGTTGCCATGACCTCCAAAGCGGCTAATCCTTTGCAGGATTTTGTTATCACATGGTTGACGTGGTCCCGAAAACACAGGCTGCGATCAAACTTAACTCCGAGGTATGTCATCAACTTGTCCCTGGTCATCTCATTAGCTCCCATTCATACTACCGGTGTGGTCGTATTAACGATATGATTGTTAAGGGAGAACCATGAAACTGATGCTTTATTAGGATTAACAAAGGCACCTGAAACCCCACACCAGGAAGAAATGCGATCGAGTTCGTCTTGCATTGTGGAGGCGATTTCCCGTCTGTCTCTTCCCTGTCGATATACCAGAATATCATCAGCAAAAGTCATAGTTCTTCCCCTCCCATCCAGCTGTTGTTCCGTGATCGTTATTGTGTACACGTTAAATAGAACTGGTGACAATGGTGTGCCTTGTGGCAGCCCTGGACAAATTGTATGTTGGCTCGGAAGACCAACTTCCACATCTGAGTATCACCTTCCTCTGAAACAGTGCCGCAGTGATCCATCTAACGAGGAAGGGGTGCACTGCCAGTTTGAGGAGCATATGCATGAGGTATTCAAATGGTACCCTATTGTATACATCTTCCAAATCTTTTGCAGCAGCACATGTCTCCTCTCGTCTGTGGAAGCCTTCGAAGACGTCATAGGCAAAGACTGCCGCATTGAGCCATGTCTCTTTGTTATATCTATAACCTCCGAGTGTGGGTGTGAATGCATGTTTCTGCTCAAGGCGACAGGTGAGGACACGGGCAACTATTTTCTCCAGCAGCTTGCCTGCAGTGTTTAGCATTGTGATGATTCTGTAGGCACTGATCTGAGAATGGTCCTTGTTTGGCTTCGGTAGCGGTAGTAAGTAGCTGTGTAACCACCACTCCTTAATCTGGCCACTCCGAATGCTGGCATTAAACTCATTGGCCAGTTTTGTCAAGTCGTCGTCAGCTAAATCGCCTATGTCTTTGTACCGAACACCATCTGGACAAGGAGCAGTGTTGTGTGACCTTTTAAGTGTTGTGCGAATGGTATCGGTTGTGATGGTGAGATCTTCTACCAGCACTACATCCTTACACAATTCTTACAGCCTCATTTCTTTGGTCCATCTGTTCAATGTAGCGGGCAAGCAGGGCCTTCCCTTTGCTCTCATCAGATTTGTGCCATATCCTGCCTGTGCGCTGAAAGTCTGGTATGCCTCTGTGTCGTGTTGTGCCATTCATGCTCTGATGAAGGCGCCAGAATGTGGCTAGCGATTTTTCTGAGCACACTTTTTTTTTACAGAAGTTATCCCATTTGGCATCCTTAGCCTGCTTAGCACATAGTTTAAAGTGCATCATTTTTTGGTCGACCTCTTCTTGCAGACGCTTCAAGAGCTCAGGTTGTGTTCTTCCATTCTTTCTAGCTTTCTGCCATGTCTTGGCCATTTGTCTCTTGTATCAACAAGCTTCCTCAACTTCTACTTTCCACCAGGGTGGCTGCGTCCATCTCTCCTGCTTCCTACAAGGGGCGCTCTGTTTCCTATGTCTGATTTTGCTAATGATGTCCTGGTCTATTTTCTCGTAGTGGAATGTGTGGAGCTTTCTGTTCTGGCTTCTATTTCTGCTTTTCTCAATTAGGAGGACACATGGATAGTGATCACTTCCGTGGAACCCCAGTGCACTCCACCTGCAAACCGGTGCGAAGGTGGAAGACACCAGTGCCAGGTCTATGTCAGAGTCCCCTGTTCGAGTGGCCATTCTGATTGCCCTTCCATCATTCAAGCACACTAAATCGAATGACACTAGTGCGTTCTCTAGATCTTCTCCCTGCATGTTGGTTATGACGTTACCCCACTGGTTGCCTCTAGCGTTAAAGTCTCTGCAGAAAATTACGTTCTCTTCATCAAACTCAAAGAGATTCTGCCATTGTTGTGTGTCCACCTTCCCATTACAGGCATACACATTTACAATTATGAAATGAACTGGGGTCTGCACCCTAATCGCATGTACCTGCAATTCTGCATTGTCCCACGCAGACATATCGACCTCAGCTGCCACCATATTGTTGCACACAAGGATGGCCTGCCCAAGGTGTCGTCTATTGTAGAAACAATGAAATCCAGAATAATGTTATAAATGGTAAGTGCTTACAATTTAAGTTTTGATGCTTCATTACTCAATGTCCAGATGATTAAAGTTTTGATGCTTCAAAACTCAATGTCCAGATGATTAAAGTTTTGATGCTTCAAAACTCAATGTCCAGATGGTTTAAGTTTTTTATACTTTGATATCCAATGTCTTATCTTAGAGTCTTGACATTTCAACTGATGCCATAATGCTTTGGTTGTTAAATGCCTCAACTTGTTTTATCAAAAAGTACAACAAAGCACATGATAGCAGCCAGTTCATACAAGCATTGTTCTATTTGTTATTGATGCGGGACAGCCACACAGTGCTGGTGACCAAACATTTTGAGAGTTACTAACCTGATATATATAAGATGGTTCAACATCTTTCGTATTCCAATTAGCAGGCACCACTGAAATATCCGAGTAGCACTGTGAGCCTGCAAACATCAGGAGGCAACACCCTTCGTGCTTATCCTCAGTCCACTGATTCCAAGGAGACTTACAATATCTACAAGAAACCTGAAAAAAAAAAAAAAAATTAGATTCAATCAGTACTAAGAAACTTCTTATGTTAATATTAAATTGATATTATGTAATGTATAGAATTGATATGATGTAATGTGGATAGAAACAAATTATATATACCTATATAATATCTACAGTGTGGAAAATCCTTATCATCTATGGATTTCTGGCAAAATATGTAAACATTTTAAAAGCCCTTTATTCAGATTCAGTTTGCTGTATGAGAACGGAAACTAGCAACACTGACAGGTTCCCAGTTGAAGCAGGTGTGAAACAAGGATGCGTCAGGTCATCACTTTTATTTGGAAATGCAATTGTTTGGGTCATTCAAAAATTCGATAAAGACAGACAATTAGGCATTAAATGGATTGATAATAAATATTTGGAAGATCTAGACTTTGCAGATGACTTGGCACCCTTGGGCTCAACACACCCTCAAGTCTCAAGAACAACATAGAACTCCACAACATTATTGGTCAGACCTCGAGATCAACATAACTAAAACAAGGTCCTGGATATTACCAACATAGCTTCTGATGTAACAATTAACAATGAAATTTGACCTAACTAGGCAGCCAAATGTCCACAGATGGAGACACAACATCAGAAATTATGACATAAAGGTAAAGTAAGGTCAAGTACGAGACTTGAACCGGCGTCTTAGCACGCGAGTATACACCCATATGTGCTCGGCCGCCTATCTAGAAAATGTTCAGAGATTTCTGTATAGTGTCGCATCAAGCATCGAACTCAGATGCGAGGCGACATTCCTCACCTTCCCAGGGTAATATCCTGGTACCCATTTCTTCCAATGGCTGGGTCGACCGTGGGGGTATTTTTTTTTCCCAACCATGAGTACAACTCACACTGCTCCCAGCGGGAATCGAACACGGGTTGTCCGAACATCGGTAGTCCAGTCGGGTGGTTTTCCCAACTAGGCTACTGAGGCCCCCAATTATGACATGCATCACACCAGCACCATATGCTTTCAACAAACTGATGAAGATCTGGAGATCCAAAATTCTCAGTAAATGAACAAAACTTAGATTGTTCATCTCCTGTGTGATACCACAGTGCTAAAATAAGGATGAGAATGATGGAATTCCACAAAGACTTTAGACAGGAAATTAAATGCCTTTGAAAACAAATGTCTACACAGGATCTCAAACATAAACTGGAAAGATTACATTTCTCAACATGAGCTTCGTCTTGTGCTGAGTATAAATGAAGAAAGACTTCCCCATCATCACGAGGAAACCATGTGGCAAAAGAAAACAAGACAGAAAAAATCGCTATACAGAACAATTACTAGGGAAGATTCAACCATGACTAAGAAACAACCGATACTACAAGAAATAGCAGGAAAACATCAAACATGGACAATTCTGTCATCTACCCTATGTGCAGTCTTCGCCAATTGAATGAATATTATGTTTAAAAACTAGAGAAAGCAAATAATTTGTTCAGATTCATCTCATTATCAAAATGGACAACCAGTACATGTTGGCTTGTTTGTGCAGCTTGATTGTATCATCTTACTAAAAAAGCACCACGATAGGTCAAGAAACTTAAGTGTCTAGGAATCATCGATCCACCGCTATATTATCAGATAGGTAAATGTTTAATTGACGATATTATCAAACACTGGACATGCTACTGATCTGAACTCGTCAGAAAAAGTTTTGAGTCCATGACTATTGACGGGCGCATTCCACCCTTCACAACACTGATGAAAATTGTTGGTTAGACACCCTGCAACGAATCATGCAAAATGACTCGTTTGTATGGAACTTTGTTATTGCCCCACAAGACGTAAAGGTCACTGGCTGCGTTGTCTGTCTGTGGCCACTAAGAAATAAAAAATAAAAAAAACCTGCATTTTTCTGCTGTTAGCCAGGTTTTTAACTCAAGAATGGCAAAAGAATAATAAATAAAAAAAATTACCATTTGGCAGTCACTGTTTTCACAGATGAAAATCTCCATGTCATCATCCAACTTGGCTGAATAAGGACACTTGGGACATCTGCAAAGTAATAATTTGTATTAAGTAAGAAAAATGAAAAATGATTGTGTGAAAATGTGCAAATCTTAGTCTTGCTTACATAGAAATTATAATAAAATAATCATAACAAAATATATTCATGATAAATAAAAATGGTTGCCAATCAATATGCAATGTTATTTGATATTCCCTGTTGAAGAAGTGGCTTTTAAACCGCTTGGCCCACTTTTGAGCTTCCTTGGCATCAGTGCTCCCTCTTACACTAATAGCACTGATTAATTATAAAAGACACAAATATACATTTCTCTTTTTAATTATCAGATTGATGATGGGGACCTGGATAAAGTCATTTTCTCAGAAGAGATTTAGAAGCAATTATAGAACTGCCCAGATGAGATTTTGGACAGCTAGCTTTAGCGGTGTAGTATATATTGTTTAATACAAAAATTCAAACAAACCGGTCCTTCTGTATGGATCAGAAACATGGTCCAAGGAAACTAAGAATTTGAGGAAACTGCAGTCATTCATTGTTAGGATATCATTATCACCTCACATCGGACAAATCCAAAGGTGCTCTAATATCCCCATCAAGAATCTTGACCGACATACACAATCATTAACACCTGCTTAAAGAGGATATTTATATTAGATGACCAGACACCATTTAGGAACTAACTGTGACTATCTTTACGACACATATTACCATTGCTGGTGTAGGGGGGAAAGAAGAGAAATCACGATAGTACCCGAGGGATAAATGCCGCTTGATCAAGGCAGTTGCCATGACATGTGAGATCCAAACATTTTATTTCACCCCCTGCAGAAAAAAACCTTATTGTTTACTGCAGGTTTCGACCACCGTACACCGGCTTTTCAGCCAGTGATCTTTGTATGGCTGCGCGCTCCTCTGGAAGGATGAACTGTGGGAAGAACAAATTAAACCACAGTTGAAGAAATTATAACAAAAGGATGGTGGGGATGGATAGAACATGCTGCGGAGACTAACTACAAGCATTACCAGACAAGCTCTTACCAGAAACCTACCTGAGAATGAAGAAACAGGGAAGACCTAGGAACACATGAGATCTTGAGACTAAGAATGGAGACTATCAAGATAAATTACACCTGGAAAGGAATAGAGGATTTGAGAGCCCTAGCATAAGCCCCAATGATGGATACAAAAAGGAAAGAAAATAATAGACAAGAACTACCAGGTATTAGACTCAAGAGGAGGGGAGGTGAAGGAAAGACAGGTACAGCCTGCTGGAGGATAGTGAAAACTGGGCCAGACAAGGGGCATCCAGGATGACCATGGTGGATAACACTACAAGACATCACATGACAAACAGCCACAAACTGTTGTGTTGGTCTGCGATCTAAGGGAAAAAAAATCTATATTGTTATTTCATCACCTATCAATTATGTCCCTTTCTTGTGGGTAATGCATGGACATAAGATGTGATGTCTGCAACTTTTAACCCAACAAATCTGCCAACTTAAAGAAAGTTTTCTTCCCCTACTAGGTTTGTCTTCCTTCTTCAATCCCCAAGGATTTGACCAGACTAGTCTATTTTTAGGGACCCCACTAATAAATAGAATAAGGTTTTTAAAAGTTCACAGTTTACTAATCATAATGTCAGCAGTCAGCTTATGAGCTACTCATCACTTTCAACCTATGCACGGCATGGCAACTAGGGACTCCATTCTGTATTTATATAAAACTGGAAATGCATTCTTCGTTCCTATATCTATACAATTAATTCTGCATGGTGAAGAAACATGGACACTAATTAGAAAACAAAGAAGAAATCCCTTGAAATCTGGATTTGTAGAAGAATGGATAGAATTGGGTGGAGAGAAAAGAAAACAAATAATGAAGTTCTGAAACAGCTAAAAAGACAAGAAATAATTTTAAATATAATTTGAACAAGACAGATGAAATATGTCAGAAATAGTAATCTACTGGAAGTCATCCTGGAGAGGGAATACAATATAAATGAAGTGGAAGCTGGGAAAGACAAAAGTGGACTAACATCATCAGGAGATGGATGAACAGAAGAACATGTGGCAGCATGTACCATAGAGACAGGACAACTCAACGAACAAGAGGTCCTAACTCCAAAAAACTGACAATCCAATAAGCATGCAAAGTCAATCATACAAGTTACATCAAGCCAAAACAGATTAGACTCATCCAGGAATTAAGGAACAAACATATGTGCACTGTCAGTAAAGATAGAACTAGTCCTATGGTGGATACTAACACACCATAGCAATCCTGGAGATGAGATAGCAGACGAACTTACAAAAGCAGCCCATTTTGCCTCTAGAATTATTTCCTTGTTGGACAATAATGGAAAGAGCTGTCTTCCCTATCCTCTTTTATCTCTGCTTCTGCCTGTCTTCTTCTAGTATATAAATAGGCCTTCCTCTAGTCTCCATCACTGGGGATTCCAAAATAAGGGATTGTCTTGTAATACTCACAGCTGGTTTCCACATGCTCACAGTGTGTGTCCTATCTTGCACCATTGTCTTTGTTTTATCTCTATGTTCACTGGTATCTGTTTGGTACTTTCCTATAGTTCCAAGTTAGTGATTTTGTCTAGCCATCTCCATCCTTTTATTCTGCACAAACATTCATCCATTAATGAAAGTCTCTATCTTCATTAAAAATAGCTGACTTTTTGCATTTATGGCAAAAATTGCCTACAATTATTTTGGATATAACAGTTAAACGTATAGTAAATCTAACCTGACAACTCCCTTAAGTTCAACAATGGTTTTCATTGTTGCTGCAGCTGGTTTCTTTAAATTAGGCTCCAGCAGAGTGTCAGCCATAACTGATGGTTCCAGCAAAGATAGTTCATCTGTTAGTTGCAATGTGAAATTAATGAATATTAGAAAAGATATGAATTAAATTATATTATATAAAATAAACATAAAAAACTGACTTTATTGCATTACTCCATTCCTGGGATCTGTCAGGGGAAGGGGGTATAGAACTGGAGAATAAAGATTGCTTGTCCAGTGCAGACTCCCCAAGATTCAGGTATGAGTTTTTGTTTTTTTTGGACAGTTAACTTTAGCGACCAAACTTAGATTGTTTAATACATAAAATTCAAACAAATTGGTCATTCTGTATGGATCAGAAACTTGGTCAAAGCAAACTAACAATTTGAGGAAGCTGCAGTCATTCATTGTTAGGATATCATCATGTACCTCCCCTAATAAAAAGAACTTTAGACCCTACAATGATTGAAACCTTTAAACCAGCAACCTCCTAGCTTAGAGCACAAGTCAACAATTTGGCTAATCAGTCGCTAGTATTAGATACAAAATAATATATAAAAGTTGTATATAAGAGCAGAAGACGGCAACCAAACAGCAAATGACAACAGAATAGCTCTCCCCTCAATGCTGGAAGCCAAATGAGGAAATAACAAAAAAAAAAGAAGGAAGAACATACAAGATTAGACTATTGTACACGCTGGCAATATGAGTATTCTTATTCGCCTTTTTATTCTGTTTGCCAGCTTTAACTTCTGGTGAAGTACCTAGAGACTAAGAACTGAATTTTATGTGTTAATCCGTTTTTTTCCTGGCAGCCGTGTGCACAAGGGCCCCTCGCCGCACAGGCAGATAACTCCATTTCGGAGGTACTTATATTTTTTCTGCCAATTAGTAATTGACGTTTCAAGATGGGCCTCACTGCTGAGACCAGGGGTGGTTGCCACAGAGAGAAATCACAAATAAAAATTCCAACTGGTGTAGCCGGGATTTGAACTCACAACCTCTCTGTCTCAAGACTGACATCTTGCCTCGAGACCAATAAGTTCCCCTTATCCACCTGTGAAACATGGATACTAACTGCATAAATAGAAAGTGAAATACATGAAATAAATAACAAGGTGTTATGATATGGTCCTTGGTATCTTACACAGAGACAATATCATAAATGAGAAAATTGTTAAGATCATCATCAATTATGTAGGGCAATATGAATACTTCTTATGGCAAGATGTTATATGGTAAGAGGCAAAAGATTATATTGGTACTGACATGTCACATGATTTAACAATCTGGCCGAAACCACGGATTAGAGACAAGCTAGTGGAAGAAAGGTGTAGACATTGAAAAAAAAGAACATGAAGACAGAAAATGAGAGAAACATCTGAATAAATCCAGAAATTGGCACACAAAGGGGAGAATGGAGAAAGATCATTAATGGCGTATTTTGAAAAATCACAAAGATGAATCACCAAAATATAAAAAAGTTCTCTTCTACTTTACATTCTTACTCCAGTAAGCTATAAATAAGCTATTACCATTTTCATTCATAGTTTGATCATTTGTATCATAGAAACTGGAGCTTGCTGTTTGAAGATCTCTTTCATCAGAATGGTGCATTTTGTTCTGGAAAGAAAAGTGATAATTGCAAACATGAAGTAACATAGAATAGAAGAATGTCACGAGTAATGTCAATGATCAGTCAGGATCAGATAACTTAATAATAGTTTCAGAGATTTTCTTAAAAGAAATGCATGAAAAAAAATTTTTTTTAACATACCCACTACCAGTTCAGGATGACCAACACCATATTCCCCATAAGCCTTAGCACAGGCTAGTGGGGTGTTTTTTTTGCATCATTTACTAGCTAAGAAGAATGGAAGCTAAGAATGTAACAATTTTCAGACACGGAACAGGCCATAGCAGATTAGAGTATCACCTTTTAACACTCAGTGAGGCTCTGGATAGTAACAAACAAACTAGAACGCATAGAGCTCACCACAGACATGGATAACTTCATTAAACGAGGCATTAGGTTAGTAATGTATTGGGTCCCAGAACACTACAACACACCGGGAAATAATAAGGCTGATACATTAGCTAAGAGAGGATCTAGAAAGATACACTTTCATATATTGAAATCGCTTTAAATGCAGCCAACCAAATCATAAACTCCACCAGAGGAAAAAAACTGGCAGAATGGATGTGCCATGGGAAAGAGGTAGAGAATTTTAAAAATACATGACAAGGCCAAACCCCCATGACAACATTAAAAATCTAAACAAAAGAAACCAAACCATCATCTTCAGACTGAGGACTGGTCATATCCTGCTGAACAACCACATCAATTGAATACAATGAAACCATACTTCAGCATGTCTGCTCTGTTAACACCTACAGGAAACAGTAGAACATCAACTGTCTGACTGTCCAAAGTTCACCAATATCAGAGCAACTTTACTTCCTCAGACCTAACAAATATACCTTGTATGGAACTACAAAGGAATTCAGAAATACCTGCATATACTATTACATGATGTTGGGTCAAAGGGTGTCAGCTCACATGTCCCTGGATCCATAATAACAACACCATAGCACCCTATGAATGGGATTACTTATGAATTTGACCACGGCACTGAGAAAATTGGGAGCCTTGTGGCTGAATGGTTTGTGTGAACACTTTCTAGTAAGATGAGCCCGAGTTCAATTCCCAGAAGTGGCAAATTTTTTTCCAGACTGACACGGCTTTGGGGTCCACCCAACCTCTTAAAAATGGGCACCAGAGATTTTTTTGGGAAGTAAAGGCAGCCTGGCGTGATACCAATCACATCACCCAAAAATGTGCTGTGGTCATAGAAAAATGTGGTCACTAACACCATATACCATAACACGAAATATGTGCTACAGAGGTGCCCAGCATAAGATAAAGAAAAGAGGCTCTTGTGGCTGACATCAGTACCCTACCTGAACAAGCTGTATGAAGATGTGTAAAAGTGTATGCAAAAGAAAACATTGTGGTACATTATAACTCTGCAGATGTGATATACCTATATATTTCTTCTTCTCCTTTCCTTCCTCATTTGCCTTTCAGCATCGAAGGGAGATAATGCTGTATTTACTTAATTATAGATTTATAAAATTAAGTTCCTTTGCAAGTCTCTTCTTCCTCTTCTACCTTTTTAGCTCCCAGTGGAGCATAGGTCTTCAACAAACACTTTCCAAGCCGTTCTGTTTCTTGCCATTCTTTTAAGATCCATCCACGTTCTCCCCATCATCCTCATCTCTGCTTCTATCTGTCTTCTCCAAGAATTCCTTGGTCTTCCTCTCTGTCTTTTCCCCTGGGGATTCCAAAAAAGGGCCTGTTGTGTAATTCCTTTGCAAGTATTCCATATGAATATGCAAGTTTGTCTGTCATGATGACACTGACATAATACTGACAACATTCAGGGACTGGGTAGTCCAGATGTAAGACATCAGTGATCAGGAATGTACCAGGTTGAAATTTCAACGTAAGAGGCAGCAACTTTACACTTTGAACCCTGGGAATTTTTTTTTACTTAATATCTCTTGTTCATCTGTGGCTTTACCCTCCCATGGTCTCTGGGTAGTGAGATCCGATGTCTAGTTCTCTTGGATAATGGCAAAAAAAAAAAAAATTAGGTCCTGTGTGTTATTGCACACATTAAAGAACCTTTGGCAGTTAAAAGTAAAAAAGAATGGGCCAAAAAATGGAGACCTGTCCGGGCAAAAAAAATAATTGTTAAGCAAAATCTACCAAGCATAAGGTTGATGTGTCTGGCCATAAGGAGCAGATATCGTGACCTTGCCGTAAAACTAGCGACACACCACATCCACTTAATGAATAAGTGCTAAGAACAAGACTGATATTACTCAAATGACATTACTAAAAAAAAAGTGCCACTGGTAAAAACTAAAGATGATATCTGCTACCAATATTTTATTATAGACATCACTGGCTTCTTCAGGGGGACGGGTGGTCTAGAGGTAAGGCGTTGGCCTCTAGACAAGAAGGTCCCAGGTTTGATTCTCACTACAAGCGGTGGAAAAAAAAATGAAATATTATCAAATCTGTGGCTTTACCCTTCCCTGGTCTCTGAGTAGTGAGATCTGATATCTAGCCCCTTAAAAAATGGCAAAAAAAGAGGAGGTCCCATGTGCACATTAAAGAACCCTTGGCAGTTGAAAATCAATAAGAGTAGGCCAAAAAATGGCCACTGTCCAAGAAAAATTAATATGAAAAATCTACCTAAAGCATTAAAACCCTCAATGATAATATGGCAGTACCTCTGAAGTCATAGAATATTTGCCTGTATGGCAGGGGGCACCTGAGCACATGGCTACTCTACCAGTGTGAAAAACAGGAAAAAGTGATATTCATGCAAAATTCAGTCCCTCGGAACTTCACTAGAGATATAAAGCTGGCGAACAAAAACAAGTGGCTTCTTTGTTCTTGTATGTCAACACCTGGAATAGCAGCTCAATACATTAAACACAGCTGTTTGTTTTTTAAATGTCAAAGTGGCTATTTAGTTATATAATCTTGGAAATATTGCATCATTCATGAAAAATGATGTCCTGAGAGTAGTACATTCCACTCATTCTTAAAATTGATATTTAAAAGTGGTTTCAATTTGTGACACCACACACAAAACATAGTACTGTTTAGCTAAAGTTAATATTTATGTATGTATCATATTTCTGCAGATAATGTTCATAACGAAAAATATCAGAGATATAAAGACCTGAGAGTTTCAAGGGGATGCAATATCCAATTTTTTAAAATCACAAAAGTGTTTTGATTTTAAGATACATCTTTTAATTACTTCTTCTTCTTTCCTTCCTCATTTACCTTTCAGCGTCGAGGGGTGATACAATTTGTGGTCTTTTGCTCTTTTGTTTGCCTCTGCTGCTGTTATGTTTCCTAGTGTTTCCAATATTCTGTTGATCCATCTTTTTGTGGTCGGCCTATGGGTCTGGTGTTTTCGCAATATTTATTGATGGCTCATTGTGTTTTGATCTTTCTGCCTTGTCACACGGCCAAGCCATTTTATCTGTTGTTTCTTTATATATTCTCTGGCAGGAGGTTATTCCTAGCTCTTTCTCAGTTCTTCATTTCGTTTTTCATTATACATCTCTGATCTGGGGGAAGCCTCTCAATCTGAGCAAAGGAGTTGATGCCCGCTGTTGTTGCCTCTTGCTTCAGTGTTCTTTTTAGTGTTTCTTTTGGTTGGCCTCTTTTTCTTTTACCCCCTAGTTCCAATTCGATGGCTTGCTTTGAGACACTCTTGCTGTCTCTTCTCTCCACATGACCAACATATGTTCATCTGCTTCTCTTGATTATAAATGATAATTTTGGATATTTAGCCATTTCTCTTATTTCTCCATTAGTCTTGAAATCATTCAATGGCATACAAAGTATTTTTCGGAGGTTGTTGTTTTCAAAAGCATCTAATTTATTTTTACTTCTTAAGATGTTTTCCAGCTCATGAAAACATAAGTATGGATAAATAATAGATTTAATTAAATTGAAGAATGGAGAATGAAAATTAACACAAGTCTGCGCAAACACCTGGAGTCAGCAGGCTAAGAAGAAGTATAAGAAGAATAGAGAATTATAAAACAAGCAGAGATTACACAATCAACTTCAGTCAGCAGACAACAGAAAGTGAAGAGCAGAGAATGACAAAATGCACCAGAGATGTCAAACTCTAAAGGAATATCACCATGTCAAAAGACACAGCGGTCTGGAAAGAACAATAATGGAAGGGTTGGTTTCTGGATGAAACATCAGGGGCAGACCAAGAAGAAGGTGGTTGCAAGACATCAAGGAGACCTTGAACATGACAATAGAAGAAGTATGGGGATCTGGATTGCAACAGATTCTTTCAGACGGCCTGTGGTGAATGCAAAGTTCTGCAAAGGAATGCAGCCTGATAATTATAATATTGAAAGTAACATAAAAATCTTGGAACTGAAATTTAAATAAATATCTCATACCCATTGTGGAAATTAAATTGTTTAGCTACCCACAGAATAAACATCCAAAACATGCATCATTTATTCTTGTATTTACATAAAGTCTTGCTTTTAACATGTTTTTTTTAGTTCTATACTATGGTTCCACCTCTTTCTGTGTTATTGTTTTACGAGTGTTCCTAGCCAGAATCACAATTCAAATTAAATAAATGAGATTAATGGAAACATTAGGTGATACATTAAAGTCATATGAGATAGAGGCTGACAATGACTAATGTGGACTGGTAATATTAAGAGATGGACAGAACTTATAAAAGTGTGTTCTGCAGCTGCGGATATTCAAAGAAGGCAATGGAAGCCACAATTCTTCAAATATTGTGTCAGATTACATAACGTAATCACATTCCAGCTCATTAAGTTAAATGTCAATGTACAACCAGCCACCGTCTCCCCCAGTATAGCCATGATATAGTTCAAATAACTCAAGCCGTTACTAATAAACAGGCTTCAGTGACTAAGGAGGGGAAACCTACTACAGCCGTTCAAAGGCATCTATCGACCCTGCAATGTTTATCAGAAATAGGTAGGCCATTTCTGCAATTAGCTCCTAGTTGCTATAGCAACAGATGAAGAACATCTAATAAGATGGTGGCCTGTCTCTGTATTCAAAGATATAGATGTAGTTCCAGTAGGAGGTAACCTTATCTAGAAATTCCTTAGAATCACTAATAATTTAGAGCAATAATTGAAGGAACTATTTTACATATCATTAAATGCAGTGGAGCCACGATAGCTCAGTGGTTAGTGAACTGGACTACAAAGGACAAGAGGTAGAGTTTGATCCCAACCGACGGCTTCCAGTTCACCCAGCCTTTAATGGGTACCGGATTTTTTTCTGGGAAAGTAAAGCGGCACGGGCATAATACCGACCACATTACCATCGTCTTTTCTTTATTACTGAACATATTAGTGGTTGATTTGCGATTTTTCTAATTTCCTCGTTTGTTTTGAATTTGTTCCACGCGATACCAATTATTTTCCTTAGACATTTATTTTCGAATGCATTTAACTTTGTTTCTATATCTCTTCTTGTTTTTCAGCTTTCACACGCATACGTAAGGGTTGATAGTACATTTGATTTGAATAGTCTACGTTTTGTTTTAGGGCCGAAAATACTATCACTATTATCTACTGCTAATTTACACATTCTGTATCAGGTCTACGTTTCATTAACAAAATCGTTTTTACGATAGCAGCTTGTTAAACCTCTGATCAACGGTTCTATACCAAGCCGGAGAAAAACAATTCCTTTTATCCACCTTGGATAAAACCGGAAAATATGACAAATGAAAATATGATGACAGTTTACACTAATCAAATTGAGAAGTGACGCACTGTGCGGCTAAACGTACATTACCGAAATCGGCAGGGCACAGTGTGATGTACGGAAAGAGCAAATGTATATTTAAATTAGCGCTTTTGAAACATTCTCATACAACTATAGATGCTGGTTACTTTCATGAAGTATAATGCTATGTAAACATAATACTCTGCACAATCAACCATTTATAAAATTACACAATAGTATGTTTAAAGTAATGCTTACCAACTTTAATGTTTACATTAAACAAATTTAATGATTATATTTATAAAATTACACAATAGTATGTTTAAAGTAATGCTTACCAACTTTAATGTTTACATTAAACAAATTTAATGATTATATTTATAAAATTACACAATAGTATGTTTAAAGTAATGCTTACCAACTTTAATGTTTACATTAAACAAATTTAATGATTATATTTATAAAATTACACAAAAGTATGTTTAAAGTAATGCTTACCAACTTTAATGTTTACATTAAACAAATTTAATGATTATATTTATAAAATTACACAATAGTATGTTTAAAGTAATGCTTACCAACTTTAATGTTTACATTAAACAAATTTAATGATTATATTTATAAAATTACACAATAGTATGTTTAAAGTAATGCTTACCAACTTTAATGTTTACATTAAACAAATTTAATGATTATATTTATAAAATTACACAACAGCATGTATAAAGTAATGAATAATCCTTACCAATTTTCTCCTTTTGCCTTTGGCATGGGATGTTTTCTTGTGTCTTTTTCTGGAGACAGTAGGTTCTGCTGTATCTGAGGTCATGTGACTTGGAGTTGTAATAGCATTCACTGTGAGATCATCCTCAGGAAAAGTCTTGTCCATTTGTGTTGTAGAAGCTGAGTTGATTATGTAATTTATTGAAAATGATGTAATAATTGGGCGTTTTATGTAACTGGTTGAGGGTGGCGAGGATGGCATGTAACTGCTTGAAAGTCTTGGGCATGATATGTAACGGGTTGGGGGTGACGTGGGCTGCATATAATTGTATGAAGGTCCTGGGGATGGTACGTAATTGGTAGAGGGTGACGTATATGTTATGTACCTCATTGAGGGTGATGGAGGTTGTAGGCAACTGGTTGAAAGTGATAAGGGTGGTATGTAACTGGTTGAAGGTGATGATGGTGGTATGTAAGTGGTTGAAGGTGATGATGGTGGTATGTAAGTGGTTGAAGGTGATGGAGATCTGTAACAGGCCGAAGGTGATGTGGATCTTCTGTAACAGGTTGAAGGTGATGTGGATCTTCTGTAACAGGTTGAAGGTGATGTGGATCTTCTGTAACAGGTTGAAGGTGATGTGGATTTTCTGTAATGAGTTGGAGGTATAGGAGACCCACTATAACTGGTTAAAAGTGATGGTGATGCTACATAACTGTTTGTAGGTGCTGGGGATCCTCTGTAATTGGCTGAAGGTGAAGGTGACCCTCTGTAACTGGTTCTTGAAGGTGCTGGGGATCCTCTGTAATTGGCTGATGGTGACTGTGATCCTTTGTAGCTGGCTGAAGGTGACAGGGATATTCTGTAACTGACTGAAGTTGACCCTCTGTAACTGGTTGTTGGATGTACTGGGGATCCTCTGTAATTGGCTGACGGTGATGGTGACCCTCTGTAACTGGTTGTTGATGGTGACAGTGATCCTCTGTAGTCAGTTGAAGGTGATCTTCTGTAACTGGTTGTTGAAGGTGCTGGGGATCCTCTGTAACTGGCTGATGGTGTTGGGGATCTTCTGTAACTGGTTGAAGGTAACCCTCTGTAACAGGTTGTTGAAGGTTCTCTGCATCTTCTGTAACCGACTGAAGGTGATGGAGATCTTCTGTAATCAACTGAAGGTGATGGAGATCTTCTGTAATCAACTGAAGGTGCTGGAGATCTTCTGTAATCAACTGAAGGTGATGGAGATCTTCTGTAACTGACTGAGGGTGATGAAGATCTCCTGTAAGCGGCTGAAGGTGATGGAGATCTTCTGTAACCGACTGAGAGTGATGAAGATCTTCTGCAAGTGGCTGAAGGTGATGGAGATCTTCTGTAATCAACTGAAGGTGATAGAGATCTTCTGCAAGTGGATGAAGGTGATTGTGACCCTTCATAGCCGGTTGCTAAAGGTGATGGAGATTTGTAGTGATTTGAAGGTGAATTTCTCTTTGCTGTATCACATGAATAAAGACTGGCTCCAATGAGGCAGGTTTTGGTCACCACCTGAGGCTGTTGAATATCACTGTCTTTGTCTGAAGATAATAGATATATTGCTTGAGTGTTGGATTGATATAATGCTTGAGTGTTGGATTGATATAATGTTTGAGTGTTGGATTGATATAATGCTTGAGTGTTGGATTGATATAATGCTTGAGTGTTGGATTGATATAATGCTTGAGTGTTGGATTGATATAATGCTTGAGTGTTGGATTGATATAATGCTTGAGTGTTGGATTGATATAATGCTTGAGTGTTGGATTGATATAATGCTTGAGTGTTGGATTGATATAATGCTTGAGTGTTGGATTGATATATTGTTTGAGTGTTGGATTGATATATTGCTTGAGTGTTGGATTGATATATTAATGGATATGATTTTCTGCTCTAAACACATAATATTTTACTCAAATTCAAATTTGCCTAGATCAGTGTCTCCCTATAATTCTTTAATCAAAGCCCCATTTTATAATAATCAAATAATCTGGGCCCCCCTTGAATAATAATCCTGCAATCTGTGCCCGCCTTTGAATAATAATCTAGCAATCTGTGCCCCCCTTGAATAATAATCTAGCAATCTGTGCCCCCCTTGAATAATAATCCAGCAATCTGTGCCCGCCTTTGAATAATAATCTAGCAATCTGGGCCCCCCTTGAATAATAATCCTGCAATCTGTGCCCGCCTTTGAATAATAATCTAGCAATCTGTGCCCCCCTTGAATAATAATCTAGCAATCTGTGCCCCCCTTGAATAATAATCCAGCAATCTGTGCCCGCCTTTGAATAATAATCTAGCAATCTGTGCCCCCCTTGAATAATAATCTAGCAATCTGTGCCCCTCTTGAATAATAATATAGCAATCTGTGCCCCCCTTGAATAATAATCTAGCAATCTGTGCCCCCCACCCCCTTGTATAATAATCTAGCAATCTGTGCCCCCTTGAATAATAATCTAGCAATCTGTGCCCCCCTTGAATAATAATCTAGCAATCTGTGCCCCCCTTGAATAATAATCTAGTAATCTGTGCCTCCCCCTTGTATAATAATCTAGCAATCTGTTTCCTCCTTGAATAATAATCTAGCAATCTGTGCCCTCCTTGAATAATAATCTAGCAATCTGTGCCCCCCCCCCCCAACCCCCTTGTATAATAATCTAGCTAGAGAGGGCAAGAGCTATTGACCAAACATCAACACTAAGAAGGCTCTTGTGGCCATCACTGGAACAAGCTGTATGGAGAAGCCACCAACCTTGAGATGACAAACACTTTCTTCATCATCATCATCGAGTGCCTTCCCCGCAACGAAGGTTGGCTACCAATGGAGCGGCATTTTGCTCTGTCTCTTGCTTTGATGGTGCAGGTTGTCATAGGCTGATTTGTCCATCTTTTGATGTTACTCGTCCATGTTAGTCTTAGTCTGCCTCTTTTACCTTGTATTTTACCCTCCAGGATTACTTTTAGTAGGCTGTTGTGTCTTTTAACATGGCCCAGAAATCGCATTTGTCTTGTTTGAATTGTGCTTAGTAGTTCTCTTTTCATTTTAAGTTGTTTTAAGACTTCATCGTTTGTTTTCTTTTCCTTCCATCCAATTCTACCTATTCTTCTATATATCCACATTTCAAAGGCTTCAATTCTCTGTTCTGTTTTCTTGTCTAATGTCCATGTTTCTGCACCATATAGGAATATTGAGAAGATGTAACATTTTGCTATTCTTAGTTTTAGCCCTGGTGTTATTTGTTTTGATGTTAGTATGTTCTTCATGACATTAAAATTAAGTAATTGTTGTAGATCTTTAGGATTTTCTGCTAGTATACACTTTCTTAGAACTCAATAATATTGAGATCGAAGATAATCAGGTAATCTGCATGTCCCCACAATAATAATGAAATAACCAGCTACTCCTTCTAATAACAGCCAAATGAACTTTTTTAAAGTGTTGAAAAAATCTTTCAGGTATAATTTATTTAGCTTCAAATATTATGTCAGCTGAAAATATCCATTCTGAGCAATGAACAATAAAGCTGATCCAAATCCTAATCCATTCTGAGCAATGAACAATAAAGCTGATCCAAATCCTAATCCATTCTGAGCAATGAACAATAAAGCTGATCCAAATCCTAATCCATCTCACAGTGGTGCCCATGGAAGCATATTAACCAGTCTGGTAAAGTGAATGGGGATTAAAAAGGAAGGCAATCTGGTATCTAAATATGCTATCAAAAAAGACTGAAATGTAGTCGTTAAAGGCACAGATATAGTATGTATGCATGTATTGTCCTTTCAAGCCAAAGTTGGCACATAGGGCAGAACCACAATCTCAAAAACAGAAACTTTGTGTGTCAAAATGGCACATACTGCAGAAATCAGCGCTTCTAAAATCTATGGCTCTGTTTCCATAACAATAATTTTTACAATGACAGCTTGTCAAGCCATCGATCAACCTCCTTAGTCGCCTGTTACGACATACCTAGAAGGTCACAGTGTCACTATTCTTTACTTCCCTTATAATGAGGCCCCCGTAAAAAATGGGTAACAGATTACTGTTAATGGCACAAAACATATATGCCTACTTAATGTTTTAAAGGCAGCAATGAGAAGTGTGCAAGAGAATGCAGCAGTAGAAGAATTTGATTATATCTTGGCTGAGGGCCAAGACAACCATCCAGCAACCGAGCAGAGTGCAGTCAAGCAACCCACAAACGATTGCATGCATCAGGATAACAAAAGAGCTAATTAAAACAACTGAGCCCTGTCATGCCACGTGGCATATAGGGAATATGGTGTTAGTGACGATAATTTTTACAGACCTTCAGCACATGATTTTTGGGGCAATGTGGTCGGTATTAAGCCTGTGCAGCTTTACTTTCCCAGAAAAAAAAAATCTCATCCATTTAAGGCTGGGTGAACCCAGAAGCTGTTGATCAGGATTGAACCTGACCTCTTGTCCTCTGTAGTCCAGTTCACAAACCAATGACTCAATGTCCTTATAGAGAATGATGAACAGGTCTTCAGTAATCACTGGGTAACCACCAGAAAGAAAAAATTAGGAAAAACATTTATAGACAAATCTGATCTTGACGATGTTATGTCTATCAAAAATTCGCACCAGATTTAAAAGAAAAAGAATGAAAGATAAAAGCATGAGATGTGAGCAGGTGCCACAGCAGTGGTATCAACACCATCAAATGCTCTGCCACCCAGCCAGTAGCTGACCAGAAACTTCTGAACAGTGTTGCCTTCAGCACAAACTCCATAGCAATAGTGAGATTCCTTGGCCTTCAAAGAACACAAACTCTGGCCCTTACTTTATGCTGTGGCTGGGTAAACCGTATTTGTTTTTTCAAACTGACCCTACTCAGAGAGTACTTTATGCAAAATGGTGGCTGGGTAAACCGTATTTGTTTTTTCAAACTGACCCTACTCAGAGAGTACTTTATGCAAAATGGTGGCTGGGTAAACCGTATTTGTTTTTGCAAACTGACCCTACTCAGAGAGTACTTTTTGCAATAAGGTGGCTGGGTAAACCGTATTTGTTTTTGCAAACTGACCCTACTCAAAGAGTACGCAATAACATCACTGTTGCTCATGAAGGTAGATAATTCTTTCCAAAGCAACCCATAATAACTTCCTTAGTTAAATGCTGTCTAATCTGACAAACTTAGAAGAAAAAAAAACAAAGAAAATTTGATTCAAGCCCAGATAGGAAAGTCTAGTTAGTTTAATATGATTTCCTTCGTTGCAGAGACAGCTTTGAATACAAATTTATGCCTGGCAGGAAGTCAAATAAAGCAAAAGACCAAGGAAGAAAAAATGGCTGCAGGTTGGAAATGGATAGAGTGGATAGCAAGCAACAAAACAGTGTACAGTGAATGATGAAACAAAGTAGATTAAAACAACAAAGATTAAATGTCTTTAATCTTTCATGAATTTTTTAAAGTTATTGTAGATTTAAACAAAATTTTTCCAAGACATGCCCACCTTAATGAGATGCCTCTTATGACATGTTCATTATTTTCAGTTGGTATCACAGCATTTTTGAGAAATCCATAAGAACTCTATTTCTTTTAGCAGACAAACAAGCATGTACCTCCTCTCCTGATAGTTCAGCATTAATGTTCCACAGGTTAAAAGAGATGCACTTTTGTGCTTCTACATTTGACCGTAGTAAAATATTGGATAACTTACCTTGCTCCAGATATAATTTTAGAGCTTCCTGCAAAATGACATTATAGCTGGTACATCCTGACCCCACAACATCGCTCACAATCTCAGCTATCAATGATTGATTAGCATCAGGGAAAATGCTAAGAATTTGCTCTACAGCTCGGCTTGCATCCTCCATTTTTCACCAAAGGAGAAATCTGTATCATGGAAAGATACAGATGTCACCTATGCAATTTTAGGTAGGATGGAAATGGCAAGACAAAATCACAAACATAGAATTATGGAAAAGTACCAGTCAAATACCAATGGACAAAGAGATACACTGAAGAAGATGGTGCCGGATAGGACACACACTGCGGGAGCCAACTGAGAGTTTGCTACAACAGGCCCTTTTTTTTCAGAATCTCAAGGGGAAGAGACAAAGAGGAAAACCAAAATATTCTTGGTGAAGACACATGGAAGTAGAGGTGAAGATGATGGGAAAGACATGGAATGAACTTAAAAGAATAGCAAGAAACAGAACAGTTTAGAAAGTGTTTGTTGAAGACCTATGCTCCATACGGAACTGAAAGGAGGAGGAGTAAGACAAGCAGGAGGAGGAGGAAAAGGAATAGAAGATGAGAATCCATGAAGGATTGCCACCCTTCCTATTGCTGCTCACCTCTAGGCATATTTGGGAAAGTAAAAAGGGAGTGCAATCACTGAAACCTCCTAGTCAAAAACTAATGTAGACAACCATAAAAAGACAGAAGGTAAAGGAAAATCACTATTGTAAATTCCTTGTATAGTCATGTGCCACTTCAGTCTTAGAAAGAAGGAAAAAGAAAGGTTGTCACATCACATAGTGATATATTAGTGCCCATTTCTGTTGTCTTTATTTTTAATATACCTTTAGCAGATTATTTTATTTCTTTTTATTTTTGTTTGCAATGTGGTCAGGTATTATGCCAGTAATGTCTTTCCTTCCTAAAAAAACATCTAGTACCCATTTAAACAGGGTGATCTTGGAGGCCTTGAAACCAGATCTTTTGTCTTTATCAGTCCGGTTCATTAACACAATGAGCTACCACAGCTACTCAAATAAAGGGGAAAAACAATCATTGACCCATAGATACAAGCTATGGGCAAAACTATATGGGCCTCTGCTAGAAATATTGTTTTGTTTATAAGAAACAATAATGCATATATACACAATACCTCAGGTGACAGACAGACAGGCAGACAGATAGAGAGACAGATAGACAAACTGATAGGGATAAGCGTAAACATTCTAGATAATGGTGTAGATCTGCAAATACTAGCAGAAGTGAAGGATTCCCTACAAAACATGAAAATGACCTGAATCAAGAAATGTAACCAAAGGAAAGATAGGAACTATGGAACAGAAGTAACAATAAAGCTGTTTTGACATCTACAACAAAGGATATACATCTGATGATCTCATCATTGAGTGCCAACTCCGCATCAAAGGTCGGCTACCATAGAGCACCATTCCGTTCTGTCTCTTACTTTGATGGTGCAGGTTGTCATAGGCTGACTTGTCCATCTTTTGATGTTACTCGTCCACGTTAGTCTTGGTCTGCCTCTGCCTCTTTTACCTTGAATTTTATATGCTATAATGCCATATTTAATTTGAGACCATTTAATCTTAGCCATTCAATGCACCCATTGCAGCAGAGAAGGATTGACATAATTCTTCAACAAACAGTGAGGTAGCTGTGGGTGCTGAACATTGTAGTCACAGGGGTATTGTGCTGCAATCACATGACAATGCTCTCCAACAAATTTATGAAACTTGTTGCTATTATGATCTGATGCAGTATCCTGTAATATTTGTGCAAGGGGGGTGTTTGAGAAATGTAATATTCTCACTAATAAGTCCCATATGACTTAAATGAAGTACGCATGATTTTATATTCTGATATTCGCTGAAAGAGATGCCTTTTTTTAAAAGATGAATGTAAATATTATTAATATTAGGAATGTTTAGGGATTTTGGGTTCCTATAGAAGCCACTTTGACTCTTTTTGGTTTCTAAGGAATCAGGCCATGCATAAATTAGCTGCAAATTGTTGATCGAGAACGAAACTAGTGTCCAAATGCCATTAGCTATTCCAGCCCAGGTCAAGTATTACTTATGAAATTATTAAATTCATGTGAAAAGGAATGGAGATTTGTATCCATTTTTTTAAAAACTGAGTGAAGTTTGAAAGAAATGTTTCTGGATTTGTTTACTATAACGATTTAAGTGACCCAAAGTAATGACCTCAGAACCATACGGTCAAGTGGCAATTTTGCAATGAGTTCAATTTTGATAGATGATGTAAAAAAAAAAAAAACAGTTTTATTTGCACTTAACAAATTTGATATTCAGTTTCATTGTCAATTTCTACAAGTGTATCAGATTTTAAAGAAATCTGCCTGTGGGTAAGATGATATCTTTTATAAGGACTATGGTCATCTCAAGTCATTATGACACTAATGAAAAAACAATAAACTAATATGTTACATGTCATTAATGAGAGTGATGCTAGAAGACCTACATTTGTTATTTTAGCCATTATTGGAAATAAAAACAAAAAGCACCATCATTTAATTTGTAATTATCTAATTTAATTTGTTTTCATAACCTAGAGGGACATAACTTGTGTATTAATTGTCGCAGTGACATTGTTAGAGGGCAAGAGCAGTACAGGAACAAGACAGGAAGTTAAGAATGCTGGTGAGTCTCAAGAGTAGACCCAAAGGCATTGGGATTGCACGCCTATTGGAAGTCATAGACAGAAAAAACATACAAGAGGGATCATAGCACTAAAGGATGCAGTGAAAACGCGCGCCTAAATTGTGGAGATGTCCCCACGGGAAATGAAACAGAAAAAATATAGAGATTGAGGGAAAAATGACAAAGTATTCAAGAAACTAAGGAAATGAGAAGAGAAATATGTCAAGGGCAGTAACGAGAAAGAAGCAGTGATAAGAGGGACTGTGGGCACAAAGAATGACGGATGGAAGTTATCTCCAGCAACAGATGAAGGTTATCTCCAGCAACGGATGAAGGTTATCTCCAGCAACGGATGAAGGTTATCTCCAGCAATGGATGAAGATTATCTCCAGCAACGGATGAAGGTTATCTCCAGCAACGGATGAAGGTTATCTCTAGCAGTGGATGAAGGTTATCTCCAGCAATGGATGAAGGTTATCTCAGGCAATGGATGAAGGTTATCTCAGGCAACGGATAAAGGTTATCTCCAGCAATGGATGAAGGTTATCTCCAGCAATGGATGAAGGTTATCTTAGGCAATGGATGAAGGTTATCTCAGGCAACGGATAAAGGTTATCTTAGGCAATAGATGAAGGTTATCTCAGGCAACGGATAAAGGTTATCTTAGGCAATGGATGAAGGTTATCTCCAGCAATGGATGAAGATTATCTCCAGCAATGGATGAAGGTTATCTCCAGCAATGGATGAAGGTTATCTCCAGCAATGGATGAAGGTTATTTCCAGCAATGGATGAAGGTTATCTTAGGCAATGGATGAAGGTTATCTTAGGCAATGGATGAAGGTTATCTCAGGCAACGGATAAAGGTTATCTTAGGCAATGGATGAAGGTTATCTCAGGCAACGGATAAAGGTTATCTTAGGCAATGGATGAAGGTTATCTCAGGCAACGGATAAAAGTTATCTTAGGCAATGGATGAAGGTTATCTTAGGCATTGGATGAAGGTTATCTCAGGCAACGGATAAAGGTTATGTCCAGCAACGGATGAAGGTTATCTCCTGCAACAGATGAAGGTTATCTCAGGCAACGGACGGAAGTTATCTCCAGCAATGGATGAAGTTTATCTCCAGCAACGGATGAAGGTTATCTCCAGCAATGGATGAAGGTTATATGCAGCAACGGATGAAGGTTATCTTAGGCAATGGATGAAGGTTATCTCAGGCAACGGATAAAGGTTATGTCCAGCAACAGATGAAGGTTATCTCAGGCAACGGACGGAAGTTATCTCCAGCAATGGATGAAGGTTATCTCAGGCAACGGATGGAAGTTATCTCCAGCAATTGATGAAGTTTATCTCCAGCAACGGATGAAGGTTATCTCCAGCAACGGATGAAGGTTATCTCCAGCAACGGATGAAGGTTATCTCCAGCAACGGATGAAGGTTATCTCCAGCAATGGATGAAGGTTATCTCAGGCAACGGATGGAAGTTATCTCCAGCAATGGATGAAGTTTATCTCCAGCAATGGATGAAGTTTATCTCCAGCAACGGATGAAGGTTATCTCCAGCAACGGATGAAGGTTATCTCCAGCAAAGGATGAAGGTTATATCCAGCAACGGATGAAGGTTATATCCAGCAACGGATGAAGGTAATCTCCAGCAACCACCAGGATCTGGTCCTTGACCAAACACACTACATGGACTCTCCTGTGGGTATCTCCTGCTGTATCTCTTTGTGTCGGTAAGAACTCAGATGTTAATACTTTTCTTGTAAACCATGATGCAATAACTGCCACTTGATGGAAGTAAGATGTTCTGTCCTGTTTCCTAAATCTTCCTTTGAAAAGTCAGCTTGCCAGCAACATAGTCCCAAGTGAGAAGGCTTCTGTCACTACCAACTGACAGGACAAGTTAACCATTGAGTAAACTGTTGCTTTGCGACCACTGAGATTATGTATTATCTCCCAGTTCCTAGTTTTTCCACATGCTAGGAACATAGATGTTCCATTGTCGCTGGCTGTGAACAAGTGGCTCCACTTGTAAAAGCTAAAGCAGTTAACAGCTTGAGTGTGCTCAAACAGTTGTACAACATTTTTCCTTTTATTGACACTGTTTTACATGACAAAGTCATCTGTACTGCTCTATGATAGAGTCTCATTTAGTGACATATCCAAACACCTCAATGAGGTAATGTGGGAGTCTTCTGTGAGATTGGTATCTAGGCTGTCTTCTTCTACCTTTTTAGCTCCAAGTGGAGCATAGGTCTTCAACACTTTCCAAGTCGTTCTGTTTTTTGCCATTCTTTTAAGATCATTCCATGTCTTCCCCATCATCTTCATCTCTGCTTCTATCTGTCTTCTCCAAGAATTCCTTGGTCTTCCTCTTTGTCTTTTCCCCTGGGGATTTCAAAAAAGGGCCTGTTGTGTAATACTCTCAGTTGGTTTCCGTATATGTGTCCTATCCAGCATCTTCGCTGTATCTCTTTATCCACTGGTATTTGACTGGTACATTTCCATAATTCTATGTTAGTGATTTTGTCCTGCCATTTCCATCCTTTATTCTGCGTAAGCATCCATTAATGAAAGTCTGTATCTTCGTGATTGTCAATTTTGTTGTTCTCCATGTTTCACTGCCATATAATAGGACTGACTTAACATTTCAGTCGAAAATTTTTATTTTTGTATTTAACCTAATTTCTTTAGATTTCCATGTTTCCCAGTGCAATGAAAGCTCCTCTTGCTTTTGGTATCCTTATTTTGGTATCATTTTCTGTTCCTCCCTCTTTATCTATATTACTGCCCAGATAAATGTAAGATTGTACATCTAGTAGAGGTATTTCTCCTAGTTTTATTTGGTTATTGCCAACTGTATTAATTCTCATAATGTTGGTCTTATCTCTATTAATCTTCAGTCCTAGCTGTTGTGATCTCTCATCAAGTATGCTCATTTTATCCTGCATCTGTTGATGGCTGTGTGATAGGAGAGCTATGTCATCAGCAAAGTCTAAATCATCAAGTTGTTTGGTCAGTGACCACTGGATCCCATTTCTGTTGTTTTGAGTTATTTTCATAATCCAATCTATGGCCAGTAGAAAGAGAAATGGAGACAGAAGGCATCCCTGCCTTACTTTCTAGGCTGTAGTTCATATTTATTCTCATGATAAATTTATAAACAAGAATAAGTTCCCACGTGTACTAATAATAAATGTGATCTTTTCCACTACTATGTGTTCTACATTAGAAATGGAAATACAATTTATTAGCTGATTGACACAAATTCTCTACCAGGGATGACAATATTAGTAGATCATAGATAGTAAAAGAATGAAGACATTGGAATGAAGTCAGAGCTGGATATAATGAATCTCAAGATTCTTTTAGGAAGGGTTGGATGTCCAAATTTAAGTTGAGTTTGAATTGTTAGAGATCAGATGTGAATTCGGATGAAAGATCAGTGAGAGATGATTTTCATTATTATTGTTGTGTTGTTAATAAAAGTGTAGAGGGATGATGGAGTAGCCATTCCCATAAACTTGCTGGAAGGACTAGAGTTCAGAACGATGTCCAGATCAATTAATCTGTTTACATCTGTGTTATGGTCACGACAATCGAAGTACGTTTACGATTACAAGAAGGCCAAAACAACAAATATCAAAGATGTAGATCATGAGGAAACATTCATCAATCAGTGGTCCACTATCTGTAACAATCGAAATTACACACTCAAAAGTATACAACATCAGGCGGAGTATCATTTTGCGGATATCAAGGGCTATTTAGCTATTATATTCTATCTATCTATCTATTGACCTTTCGAGCCGTAACCGGCCCATAGGGCGTAGACCAAGATACACCTTCTCCTATATGAATTTTTGTTCTAGCAGTTTTCTTTTAAAGATATTTTATCAAATCTCGCCATCTGTCTCTGTTCTGTGCAAGCAGTTCTATCTCATTGATGGAGCCGATTCCTGCTGCTCTTGCCTCTCTCATCAATGTTCTTCTCAGTGTCTCCCTGGGTCTTCCTCTTTTTCTTTTACCTGTTGTTTCCCATATGAGGGCTTGCTTTGCTATTCGATTATTATCTCTTCTCATCACATGTCCAACGTATGACCATCGTCTTTTCTTTATTACTGAAGATATTAGTGGTTGATTGGCGATTTCTCTAATTTCCTCGTTGTTTTGAATTCGTTCCATTCTATACCAAGTATTTTCCTTAGACATTATTTTCGAATGCGTTCAACTTTGTTTCTATATCTCTTGTTGTTTTCCAGCTTTCACACGCATACGTAAGGGTTGATAGTACATTTGATTTGAATAGCCTAAGTTTTGTGTTTGTGCTAATGAGTTTTGATTTCCACAACTTTTCAAGGCTTCTGAAAGACATTGCTGCTTTAGCCAGTCTGATTCTAATTTCTTTGCTCGTATCCCCTTCTCGATCAATGTGACTTCCAAGATAGATAAGTGATCGATCTCTTCTACTGGTTTGTTTTCCATGTATATTTTGTCACTTGTTGGAATTAAACTTTCATGACTTTAGTCTTTTCATGATTGACCTCAAGCCCAATTTTGCTGGCTATTATATTACACATTTTTAAAAATATACAGTAATCCCTTTCTTCTTCTTTTCTCTTTTCACTGATACCTAAAAGGTGTCGTGGTTTATATCATTTGTCGTTCTTGAGCTGCTCAAACTGTCTGAATTAGTAGTGATTTTCCTTTGTTGTTACATGATTCTGTCACTGCATCTATCCATCTTCTTCTGGGTCTTCCTCTTGGTCTTTTTCCATGCATTCTCGAGACGAACGCCCTTGATGGTGATTGATAAGGACTCATTCTGACTTTAATATTTATAATCTATAGAATAAAATTAATCTGTCTTATGATCCGATGCAGTATTTTTTAAACTTAGAGAAACAACTCACAATGTCCACAAATTTGGGAATTTTATATCATTTTGTTGCTAAATACTTCCCTTAAAGATAATAATACTACTTAAATATTGCAAGTTCCCTTGTAGTTCCGTACAAGGTGTTCCATTTATCAGGTCTTTGAGGAAGTAGAGTTCTTTTTGATGATACTGAATGTATTTGTAAATATATGTCATGGAAATTTTATATCGTCATTGAACTTATCTACAATTATAGTCTATACTGAGTCAGTAACATATGAGATAATATGATCATCATAATAATAATGATTATTGTTAATTAAAGTAATATACTGAGTCTGATGATACACAGTATTGATACTGCAATGTTAAGTAATGACTCAGTTGCTGTAATTTAAAATTAAAATGATGTCCATAAACTCATCTCAATATCCAAAGATCATCATCAAGTATCATGCCTGTTGGTGTAGGTGATCATGTCTCTCACAATCAATCACGACAGTTATTTATCATTTCTGTTGTTGACCTTCTGCCATGCCATTCTCTTAAGCTGTCTAGTATCTTTTCTCATTGCTTCCCTCTATCTCTTCATCCCTCAATTTCCCTAGTCGTCACAATATATTCCAGCTGTTCTCTTCTAATTGCTTGACCAAAAAATTATGATAGCTTCTTCCTAATATTGGAAATTAGTTCCTCTTTGCTTTGACCTCTTTCAGAATGTCTTCAATACTCTTTTAAGCTGTCCATGGTATTCTCAACATTGTTATGTAAAACTACATTTGTACAACCTTCAGCGATTTTCTTGTCTTTTATCTCATCATAACTATAGAATTTACAACAACGTTAATGGGGATTCCAATGGAATATCCTCGTTTGATTGGGAACATCATGTGCATTGTGCTACCCGATCGTCATCACGCTAATGTAAGCAAGATAAAGATCAAGTGTAATTAATAACCCGCTTTCCATATTATATGGGAAACAACAGGTAAGAGAAAAAGAAGACCCGGGAGACACTGAGAAGAACATTGATGAGAGAGGCAAGAGCAGCAGGATTCGGCTCCCTCAATGAGATAGAACTGCTTGCACAGAACAGAGACAAATGGCGAGATTTGATAAAATATCTTTAAAAGAAAACTGCTAGAACAAAAATTCAGATAGGAGAAGGTGTATCTTGGTCTACGCCCTATGGGCCGGCTACGGCTCGGAAGGTCAATAGATAGATAGATCCATATAATATATATAAATTGACGTCATCATTTGTTTGTGTGTTAATTTAACAATGAAATAACATTGTGTTAGTGTTACTATTCAATTATTAATAAATGTATGAAATAAAGAGCGATTAAAGTAAGCTTTAAAACAAATTGAAATCTGAACAACCTTTAACTTTTCTTTTCAAAAGGCAAAGGCAAGTTGACTTTTTGAGACTGAATGTTTCGTTTGGGGCTTTTATTTTTTATTTTATCTTTACTTATAATTTCTATATCTGGTGAAACTTTCACTTACTTTGGGTAACTTGTAGTTGTATTATTAATTAGATTATTTATTATTATGATAATAAAAAAATCAAACAAACTAATCTTACAATCTCAATATAATCCGTCCGGTGACCATTTCAATTCAAAAATTAATCAAGACACTTAGACTAACTTAGAGTAGACAGGCGTTGCCGTACCGTACCGTGCCGTACGACGGTACTATGGTCGCCTAACAACGCTGTAGCCGCTATTATTTTAACTATAAGCTGATTAAATACATTAGCTGTAAACAAATGACACCAACCAGAAGCGATCAAATGAAAATGATACGTCCATTAATGTTTTGTAATCCGATAGGTAACCAAATATAACCAGACGTACACTGCCGAAATGATACTATTGATACCGGTCCGAAGTTTGTACCAGAAGCTGCGGCTACTTCTGTCTGGTGGTTGGTCCGGTTGCCAGGTACGCAGTGCCGTTTAATGTCAAAGGAAACTTTGAGGTGGGAAATTGGGTGGTGTTCCAGAAACGAGAAACTTAGTGGGCGTATAAGAAGACTTATCAAACAACACAGAACTGGAGTCGTCAGTCGCTGGACACTGCTGGAGCTGCTGATGAGGAGATCTGAGCACATATGGACATGTTCGGAGTGCAATCATGATGACCCACAAATAACTCAATAAAAGAAAAGCCAAACATTATTATAGTTAGTCGAAGGCCACGGTATCACTACAAACAAGTCAAAATGCATGATTGCTCAACCGCCCGTGCCAATGGAATCATCATCATCATCATCATCATCACCTCTCTCTCTCTCTCTCTCTCTCTCTCTCTCTCTGTATCAAGACTCAATCAGAGTAGGATTTCAGACTCTCTCATGAAGTCAGCTGTCTGTTTAAGCGAATCGATTGCCCCATATAGTTTTTCTTCCAGGGAGGTGGGCGTGGACCACATTACTCTTCTCAAGACTGTGTACGGGGGGCAGAAGCAGAACATGTTTTGCAGTCATATTGTCCAGTGTACTGTGGCATAGGCTGGTTGTATCTATTTTGAATTTGGTGAACATGTGATTTCTCATTCTATTGTGGCCAGTGCGTAGGCGAAGTATGATGACTTGATCCCTCCTTGATAGTTGGTGGTATCCATCACTCTCGTTATGCTTTGGGTGTTCTCGTTTCCATTTTTCATGGAACTGACCCTTGAGGATGGATTTAGCTTCATCATAACTGAGCGGATGGTTCTCTTGTGGTAATCTCCCTCCCTCTTTAGCTACTTTGTCTGCGCGTTCGTTCCCGTGTATATTACAGTGTGATGGTATCCACTGAATGACTACTCTCTGGAAGTTATTGCATAGCTGGTCCAGGGTTGTTCTCAAGTCATCTAGTTCATTGTTCTTGGGGCTTTTTAGCGCTGATAGTACTGACAGTGCATCAGTCAGAATCACCAATTTATTGTGTATGTTATTTTTGTGTTGAGTAGCCAGTGTTGCACCATCTCTGATGGCCTCAGTTTCTGCTTTAAAGTTGTTTGAGAATTTTCCAGTAGCTAATGACTTGGTGATCTCGTCCTGATTATTCAACGTCAAGAACACACCTCCCTCTCCATTTCTGGTGGCATTTGTAGCAGAGCCATCTGTGTATATGTGGGACTAAGAGTCCTGTGGGTAGGTATCGTGTATGTGTTTTTCTGCTACGTGTTTTCTTTCTGTGTCTGATTGGGTGCCTTTTTTCATAATTCCTGAATCATCTGAATCAACAACTCATCGAATATCCAAAACAAATAAAGGCAGCTGCGGTCCCCATCATAGCAACCACAACACACGCCAAAAGACAAAAGGCTTGGCTGCACCGAAAGTGAACGCAACCGAATTGTCCCTCGTCATACGATAATTTATCGTTAGCAATCGGAATAACGAAACAGGATCCGGATGAAACTGTGTGCACAGAACACTAAATTCAGTAGCTCCGGATTATTCTAGCCCCGCATTCAATGCTTCGATACAATATTGTCACTCTCATTGGAACTTAATAAGCCCTGTCAAGTGTAAATTCTTTCAGCTTTGTTGCTGTTAAAATGGAGCCTTCAATCATTTCGTGGACAGCAAGAGTTCTGGTATAATGCTAAAAAAAATTAATAAGTGGTAAACAAGAATACGTATCAAGTTATGTGTGGAGACGACGCTTTAAAGTAAATGGATTATGTGGTCAGAATGGACAAAAGAAGACTCCAGGGTTAGCCCTTTATGTGGGGAGTGACTAAAGAAAACAAGGAAGTAAAAAAGAAACTCTAACACGAACAATTAATAGAGAGGGTTCAGCTATGGACATAAGAACAAAACAGGAAATACAAAACATAGCAATTAATCGCCAGAAAAAGAGTTTTGATTTCAGCCCGTTATACCGTCTTCGACCTGAGAGGAACTAACTAATCCCAACAAACGGGTCTGAAGCTGGCATTTTATTTATTGAAATTCGTTTAACTAATGCAAACAAGAAACGTACGATGGAGGTGATGGCAGTGACCAGGGCATTCATCTGGTTAGAGTCAAAAGACTACACCCACGCCTGCATACTGAATGATTCGATGAGTATGATAAAAAAAAGTGGAGGTAGGCTCTATACACATGCAATGGACAGAGTCATTGAAGAAGTCAAAAATACGTAATGTCACTTTGTCTACGTCCCTGGACATGTGGGAATACGGGGAAATGAAAGAGCAGACAGGTTGGCTAGCTGCGCTATCGTTGAGGACGGGCATTGAATGGTTCGGACGGACATCATCAATGCCCTTAGAAATATGAGAAAGGCACATGACTGCGATAACCATGAGTCCACGTCACTCCTTCGGATGAAAGAGATGGGAGTTAAGATGGGCACAGCCAGAAACGAAAAAACGTAGTGGGCGTGTAAGAAGACTTCTCAACAAACACAGAACTGAAGTCGTCAGTCGCTGGACACTGCGAGACTTGCCGCGGAGGGGATCTGAGCACCTATGTACATGTTCGGAGTACAATGTTGATGACCCGCAAATAACTCAATAACTCAATACAAGAAACGTAAATAATCTAGGAATTATTGAACGTCAAACTGGCACTTCAAGTTAGTGGTCGTGTTATGTGGCTAGCGCAGGAATCTGTCGGAAGTAGACAACAGTTGATGCAAACGGGTGGTCTTCCAGCTCTTGGAAAGATAAGACCTTCACTATGCTTCAAAATAAGGCCAATGAGCACCCTTGTTGTACAGATTATTCAACAAACTGAGATGCACGAACATTTACAGCAGAGTCATATACGAAAATACAATACTGAGTTATTAGCGGGTCATCATCATTGCACTCCGAACATGTCCATAGGTGTTCAGATCCCCTCCTCAGCAAGTCTCGCAGTGTCCAGCGACTGACGACGCCAGTTCTGTGTTGACGAAAATACAACATATAGAGATGAAATGTTATCGTAAGATTTTGGACTAATTTTACTTAGATCTTATCATGAATCACTGAAACAGACAGCAACCTTCGTAAGAGTCCGGAGTCTAAGCATGAAAGAGCCATGATCACAGACAAGAAGAAAAAGAAGAATATCGTATCACGAAAGAAAAAAAAATTCTCAAAATGATACAGCAGACAATCGAAATACATGATGATCTGTGACTATTGTGAAAAAGCGCAAAATGAAATGGTTTAGACACGTGGTTATGGTTATGGAAGGCCCCGGTATCACTGCAAACGAATTAAAATTCATAATTGCTCAACCGCCCGTGCCAGTGGAAACATCCGATTTACTATCTCATCTCCCAAATAAAGAAAGGTAGATGTAGTCCCCATCATAGCAGTCTAAGCACACGCCAACATACATAAGGCGAAACAGCACAGAAAGTGAACACAACCGTCTGTTCCCTGTCATTTGAAATCATCATTCATCGTAAACAATCGGAATATCGAAACACGATTAAAACAGATGAAACGCCCAGCTCACGGTGTGCACAGAGCACTTAACTCAGTAGCACCTGCAACAAGCCGGACTTGGAATATGAGGAAACTGCAACAAGGAACACTTTTCAGACATAGCCTTTAATGGTTCCTGCAGCCTATCCACCATATTGACCGGAAGTTCACGTCCTCCTGAAAATTATGATCGTCATATTTTTTTAATGTATAGCGCTTGATGATGTTTGGACATCGTTCTTGACCCCAAATCCAAACATATGAATCACAGTTAGTCATCGGATTATCCCCGTCGCAGATCAAACAACAAATTGTAAGATCTCACTGCAATGTAAATTTGTGAAATTATAAACCAGTTTTGGTTCTTTGGTTATGAAAGGCCCGGTATTACTGCAAACGAATTAAAATCCATAATTGCTGAACCGCCCGTGTCAGTGGAATCATCCGAATATTTTTTCTTCTTTCAATTTGTTTGAAATTGAAATTGACAGTGAAATTGAAATTGAAAAAAAAAACTGAATATATATACACCAGTTCACATGTCTACCCTCTATCTCACAGTAGTCCTCTTGAATCAATACAACATCCCTCCTGACTAACATGAAACTCCGGGAGTCACCCCGCTGCTACAAAGTCATGAACAAAGCTCCATCATTTCGCTTTTCATCATACGCGTACGGCCGGTCTAGGGATATACGATCAGCCATCGCGATGACGTAGCAAACACAACAATGGCTGCGCCCATAAATTACTCTAGTGAATGCAGCCAACAACGCACGAAACACAGTGCATGATCCTCAAAGTGAAACCTTCACTTGACTTGGCAGAGTAGTCCATATGTCATTTTGTTCAACTTCATCCTTAGTTCTACCTAATGAGGCTTCAAGAGGTTCATGAGAGCAAATGTTTCAAAAATTGATCAAATCCACACTTTCTGGTATGAAATATTCAGTTTGCCTCCACAAATGTTAGCAGAATTTAAAATGGAACATGTTCTAAGTAACTTGAATGTATCATACAAGAATCATAGTGATTATTTCTGAATAGATATGAATAAATACGGGATACAACTAAAATATCGCTGACACTCAGTTGTGAAAGGAACAGTCTGATCTCAGTCAAGAGGAAAAGGAATGGTTGGTCTCACTTGAGTCAGAGATGACTCAATTTATATTTGTTGCTTTTCTTAACCTATCAGAAGGTGGTTTTGTCTAGACCAGTGGTGGTCAACTGATGGTTGGCTGAGGGCAGGATTATAGCGGAGGGCAAGATTATAGCTGATGGCAGGATTATAGACGAGGGCAGGATTATAGCTGAGGGCAGGATTATAGCCGAGGGCAGGATTATAGCTGAGGGCAGGATTATAGCTGAGGGCAGGATTATAGCCGAGGGCAGGATTATAGCCGAGGACAGGATTATAGCTGAGGGCAGGATTATAGCTGAGGGCAGGATTATATACGGGGGCAGGATTATAGCCGAGGGCAGGATTATAGCTGAGGGCAGGATTATAGCCGAGGGCAGGATTATAGCCGAGGGCAGGATTATAGCCGAGGGCAGGATTATAGCTGAGGGCAGGATTATAGCCGAGGGCAGGATTATAGCCGAGGTTAGGACCAGAGGGCCACACTTTGGAGTATCATAAAAAATTACATGATGGGATTTAGTCTTCTTTTCATTTATCCTGTTCTGCTGTAGAAATGAGTGACCTTTGGCACCTATGATAGACGAATAACACAACATCAATTTGAAGCAGTAAATAAATAACCCTTTAAAAACATAATTAATGTAAGTAAGTACGGTATGTTTGTTTAGTGCGAAGCTACTGCTAATGGCAGTAAAATGGCAAAACAAAGAAATTTTAATTCTCAGACACTGCATTCTCCGGAAATGTTACATAAATATTATTTCCTCAGTTGTTTTTTTCTTCTTCTTCCAGTTGATACAGTACATATTCTATTATAGCTGTTTCCCCTCTTATTACATGGCCAAATATGTACACTACCGTCTCAAGTTACCATCGTTCTATGCATTTGAATTCATCATCATCGTGTGCCATACCGGTTGGCGTAGGCGATCATGCCCTTCCACAATTTTCTATCCACATTACATCGTATCATTTATGTTGTTGACTGTTGTCCATGTCATGACACCAAGTTATCTAGTATTTTATCTTTTTGTCGTCCGCGATCTCTCTTTCCTTTTAATTTGCCAGTTGTAAACAAGTATCCCAACTTTCCTCTTCTCATGATGTGCCCGAGAAATGTTGATTGTTTCTTTCTGATGTTTCTTAGAAGCTCCCTTTTTGTGTTGGCCTCTTTGAGAATTTCCTCGTTGATCTTTATAGCTGTCCAGGGAACTTTAAACATTCTCCTGAGAAATCCTATCTATGTGACCTCTAATCGTCTTTTCATTTGTTTGTCTACTGTCCATGATTCACTTCCAAAGGTCAGAATTTGTTCTATATAGCACCGATGAACTCTCTTTCTCACTTCCATTGACATAGATTTGTTGCATAAGATATTTTTCATTTTCTGAAATGCTATTTTGGCCTGAGCTATTCTGCCTTTTATTTCTGTGGTGCATCTTCCATCTGATGTTATAACTTTTTACTTACTCATGATGACAGTTTCTTTGATATGACCATTACTTCTCTAGGGCACACGGCTAGAAAAATCTCATGGCGAGACGCTGTGTCGAGGAGTACTGGTTCAATCCTGCTTCGAGCTGTCAATTATTCTTTGTTTTTTGCTGTTGATTATTTCTTTGATTTTTTCCGAGTATTGGAAACATTCCTCTTCCCCTTAAATGTTTCATCAAAATACCGTCACATATCAGCCAAACACAAACGAGAGTACCCTGTTTATCATGGGGTACACCCAGTGGCGTAGCTGGGAAGAAGCAAGCCGGCAAGCTGTCCACGGGCGTAGTATCAGGGGACACCAAATTTACCGCTGTTGCCTTTATTATATTTCTTTTTTTCAACCACCACATGCACTAAAACTATGCCACGAAATGCAGCTTTTAATTTTCTAAAACTCAAAAATTTATGTGAAAAATTGACGGACCCGTTATGGCTCACACCTTGTCACGAGGGGGTCAGGAATAGGCGTGAAAGCTGACTTTGTCGGTTGTCCACGAACGCTGAAATCTATAGATTTTCAGCAGCTTCGCTTGATTTTAGCTATCTGTGCCTATTTCCCTATATTGGACCGCAATTGCCATTTTCAAATGTGTAGCTAAAGCTCTACTATTAAGAAAAGAAGGTGGACATATGTCGGGCATGTTTTAGAAGAATCGACCAGAGAATTACTAAGCAGCTCTCAAATAGGAAACATCACGTAACAGGAAAAGAGAACGATGTCCAGAAACACTGAAAAGAACTCTAACAAAAGAGTCAAGGATAACAGGCATAGACTCTCTCTCTATAATAGAACAGCTTTCCCAGAATAGAGACAATTGGCGGGAGATTCTACGAACCGCACGTGCCATCTAATGGCGCTGGAAGGGTTAAAGGTCAAGAAGCTAAAGCTACACCTTTATTGGTTGGAAACATTTATACTGGTCACAGCCAACTATAGATTTTATAAGGCCCACGTTCAGAAAATAAAACCGGAAAACCCGACCAACTACCGTGACGTTATCAACTGCTGGGTACACCGTGTTGAAGGTGACGTCCCTGACAATGTAAAGGGTAATTAGTCCTCGTGCACGCGCTCTCTTCTAATCCGCTCGTTCTTTCTATATTGTTATACCATTGTCCACATTGAAAGACAATCTCCTAGCAGGACAATTTTGACGGTAATGTTATCCAATAAGTTTTTCACGCGCTCGACCGTAGATAAAATGTAGGTTTTGGATTGAATACAACCGTAAATGGCGCAGATGTGGACTGAACGGGGGGGGGGGGGGGGGGGGGGGGGGCAGCCACATTTGTGACGTTTGTTATCTTTGCGAACGAGGCGGTTGTGGGTAAAATGACGTCAGCTGTCTATATCTCGCATAACTGAAAACATCACAAACTTTGGGTGATTCCAGGATTTTTCATCTCAGCCCGCAGGCCTTTGTAAAACTATAGATGGCAGTGGATGTGTTGTTTTTAATGAAAGTCGAGTTTGAATAGTTATACGCTGTTAAATCATTTATACAGACACGAATCTGCAATACGTCACCAAAGGAGTGCCTGGACATTTACAGCACGCTCGGCAGGCAGAATAGTCAAAGAAGACAGTGGTACATACGTTATAACCACGAGTAGCATGACGATGGAGGTGATGACAGTGACCAGTGTATTCATCTGGTTAGAGTCACAAGACTACACCCACGCATGTATACTGAGTGATTCGATGAGCAAGATAAGAAAAGTGGAGGCGAGCTCTGCAGTATGCGATGGGTAGAGTCATTACAGAAGTCAAAGTACATAAGGTCACCTTTGTCTACGTCTCAGAACATGCGGAAGTACGGGGAAATGAAAGAGCAAACAGGTTGGCTAGCTGCGTTATCGTTGAGTTCGGTCAACCAATGGATCGGGCGGACATCATCAATAAAGGGTAAAGTACAAGACTTGAACGTCTTAGTACGCGAGTTTACACCCATATGTGCTCGGCCGCCTATCCAGAAATGTTCGGAGATTTCTGTATAGTGTCGCCTCAAGCATTGAAACTCACGATGCGAAGCAACATTCCTCACCTTCCCAGGGTAATACCCTGGTACCCATTTCTGCCAACGGCTGGGTCGACCGTGGGGGTATTTTTTTCTTCCAACCACGAATAAAGTTCACACTGCTCCCAGCGGGAATCGAACACGGGTTGTCCGAACGTAGGTAGCCCAGTAGGGTGATTTTCCCAACTCGGCTACCGAGGACCCCACAATGCCCTCCGGGAAATGGGAAGGGCACATTACTTCGACAACCATGAGTCCACGTCACTCCTTCGATTGAAAGAGATGGGAGTTAAGATGGGCACAGCCAGAAACGAGAAACTTAGTGGACGTGTAGGAAGACTAATCAACTAAAAAACAGAACTGCAGTCGTCAGTGGCTGGACACTGCGAGACTTGCTGAGGAGGGGGATCTGAGCACTTATGGATATTAGTGCAGTCAATGCAGTGATGATGGCCCTCAAATAACTAAATAACGCTGTTAAATTTTGTCTGCATTTTATCCATGCTCGGTCTACATATATGATCGCATACGCCAAAGGTATGGTATATGATGATGTTGAAAAGGCAAGCATGTAATTCTCTGTGACAACAGAAGAACCAAGCATAGCAAGGGCCCACGTCTTAATATCCAAAGCGACTACTCTGGTTTGATAATACAATCTGCAACTGAAATCGAATGAGTTCAGAGTAAAGGTTCATTCTGCTATACAAAGAAGGATGGAGGTGACGACAGAGATCGGTTCCTGAGGTTAAAAAATAACTGGGAACCAGTACACAGCCAACAATAGATTTACTTAGGCCTGCGTGCTGAGAGGGGATTTCCGGAAAACCACAAACTAGCGTGACGTTTTCAACTTTGCGAGCAGGGGTGGTTGTGGGTAGAGTGAAGTCAGCCGTCTATAGCTACCATAGTTGAAACGTCACGGTAGGTGGTCGGGCTTTCCGGTTTTATTTTCTGCCCGTCGACCTTAGTCAATCTATAGTTGGCTGTGGCCAGTATAAGTGTTTATAACCAATAAAGGTGTAGCTTTAGTTTCTTGACCTTTAACCCTACCAGCGCCATTAGATGGCACGTGCGGTTCGTAGAATCTCCCGCCAATTGTCTCTATTCTGGGAAAGCTATTCTATTATAGACAGTGAGTCTATGTCTGCTAACCTGGACTCTTTTGTTAGAGTTCTTTTCAGTGTTTCTGGAAATCGTTCTCTTTTCCTGTGACCCGATGTTTCCTATTAGAGAGCTGCTTAGTAACTCTGCGATCAGGACTCAATCAGAGTAGGATTGCAGACTCTCACATGAAGTCAGCTGTCAGGTTAAGTGTGTTGATGGTCCCCACAGACAGAACATCACAATTAAAGTCTACCAGATCCACTCTGATTGAACACCCGTTAAAACGTTGCATTGTGTTCTGCCTGGACATATATGGTTATATTGATGATAGGCGGCACAAAATTAAAACAATGTTGTGGTTTAATGACGCCTTCTGCTGGAACAACAGACAAGTCATCAAAACCAAAGCATAAATCTAAGCAGAAACTCATCATCATCATCAAGTACCGGGCCTGCTGGCGTAGGTGATCATGTCTCTCCACAACTTTCGATCTTGACAGTTATTTATCATTTCTGTTGTTAACCTTCTGCCAAGCCATTCTCTTAAGCTGTTGAGAATCTTTACTTGTTGCTTTCCTCTATCACTTCGTCCCTCAATTTGTCCAGTTGTTACAATATACTCCAGTTGTTCCCTTCTCATTACATGGCCAAAAAATGATGATAGTTTTTTCCTAATATTGGAAATTAGCTCTCTTTTGCTTTGGCCTCTTTCAGAATGTTTTCATTACTCTTCTTAGCTGTCCATGGTATTCTCAACATTCTGAAACTGAATAAAACATCAAGCCAAACTGAAACTAACTAAAACATAAAACATTCATTTTTATCTCTGTGCAAATTTCGTGCAAGTTTGGTTTGAAAATTATAAGAGAGAGGGAGAGATGCATACAGTCAGTTGGAAAGGTCAACAGGCTTCAATGTCTCAGCCTTTGAATAAAAAGATGGGCCGGAATCTGGAACAGCGTATAAGGGGCTGGGTGGAAAAAACCCACAATAATATGCATATACCCTGCACGTATGCACTCAAACATATATACACATTACAGATTTATGTCTGCGAAAATGTTAATTCATCACAGGCCAGAAAAAGTGGACTCAAAAAGTAATCTAGTTAAATTCCTTATTTAATTATCTCTTTTATTCTCTACAAAGTAGATTTGATCACCATTTTATGTTTCACTCTGCAACATCCATATTTCAATCGCCACAATAATCAACTATTAGAAGCATAACAGAACATGATTAACATTCTATACTACAAATCTTATATATATATATATATATATATATATATATATATAGCATGAAACATATCAAAAAGTAAATATGTAAAATCCGATTTAAAAAAAAATTATTTATAAAAAATATTTCAAACTATAAAAAGTAAATATTACATGTAAAAAAATTAAAATAAATATTGCATATCTGATATCTGTAAAAACTACAGAATTAATTGAACAAAGCATACAAAAAGGAAATATATAATAACATTATTAAATCTCTGAAACATTACAAATAGATTATAAATTTACACGTCTAATAAAATCCAAATGATCATATAACAAGACAGAAAACAATTCCCACAATCCACAGTCTTTTCTCCTTCTTTATTCTGTGAGCTCTGATCTGAGTATAGGGCACCTACACTCACAAGTGATATCCACCCAATCTGGTCTAGAACAAGCATGGACAACTCTCACCGGACTTAGCAGAAGTTATCATTTCATTATATATTATTCATCGCCATGTTCCAAATGGTTTGCTTCCTCTTCGTTTGCCAGGTAGTATTTATATTAATGCTAGTTGCTGATGACTACAACTCATATAACTACCAAAAAAAAAAAAAAAAAAATAAGAATACAAAAACACAGGCCTTAAAAATGTCCTCTAAAAAATGGATAGAATAGATTGACTAAACTTGGGGGCAAGAACCAAACAGCAGAAGAGTTGGAAGCTTTCAACGACTCATAGCTGATGACTTGCACCAGGATTTGTGAACCAGAATGATCCTAACCCTTCTCCACCTCAGGATGCATCTAGAAAACAGACTAACCTATCTATATCTAACAGACTAACCTATCTGGTTTGCTCAAGTGAGTAGGGATAAAAGAGGGAAGACAACCCGGTACTCAAAAATAGTGTGCTGAAGTTGGATGTTTTGGGCTGAAAGGCTCAAATATCACAGTAGAGGATTGGTTGGTCTAGAGGCAAGATGCCAGCTTGAAATCTGCTGGGATTTTTAGTTATGATTTCTCTCTGTGGCAAACACCCCTGGTCTCAGCAGTGAGGCCCGGCTTGAAATGTCAATTACTCATTGACGGAAAAAATAAGAGTACCTCCGAAATTGGAGTTATCTGCCTGTGCAACGAGGGACCCCTGTGCCCACGGCTGCCAGGGAAAAATAAATTAACAAGCAAAATTCAGTTTCTAGTCTCTAGGGACTTCATCAGAGGTATAACCTGGTGAATGAAACAAAATATTAAAAAATATCACAGTTTTACTGCAATCCATAACACAACTCATCTATGCCCAATGTCCTTTAAGGACACATAACGAAGAGGTCAGTCAGTTTCTTTAGTAGTCATCAGGTAACAAACAAAGAGGTCAATCAGTTTCTTTAGTAGTCATCAGGTAACAAACGAAGAGGTCAATCAGTTTCTTTAGTAGTCATCAGGTAACAAACGAAGAGGTCAATCAGTTTCTTTAGTAGTCATCAGGTAACAAACGAAGAGGTCAATCAGTTTCTTTAGTAGTCATTAGGTGACAAACGAAGAGGTCAGTCAGTTTCTTTAGTAGTCATCAGGTAACAAACGAAGAGGTCAATCAGTTTCTTTAGTAGTCATCAGGTAACAAACGAAGAGGTCAGTCAGTTTCTTTAGTAGTCATCAGGTAACAAACAAAGAGGTCAATCAGTTTCTTTAGTAGTCATCAGGTAACAAACGAAGAGGTCAATCAGTTTCTTTAGTAGTCATTAGGTGACAAACGAAGAGGTCAATCAGTTTCTTTAGTAGTCATCAGGTAACAAACGAAGAGGTCAATCAGTTTCTTAGTAGTCATTAGGTGACAAACGAAGAGGTCAGTCAGTTTCTTTAGTAGTCATCAGGTAACAAACAAAGAGGTCAATCAGTTTCTTTAGTAGTCATCAGGTAACAAACGAAGAGGTCAATCAGTTTCTTTAGTAGTCATCAGGTAACAAACGAAGAGGTCAATCAGTTTCTTTAGTAGTCATCAGGTAACAAACGAAGAGGTCAATCAGTTTCTTTAGTAGTCATCAGGTGGCAAACAAAGAGGTCAATCAGTTTCTTTAGTAGTCATTAGGTGACAAACGAAGAGGTCAGTCAGTTTCTTCAGTAGTCATCAGGTGGCAAACAAAGAGGTCAATCAGTTCCTTTAGTAGTCATCAGGTAACAAACGAAGAGGTCAATCAGTTTCTTTAGTAGTCATCAGGTGGCAAACAAAGAGGTCAATCAGTTTCTTTAGTAGTCATTGGGTGACAAACGAAGAGGTCAGTCAGTTTCTTCAGTAGTCATCAGGTGGCAAACAAAGAGGTCAATCAGTTCCTTTAGTAGTCATTAGGTGACAAACGAAGAGGTCAGTCAGTTCCTTTAGTAGTCATTAGGTGACAAATGAAGAGGTCAATCAGTTCCTTTAGTAGTCATTAGGTGACAAATGAAGAGGTCAATCAGTTCCTTTAGTAGTCATTAGGTGACAAACGAAGAGGTCAGTCAGTTCCTTTAGTAGTCATTAGGTGACAAATGAAGAGGTCAATCAGTTCCTTTAGTAGCCATTAGGTGACAAATGAAGAGGTCAGTCAGTTCCTTTAGTAGTCATTAGGTGACAAATGAAGAGGTCAATCAGTTTCTTTAGTAGTCATCAGGTAACAAACGAAGAGGTCAATCAGTTTCTTTAGTAGTCATTAGGTGACAAACGAAGAGGTCAGTCAGTTCCTTTAGTAGCCATTAGGTGACAAATGAAGAGGTCAATCAGTTCCTTTAGTAGCCATTAGGTGACAAATGAAGAGGTCAATCAGTTCCTTTAGTAGTCATTAGGTGACAAATGAAGAGGTCAGTCAGTTCCTTTAGTAGCCATTAGGTGACAAATGAAGAGGTCAATCAGTTCCTTTAGTAGCCATTAGGTGACAAATGAAGAGGTCAATCAGTTCCTTTAGTAGTCATTAGGTGACAAATGAAGAGGTCAATCAGTTCCTTTAGTAGTCATTAGGTGACAAATGAAGAGGTCAATCAGTTCCTTTAGTAGTCATTAGGTGACAAATGAAGAGGTCAATCAGTTCCTTTAGTAGCCATTAGGTGACAAATGAAGAGGTCAGTCAGTTCCTTTAGTAGCCATTAGGTGACAAATGAAGAGGTCAATCAGTTCCTTTAGTAGTCATTAGGTGACAAATGAAGAGGTCAATCAGTTTCTTTAGTAGCCATTAGGTGACAAATGAAGAGGTCAATCAGTTCCTTAGTAGTCATTAGGTGACAAATGAAGAGGTCAGTCAGTTCCTTTAGTAGTCATTAGGTGACAAATGAAGAGGTCAGTCAGTTCCTTTAGTAGCCATTAGGTGACAAATGAAGAGGTCAGTCAGTTCCTTTAGTAGTCATTAGGTGACAAATGAAGAGGTCAGTCAGTTCCTTTAGTAGTCATTAGGTGACAAATGAAGAGGTCAGTCAGTTCCTTTAGTAGTCATTAGGTGACAAATGAAGAGGTCAGTCAGTTCCTTTAGTAGCCATTAGGTGACAAATGAAGAGGTCAGTCAGTTCCTTTAGTAGTCATTGGGTGACAAATGAAGAGGTCAGTCAGTTCCTTTAGTAGTCATCAGGTGACAAACGAAGAGGTCAGTCAGTTCCTTTAGTAGTCATTAGGTGACAAATGAAGAGGTCAGTCAGTTCCTTTAGTAGTCATTAGGTGACAAATGAAGAGGTCAATCAGTTTCTTTAGTAGCCATTAGGTGACAAATGAAGAGGTCAATCAGTTCCTTTAGTAGTCATTAGGTGACAAATGAAGAGGTCAGTCAGTTCCTTTAGTAGTCATTAGGTGACAAATGAAGAGGTCAGTCAGTTCCTTTAGTAGCCATTAGGTGACAAATGAAGAGGTCAGTCAGTTTCTTTAGTAGCCATTAGGTGACAAATGAAGAGGTCAGTCAGTTTCTTTAGTAGCCATTAGGTGACAAATGAAGAGGTCAGTCAGTTTCTTTAGTAGCCATTAGGTGACAAATGAAGAGGTCAGTCAGTTCCTTTAGTAGCCATTAGGTGACAAATGAAGAGGTCAGTCAGTTTCTTTAGTAGCCATTAGGTGACAAATGAAGAGGTCAGTCAGTTCCTTTAGTAGTCATTAGGTGACAAATGAAGAGGTCAATCAGTTCCTTTAGTAGTCATCAGGTGACAAACAAAGAGGTCAATCAGTTTCTTTAGTAGTCATTAGGTGACAAACGAAGAGGTCAGTCAGTTCCTTTAGTAGTCATTGGGTGACAAATGAAGAGGTCAGTCAGTTCCTTTAGTAGTCATTAGGTGACAAATGAAGAGGTCAATCAGTTCCTTTAGTAGTCATTAGGTGACAAATGAAGAGGTCAGTCAGTTCCTTTAGTAGTCATTAGGTGACAAATGAAGAGGTCAGTCAGTTCCTTTAGTAGTCATTAGGTGACAAATGAAGAGGTCAATCAGTTCCTTTAGTAGTCATTAGGTGACAAATGAAGAGGTCAGTCAGTTCCTTTAGTAGTCATTAGGTGACAAATGAAGAGGTCAATCAGTTCCTTTAGTAGTCATTAGGTGACAAATGAAGAGGTCAGTCAGTTCCTTTAGTAGTCATTAGGTGACAAATGAAGAGGTCAGTCAGTTCCTTTAGTAGTCATTAGGTGACAAATGAAGAGGTCAGTCAGTTCCTTTAGTAGTCATTAGGTGACAAATGAAGAGGTCAATCAGTTCCTTTAGTAGTCATTAGGTGACAAATGAAGAGGTCAGTCAGTTCCTTTAGTAGTCATTAGGTGACAAATGAAGAGGTCAATCAGTTCCTTTAGTAGTCATTAGGTGACAAATGAAGAGGTCAGTCAGTTCCTTTAGTAGTCATTAGGTGACAAATGAAGAGGTCAGTCAGTTCCTTTAGTAGTCATTAGGTGACAAATGAAGAGGTCAATCAGTTCCTTTAGTAGTCATTAGGTGACAAATGAAGAGGTCAGTCAGTTCCTTTAGTAGCCATTAGGTGACAAATGAAGAGGTCAGTCAGTTCCTTTAGTAGTCATTAGGTGACAAATGAAGAGGTCAGTCAGTTCCTTTAGTAGCCATTAGGTGACAAATGAAGAGGTCAGTCAGTTTCTTTAGTAGTCATTAGGTGACAAATGAAGAGGTCAGTCAGTTCCTTTAGTAGCCATTAGGTGACAAATGAAGAGGTCAGTCAGTTCCTTTAGTAGTCATTAGGTGACAAATGAAGAGGTCAGTCAGTTCCTTTAGTAGTCATTAGGTGACAAATGAAGAGGTCAATCAGTTTCTTTAGTAGTCATCAGGTGACAAACAAAGAGGTCAATCAGTTTCTTTAGTAGTCATTAGGTGACAAACGAAGAGGTCAGTCAGTTTCTTTAGTAGTCATTAGGTGACAAATGAAGAGGTCAGTCAGTTCCTTTAGTAGTCATCAGGTAACAAACGAAGAGGTCAATCAGTTTCTTTAGTAGTCATCAGGTGGCAAACAAAGAGGTCAATCAGTTTCTTTAGTAGTCATTAGGTGACAAACGAAGAGGTCAGTCAGTTCCTTTAGTAGTCATTGGGTGACAAACGAAGAGGTCAGTCAGTTTCTTTAGTAGTCATTGGGTGACAAACGAAGAGGTCAGTCAGTTCCTTTAGTAGTCATTAGGTGACAAACGAAGAGGTCAGTCAGTTCCTTTAGTAGTCATTAGGTGACAAACAAAGAGGTCAGTCAGTTCCTTTAGTAGTCATCAGGTAACAAACGAAGAGGTCAGTCAGTTCCTTTAGTAGTCATTAGGTGACAAATGAAGAGGTCAGTCAGTTCCTTTAGTAGTCATTGGGTGACAAATGAAGAGGTCAGTCAGTTCCTTTAGTAGTCATTGGGTGACAAATGAAGAGGTCAGTCAGTTCCTTTAGTAGTCATTGGGTGACAAATGAAGAGGTCAGTCAGTTCCTTTAGTAGTCATTGGGTGACAAATGAAGAGGTCAGTCAGTTCCTTTAGTAGTCATCAGGTAACAAACGAAGAGGTCAGTCAGTTCCTTTAGTAGTCATTAGGTGACAAATGAAGAGGTCAGTCAGTTCCTTTAGTAGTCATTAGGTGACAAACGAAGAGGTCAGTCAGTTCCTTTAGTAGTCATTAGGTAACAAACGAAGAGGTCAGTCAGTTCCTTTAGTAGTCATTAGGTGACAAATGAAGAGGTCAGTCAGTTCCTTTAGTAGTCATCAGGTAACAAACGAAGAGGTCAGTCAGTTCCTTTAGTAGTCATCAGGTAACAAACGAAGAGGTCAGTCAGTTCCTTTAGTAGTCATTAGGTGACAAATGAAGAGGTCAGTCAGTTCCTTTAGTAGTCATTGGGTGACAAATGAAGAGGTCAATCAGTTCCTTTAGTAGTCATTGGGTGACAAACAAAGAGGTCAGTCAGTTCCTTTAGTAGTCATTGGGTGACAAACGAAGAGGTCAGTCAGTTTCTTCAGTAGTCATCAGGTGGCAAACAAAGAGGTCAATCAGTTCCTTTAGTAGTCATTAGGTGACAAACGAAGAGGTCAGTCAGTTCCTTTAGTAGTCATTAGGTGACAAATGAAGAGGTCAGTCAGTTCCTTTAGTAGTCATCAGGTAACAAACGAAGAGGTCAATCAGTTCCTTTAGTAGTCATCAGGTGGCAAACAAAGAGGTCAATCAGTTTCTTTAGTAGTCATTAGGTGACAAACGAAGAGGTCAGTCAGTTCCTTTAGTAGTCATTGGGTGACAAATGAAGAGGTCAGTCAGTTCCTTTAGTAGCCATTAGGTGACAAATGAAGAGGTCAGTCAGTTCCTTTAGTAGTCATTGGGTGACAAATGAAGAGGTCAATCAGTTCCTTTAGTAGTCATTGGGTGACAAATGAAGAGGTCAATCAGTTCCTTTAGTAGTCATTGGGTGACAAATGAAGAGGTCAGTCAGTTCCTTTAGTAGTCATTGGGTGACAAATGAAGAGGTCAATCAGTTCCTTTAGTAGTCATTAGGTGACAAATGAAGAGGTCAGTCAGTTCCTTTAGTAGTCATTAGGTGACAAATGAAGAGGTCAGTCAGTTCCTTTAGTAGTCATTAGGTGACAAATGAAGAGGTCAATCAGTTCCTTTAGTAGTCATTAGGTGACAAATGAAGAGGTCAGTCAGTTCCTTTAGTAGTCATTAGGTGACAAATGAAGAGGTCAGTCAGTTCCTTTAGTAGTCATTGGGTGACAAATGAAGAGGTCAGTCAGTTCCTTTAGTAGTCATCAGGTAACAAACGAAGAGGTCAGTCAGTTCCTTTAGTAGTCATTAGGTGACAAATGAAGAGGTCAGTCAGTTCCTTTAGTAGTCATTAGGTGACAAATGAAGAGGTCAGTCAGTTCCTTTAGTAGTCATTAGGTAACAAACGAAGAGGTCAGTCAGTTCCTTTAGTAGTCATCAGGTAACAAACGAAGAGGTCAGTCAGTTCCTTTAGTAGTCATTAGGTGACAAATGAAGAGGTCAGTCAGTTCCTTTAGTAGTCATTGGGTGACAAATGAAGAGGTCAGTCAGTTCCTTTAGTAGTCATTGGGTGACAAATGAAGAGGTCAGTCAGTTCCTTTAGTAGTCATTGGGTGACAAATGAAGAGGTCAGTCAGTTCCTTTAGTAGTCATTGGGTGACAAATGAAGAGGTCAGTCAGTTCCTTTAGTAGTCATCAGGTAACAAACGAAGAGGTCAGTCAGTTCCTTTAGTAGTCATTAGGTGACAAATGAAGAGGTCAGTCAGTTCCTTTAGTAGTCATTAGGTGACAAACGAAGAGGTCAGTCAGTTCCTTTAGTAGTCATTAGGTAACAAACGAAGAGGTCAGTCAGTTCCTTTAGTAGTCATTAGGTGACAAATGAAGAGGTCAGTCAGTTCCTTTAGTAGTCATCAGGTAACAAACGAAGAGGTCAGTCAGTTCCTTTAGTAGTCATCAGGTAACAAACGAAGAGGTCAGTCAGTTCCTTTAGTAGTCATTAGGTGACAAATGAAGAGGTCAGTCAGTTCCTTTAGTAGTCATTAGGTGACAAATGAAGAGGTCAATCAGTTTCTTTAGTAGTCATTAGGTGACAAATGAAGAGGTCAGTCAGTTCCTTTAGTAGTCATTGGGTGACAAATGAAGAGGTCAGTCAGTTCCTTTAGTAGTCATTAGGTGACAAATGAAGAGGTCAGTCAGTTCCTTTAGTAGTCATTGGGTGACAAATGAAGAGGTCAGTCAGTTCCTTTAGTAGTCATTAGGTGACAAATGAAGAGGTCAATCAGTTCCTTTAGTAGTCATTGGGTGACAAATGAAGAGGTCAATCAGTTCCTTTAGTAGTCATTAGGTGACAAATGAAGAGGTCAATCAGTTCCTTTAGTAGTCATTAGGTGACAAATGAAGAGGTCAATCAGTTCCTTTAGTAGTCATTAGGTGACAAATGAAGAGGTCAATCAGTTCCTTTAGTAGTCATTAGGTGACAAACGAAGAGGTCAGTCAGTTCCTTTAGTAGCCATTAGGTGACAAATGAAGAGGTCAATCAGTTCCTTTAGTAGCCATTAGGTGACAAATGAAGAGGTCAATCAGTTCCTTTAGTAGCCATTAGGTGACAAATGAAGAGGTCAATCAGTTCCTTTAGTAGTCATTAGGTGACAAATGAAGAGGTCAGTCAGTTCCTTTAGTAGCCATTAGGTGACAAATGAAGAGGTCAATCAGTTCCTTTAGTAGTCATTAGTGACAAATGAAGAGGTCAGTCAGTTCCTTTAGTAGCCATTAGGTGACAAATGAAGAGGTCAATCAGTTCCTTTAGTAGCCATTAGGTGACAAATGAAGAGGTCAATCAGTTCCTTTAGTAGCCATTAGGTGACAAATGAAGAGGTCAATCAGTTCCTTTAGTAGCCATTAGGTGACAAATGAAGAGGTCAATCAGTTCCTTTAGTAGTCATTAGGTGACAAATGAAGAGGTCAGTCAGTTCCTTTAGTAGCCATTAGGTGACAAATGAAGAGGTCAATCAGTTCCTTTAGTAGTCATTAGGTGACAAATGAAGAGGTCAATCAGTTCCTTTAGTAGTCATTAGGTGACAAATGAAGAGGTCAATCAGTTCCTTTAGTAGTCATTAGGTGACAAATGAAGAGGTCAGTCAGTTCCTTTAGTAGTCATTAGGTGACAAATGAAGAGGTCAGTCAGTTCCTTTAGTAGTCATTAGGTGACAAATGAAGAGGTCAATCAGTTCCTTTAGTAGTCATTAGGTGACAAATGAAGAGGTCAGTCAGTTCCTTTAGTAGTCATTAGGTGACAAATGAAGAGGTCAATCAGTTCCTTTAGTAGTCATTAGGTGACAAATGAAGAGGTCAATCAGTTCCTTTAGTAGTCATTAGGTGACAAACGAAGAGGTCAATCAGTTCCTTTAGTAGTCATTAGGTGACAAATGAAGAGGTCAATCAGTTCCTTTAGTAGTCATTAGGTGACAAATGAAGAGGTCAATCAGTTCCTTTAGTAGTCATTAGGTGACAAACGAAGAGGTCAATCAGTTCCTTTAGTAGTCATTATTACATTACATTACCTTTATTACATTATATTATAATACATTACATTATGTTATGTTATGTCTTTTCTCAATACTTCCTAAGGTTATGTTAATAAGGCTACGGTTAAGGTTGATCGATGGCTTGACAAGCTGTCATTGTAAAAAGTATTGTTATGGAAACAGCGCCATATATTTTAGAGCAGTGATCTCTGCAATATGTGCTACTTTGGCACGCAAGGTTTCTGTTTTTCAGATTGTGGCTCTGCCCTATGTGCCGTCTTCGGCTCGAAAGGACAATAGATAGATAGATAGAATGTAATAATAGACTAAACTGTCCCCAGTCAGTAGACACAAGACTGTCTCCAGTCGGTAGACACAAGACTGTCTCCAGTCGGTAGACACAAGACTGTCTCCAGTCAGTAGACACAAGACTGTCTCCAGTCAGTAGACACAAGACTGTCCCCAGTCAGTAGACACAAGACTGTCCCCAGTCAGTAGACACAAGTCTGTCTCCAGTCAGTAGACACAAGACTGTCTCCAGTCAGTAGACACAAGACTGTCTCCAGTCAGTAGACACAAGTCTGTCTCCAGTCAGTAGACACAAGACTGTCTCCAGTCAGTAGACACAAGACTGTCTCCAGTCAGTAGACACAAGTCTGTCTCCAGTCAGTAGACACAAGACTGTCCCCAGTCGGTAGACACAAGACTGTCCCCAGTTGGTAGATACAAGTCTGTCTCCAGTCGGTAGACACAAGACTGTCTCCAGTCAGTAGACACAAGTCTGTCTCCAGTCAGTAGACACAAGTCTGTCTCCAGTCAGTAGACACAAGTTTGTCTCCAGTCAGTAGACACAAGACTGTCTCCAGTCGGTAGATACAAGACTGTCTCCAGTCGGTAGATACAAGTCTGCTCCAGTCAGTAGACACAAGTCTGTCTCCAGTCAGTAGATACAAGACTGTCTCCAGTTGGTAGATACAAGACTGTCTCCAGTTGGTAGATACAAGACTGTCTCCAGTTGGTAGAGTTTAGGAGAAAATAAAGGACTATCATCCACTACCTTGAAAGAGAAACAATGGCAAAAATGAAATGCTAAAATAGACAGCAGACTTTGTATGAGAATATAGAATCCCAGTCTGACTAGTCATGATTGAAGAAGTTACCTCAGAAGACTGAGTTATCTGCCTGTGCGGCAAGGGACCCCTGTGCATACGGCTGCCAGGAAAAAATAGATTAACACGCAAAATTCAGTTCCTAGTCTCTAGTGATTTCGTCAGAGGTAAAAACTGGCGACTCTTTGATATCTCATAGGTTGTATGTGTATCTAGCTGGTATGGTTTACCACCCTCTTTCCCAGCTTGTCTGTTTCATCATTTCCAGGAATATTGGTATGAGATAGAATTAGCTGAATCACAACTTTTCTACAATTTTAGTACAGCTTGTGCAATGTAACTCTTAAATCATTTTGATCTTCATTTGTATTACTCCTCAGTGCTTGAATTACTAACAGTGTCTGTGAATGTTTTCTTTTTTCTTTTTCTCATTCAAGAGAGTTTCAGTTGTAGCATTCAGGACAGGTTTTGCGAGTGTCTTAAAATTATTAAAAAATTATGTTAGTATGTGCACATGAAGACACTACTACAGTGAGCTGTGACTGAATTCTGTTTAGAAGTACTGATTGAAATAATTACTTATTTATAATCAATCACATATGCTGGGTAGCACTGGTCAATGGAAAATACAATGTACATTTTGGTATCTAAAAGATTGTTAACACAGCTGTCATACATCCTTCCACTTGTGTCATATGGAGGACGGGAGAATTTACGATCTCCTTTTGTAGGTCGCCCACAAAGGACACTTGCTAGGAACAGTGAATTTTCGGCGTATTTCTGCGAATACGCAGCATATAAGCTGAAGTAGGTGCCTGTAGGATAAAAATAAAAGTTTTGAGTTTAATTTATATATCAACTATAACATTAACAGCATCACAAAAATTCAATTTTAATTAATAACATACAAAATTAGTCTTCTTCATCATTTTCTTCTTTCCTTCCTCATTTGCCTTTCAGCGTCAAGGGGAGATATAATTTGCGGTATTTTGCTCTTCCGCTGATGTCTAGCCCGCTGATGTCTAGCCCGCTGATGTCTAGCCCGCTGATGTCTAGCCCGCTGATGTCTAGCCCGCTGATGTCTAGCCCGCTGATGTCTAGCCCGCTGATGTCTAGCCCGCTGATGTCTAGCCCGCTGATGTCTAGCCCGCTTGGATAACGACAATAAACAGGAGGTCCTGTGTGCACTCACACACATTAGAGAACCCTAAGCAGTTAAAATAAAAAAAGAATAGGCCATAAACATGGCCGCTGCCTGGGCAAAATTTTCAGGAAACCTGCCCACACTATGAATCCTAGGCCATGCTATGGAGTTCGTGCATGTGATCCAGGATTTTCCCCAGGGGGATATTGGAGCACCTGTGGATTCATTCAGTGTGCAGTGATGATGAACCTAATAACAACAACAACAACAAGAACAGAGAAATCCTGGAACCCTTTGGTGGTAAGACAGCTGAAAAAAATTAAGCAGATTATTAGAAATATGTAGCCAAAATGACATATACATTCTTCAAACACAGATCTAGTACAAGTGGAGCAACCCAAATTGAAGAAGCCAGATAGATTTTATACTAGCATGAAGAAAAGAGTAAAATTAAAGAGAAAAGGCTAAGACCAAATACAGAACTACAATCAGATCAGTGACTCCCAAATGGGCTTCTGGGAAAATAGAGGATCTACTGATGCACTATTTACCCTAAAACAGCTAGCAGAAAAGATGACAGAACACAATCAAAATGTTTACACAGCTTTCACAGGCCAAGAAAATGCATTAAAAAAGAGTAAACAGAAAACAGCTATGGGAGATACTAACAACATATGGAGTAAGTTAGCATCTAACCAACCTAACTAAAAGTCTCTACATCAACAGCAGCTGCACAGTCAGAACAGCAACAGGTTACACAGACCAATTCAAAGTTAGAACAGGAGTAAGACAGAGGTGCGTACTATCCCTCCTATTGTTTATTACCTACATGGACTACATATGGAAGCTAGCCAACTCATCTGAAACAAATGAGATTAACAAACATATATATGCAGATGATCAGGCATTAATATATGGAAAAATAGAAGACCTACAAGAGCACTAAAATAGACCAAACAGCATAAGCACTCAATACAACATGAAAATCGAAACCAAAAAGGCAGAAGTCATAAACATTGCAAAAGAAAAACAGAGCAACTTAACAATAACTTAACCCTAACCCTGAACTCTAGCCTTAAGAACAAGGAGAAAAATAACCACTGCCAAAGTGAAATGTGTTAGAGCATGACAGGAAACAGTGACTGAGATAAGGTAAGAAATGAAGAAGTGAGAAAAAAGCTAAGATTAATTCCCACCATTAAATACATAAAAAAAAAACCAGCAGACAAATGAAATGGTTTAACCACATGATAGGATAGAAAGAACAAAACACACACAATGAACCTTTAATAAGCACCGAAGGAAAAAAGATAGATTTATGGAATATTAAAAATGCTAGGAAACCAATAGCAGAAGAGACCAACAGAAATACTGCAAACTATATCTGCCCATGATGCTGAAAGGCATATGAGAAAGGAAACAAAGAGAAGAATGAAACACTTCAAATTCTTATGACATTATTCACAATCTAACTACTTTATTGTAAAAATATAACAGAAAATTGAAACTGATAGTGAGTAACAGTTACAGTAATTTGTTTTTAACAAAAAATGAAAACTAAGTAAAATATCAAAGGATTAATATATGGCTACCTTTGCCAAATGATGATCCATGTACAACATCTTTTCTAAAATCAAATCCTTCACTGCAAATCTTGTTAACATTTGACTGTTTTGTTCCATGAAATAAAAATCTTTCATTTACTTCTTCCACACCAATTTCTTCTACCAAATGTGCACGCTTGCTGCAAATAAAAAGGCAATAGCTTTGTTAGAAATCTGATATGCCAGGTAATTCTTTTACTGGCATAAAAAGTAAGTAAAGAGCCCAGTCACACCAAGTGGCGTACAGGGAGTATGATGTTAGTGACCATAATTTTTTTTTACAGACCTTCGGCACATGGTTTTTGGGGTAATGTGGTCAGTATTACGCCCATGCCGCTTTACTTTCCCAGGAAAAAATCTGGTACCCATTTAAAGCTGGGTGAACCTGGAAGCTGTCGCTCAGGATCGAACCTGGCCTCTTGTCCTTTGTACTCCCTTTTACTGGCATTCTGGTCAATGTTTCTGTGGCATAGGATCTGTTTGGAAAAAAGTCTTGGCTAGTCAAAACTTTAAACCTAAAAGGTGAATTTCTTAGAGCAAAATAGATGTAAATGTGTAAATATAACATTTTAATTACTTGTCTTTTATCTACTTTCCACATTTTAAAAATTGTGTGTTTATTATTGTAATTTTTGTTAGGCAAATTTTGGAATCCCCAGGGGAAAAGACAAAGAGGAAGACCAAGGAATTCTTCGAGAAGACAGATAGAAGCAGAGATGAAGGTGACGGGGAAAACATGGAATGATCTTAAAAGAATGGCAAGAAATAGAATGACTTGGAAAGTGTTTGTTGAAGACCTATCCTCCACAGGGAGCTGAAAGTGTTTGTTGAAGACCTATGCTCCACAGGGATCTGAAAGTGTTTGTTGAAGACCTATGCTCCACAGGGATCTGAAAGTGTTTGTTGAAGACCTATGCTCCACAGGGATCTGAAAGTGTTTGTTGAAGACCTATGCTCCACAGGGAGCTGAAAGTGTTTGTTGAAGACGTATGCTCCACAGGGACTTGAAAGTGTTTGTTGAAGACCTATGCTTCACAGAGACTTGAAAGTGTTTGTTGAAGACCTATGCTCCACAGGAACCTGAAAGTGTTTGTTGAAGACCTATCCTCCACAGGGAGCTGAAAGTGTTTGTTGAAGACCTATGCTCCACAGGGAGCTGAAAGTGTTTGTTGAAGACCTATGCTCCACAGGGACTTGAAAGTGTTTGTTGAAGACCTATGCTCCACAGGGACTTGAAAGTGTTTGTTGAAGACCTATGCTCCACAGGGAGCTGAAAGTGATTGTTGAAGACCTATGCTCCACAGGGACTTGAAAGTGTTTGTTGAAGACCTATACTCCACAGGGACTTGAAAGTGTTTGTTGAAGACCTATGCTCCACAGGGAGCTGAAAGTGTTTGTTGAAGAACTATGCTCCACAGGGACTTGAAAGTGTTTGTTGAAGACCTATGCTCCACAGGGACTTGAAAGTGTTTGTTGAAGACCTATGCTCCACAGGGATCTGAAAGTGTTTGTTGAAGAACTATGCTCCACAGGAAGCTGAAAGTGTTTGTTGAAGACCTATGCTCCACAGGGACTTGAAAGTGTTTGTTGAAGACCTATGCTCCACAGGGAGCTGAAAGTGTTTGTTGAAGACCTATGCTCCACAGGGAGCTGAAAGTGTTTGTTGAAGACCTATGCTCCACAGTGATCTGAAAGTGTTTGTTCAAGACCTATGCTTCACAGAGACTTGAAAGTGTTTGTTGAAGACCTATGCTCCACAGGGAGGTGAAAGTGTTTGTTGAAGACCTATGCTCCACAGGAACCTGAAAGTGTTTGTTGAAGATCTATCCCCACAGGGAGCTGAAAGTGTTTGTTGAAGACCTATGCTCCACAGGGACCTGAAAGTGTTTGTTGAAGACCTATGCTCCACAGGGACTTGAAAGTGTTTGTTGAAGACCTATGCTCCACAGGGACTTGAAAGTGTTTGTTGAAGACCTATGCTCCTCAGGGAGCTGAAAGTGTTTGTTGAAGACCTATGCTCCACAGGGAGCTGAAAGTGTTTGTTGAAGACCTATGCTCCACAGGGAGCTGAAAGTGTTTGTTGAAGACCTCTGCTCCACAGGGAACTGAAAGGTAGTAGAAGAAGAAGAAGAAGAAAGTTCAGGGATACCAAATAAAAAGTGTCCATAATTATTTAATTTTATCATTATCGTCACAAAATATTATACTAATTGTTATGTAGTCTTTTGTTAGTCCTTGTTTTTTACTATCATCATACACCATACCCACATGAAGCCATCTTGGTAGTCATTTTTCAATAATTCTGAGACTATGACCACAGTATTTCCAACATTTTTTCCTTAAATAGCTTGTCTTGTTCTGTTAGTTTGTTTGTTGCTTCTTCTATGGTTTAATCTTATGTACGTAGGGAGGTCAAAAAGTAATGCACACCAATTTTTTTCTCGGAAACTATTCGGGCAAAATGTGTGAAATTTTCACAGATTGTAGCTGAACATCCCCTTTACACTACCTATTTTTCAACATAATCTCAGTCCAAGCGTATTGCCTTACGCCAACGCGAAACTAGGCCATGAATGCCTCGTTTGTATCAAGTTTTGTCCTGCTCGCGTAGCCATTTTTTAACTGCACGGATCACATCCTCATCATTGTCAAAGTGTGTCCCACGCAGGAATTTTTTGAGTGGTCCAAACAGATGGAAATCTGAGGGAGCCAGATCAGGGCTGTAAAGAGGATGGGACAGTACAGTCCAACCAAATTTGCTGATTGCTTCCCGTGTTACCAGACTTGTGTGAGGGCGTGCATTGTCATGTTGAAGCAACAAATCTGCAGATGGCTTATTAGGCCGAACTCTGTGGAACCGATTTTTGAGTTTTGTCAGTGCATTGATGTAAGCTGTCGAGTTGATTGTCTCACCTCTTGTCATTACATCAACAAGAATCACACCATCAATGTCCCAGAAGACAGTGATCATCACCTTTCCGGCTGATGGAGATGTTTTGAATTTTTTTCTTTTTGTGACTGCGGATGATGCCATTCCATTGACTGCATTTTTGTTTCAGGCTCATAATAATGTGCCCACGTTTCATCACCGGTAACAATTTTTGACAAAAACATTTCTCCTTCAACACCGAAACGCTCCAACAATTCAGAACATAATGTTTTCCTTCGAACTCTGTGATCATTTGTTAGGCACCGAGGAACCCATCGAGCGCAAATCTTTGAATATCCGAGAGTTTTAAAAATTGCGATTGCACTTCCCTTGCTGACTGTAAGCTGCAATGCCAATTGCTGACTAGTGATACGCCTATCCTTACGAATAATGGCATCAGCTCGGTTTAACATGTCTGTGCTGGTAGCCGAGGCAACACGTCCAGAACGCGGTAAATCATGCAGCTCCACTCGTACACTTTCTGCAGCTTTAATTCTCTGAACCCAGCGACTAACTGTGCTCCTATCGACTGCAGAACATTTGTACACTGCACACAGTCGTTTATGAATGTTTGCCACAGTTTCTTTTTCCGCAACCAGAAATTCTATGACAATTCGCTGTTTGTAACGGACATTGTTGACAAGCTCCATTTTAACGGTTCATAGATTGCGTAATATTTATCAGAATGCTGTGCAATTTGGTGCACATAATTGGAACATGTCATATTCCAAGTGTACAAAATTTCATATTCCTATCTTTATTATTAGCCGAGAAAAAAATTGGTGTGCATTACTTTTTGACCTCCCTTCAGTATAATCTCTCAAAATTACATTTATGAGTGTTCAGAGACTTTTGTTTTTAAGACATTTTGTTTCTTTTCTAATGCTTGAGTGAATTTCCAGTTCTCACATCCATATGTTAATACGGCTATTATGCACGACTTGAACATTTTAATTTGTACATGTTTGTTAGGACTTCCGGTGTCATGGCGACTACGTGTTGTCGTTTTTATAATTCGGCTCTTGCTGAGATATTTAAATGATTTACGCGACAGTCTAGTTGTGAAATTATGTGTTGCTATTCCCCACTTGGTGTAATGTTTTACTTCTGACTGGGGGATGGACTGCGAACTTTATCGATATTTAAGTGGATTTATTCTTTCTTTATGTCGTGTGTTCGCGGTTCGATAGGCAAGCACATGGTTCGACAACAATGGCATCGATAGTCGGGTGTGTTCAACCCGTATGTGAAAAGTCTGCGACGGTGGATGGGGCGGAAGAATTAATTGAAATAATCAACGGCCCAGAAAGCGAAAACAGCAAAGTGTGTGGTACACATGAGGCATTTTCAGAACACGAAAGGCGAAAATGGCAGACCACCGTGAAAGAGATTGGAGCCTCATCACGTAACAATCCAAAGAAAGCCATGGAGAGAAATTCTAACTACTGTATTAAGAACGAATTTAAAATAGCTACATGGAATGTTAGGACCTTATACCAACAAGGAAAACTAGAAAATCTTATGGTAGAAGCAGAACGACTAAACATAGATATCTTAGGAATATCGGAAACAAGATGGAAGGAAAGTGGATACATACAAGACGATAACTATACATTTATATATTCAGGAAACACAAAAGAACATCAAAGAGGAGTAGGCATTCTAATAAAACGAGAACTACATAAAAAGATAACAAACGATGAAGTTTTAAAACAACTGAATATAAAAAGAGAGCTGCTGAACACAATTAAGACAAGACAAATTAAATTTTTGGGGCATGTTAAAAGACACAACAGCCTACTAAAAGTAATATTGGAAGGAAAAATACAAGGCAAAAGAGGCAGAGGCAGACCAAGACTAACATGGACGAGTAACATCAAAAGATGGACAAGTCAATCTATGTCAGTCTGCACCATCAAAGCAAGAAACAGAGTAGAATGGCGATCCATGGTAGCCAACCTTCGTTGCGGAGAGGGCACACAATGATGATGATGTTTGTTAAGTATTTTTGATTTTCAAAAAATTGTAATTATGAACTGAACATCCAAGGACTAGATGTAGAGTTAGATCCTGATCGACAGCTTAGAGGTTCACCCAAACTTAAATGGGTACTGGATTTTTTTCTGGGAAGTAAAGCAGCACAGGCATAATACTGATTACATTACCTCATATATCATGGGCGGAAGGTCTATTAAAAATATGGGCACTCACATGATATTCCATATACACCACATAGTGTGAAGGGGCTCTCTATAAATTTTTTACTTGTTAGAACCATATGAGGTCAACACAATACTAGTAATAACTTTGGTTGCTCATTATTATCATTGAATGCCGACTCCGCATCAAAGGTTGGCGGCTACCATGGAGCCCCATTCCGCTGTCTTTTGCTTTGATGAAGCAGGTTGTCATAGGCTGATTTGTCCATCTTTTGATGTTACAAATCAAAAGACATAGAGACCTTGATCTGTCTCTTTTACCATGTATTTTCTCTCCAAAGATTACTTTTAGTAAGCCATTGTGAATTTTCAAGATGCCCCAAAAATCTCATTTGTCTTGTTTGAATTGTATTTAGTAGTTCTCTTTTTATTTTTAGTTGTTTTAAGACTGGTTGCTAATGAAAACAAAATATATGATACTTTGATAATAATAAAGTTAGGACTAAAACATTTTTCTGTAACAAACATACCAATTCAGGAAGTTAAACAGAAGTTACATTGCAATCTAATCTATATCTAATCTATATCTAATTCTAATTCTAATTCTAATTCTAATTCTAATCTAATCTAATCTAATCTAATCTAATCTAATCTAATCTAATCTAATCTAATCTAATCTAATCTAATCTAATCTAATCTAATCTAATCTAATCTAATCTAATCTAATCTAATCTAATCTAATCTAATCTAATCTAATCTAATCTAATCTAATCTAATCTAATCTATCTATCTATCTATCTATCTATCTATCTATCTATCTATCTATCTATCTATCTATCTATCTATCTATCTATCTATCTATCTATCTATCTATCTATCTATCTATCTATCTATCTATTGTCCTTTCGAGCCGAAGACGGCACATAGGGCAGAACCACAATCTCAAAAACAGAAACCTTGTGTGCCAAAATGGCACATATTGCAGAGATCACTGCTCTAAAATCTATGGCGCTGTTTCCATAACAATACTTTTTACAATGACAGCTTGTCAAGCCATCAATCAACCTCCTTAGTCGCCTCTTATGACATGCCTGGTAGGTCACAGTGTCACTATTCTTTACATTGCAATACAAATGGGATAATGACAGAAAATATCTTACAGGACATATGTCTGCCATAGTCTCCGGTTTTGAATACGTCTCACTCCAACAACAAAGCTCGTTGAAGTTCTGCTAAAAAAATCACTAACAGCAATACCCTCTTTACTGTCCAGATGGACTTTCACGGACTCAAAGCCCACTTCCTGCAAATAAAAAAAAAACATAAAATAATTTTATTTGCCACTGACAAAGGAGTTGTGAACTTTCCCCAACCAAAAAAAGGAAAAGACTTGCAAAACTGGAAAATAATAATGAATTATTCCTCCAATGTTACATTAAACCTCATTATGTGGTTTACAATATAAGACTGTGAATCGATCTATTTTTTATTAACCTGAAGTTAATGTCTGTCTCTGCAACGTGATTTCTTGTATAGATTTTACTGGGTTTTTTTTTTTATGGTTCTTGCTGAGTACATATATAGTTTTTCTGGTAGTGTTGTATCTATGATCCAATGGGTTTTATGCAGTGTACTATATTAAATACAGTCTTGAAGTATGTGTTCAGATGTAAGGGATGCCTTTTCACATGTACATGTGGCTGAGGTTCCAATCTTGAATTTTGTATACAAGACCAAGAATAAAAACAAACCAAAAATTAAATTGTATGTTTCTTCAGGTCAGGTTAAGTCAAGAACTATTATCAGACCATGCATCGGGCCATGTTGAAAGTTTTTACCTTGAAAACAAAGACCTTGAAGTTGTTTATGTACTTACTCAAAAATTACATTATTGCTCTGCCCACTGACCAAGAAGTAATTTTGTATTTTTAAAGCTGTCTATGCCAAGCCTGTACGTGATCATCTTGGAAAAAGCAAGAATCTTGACCCTAATCCCAACATAATGAAGTGCTAGAAGTCCTTTAACATTGCTGATAAAATAGTACTCATCAGACAAAGTAATGCAATAATTGGAACAAAAGACCATAAATACTTGCAGTTCTTTATGGACTGAAAGTAAATACTTACAGTTCTTTATGTACTGAAGTTGTTGTCTTGTATACATTTCATACTGCATTAGTATGTTCAACAACACCATAGTCTTTTTCTTCTTTCCTTCCTCATTTGCCTTTAATTGTCAAGAGGAGATATAATTTGTGGTCTTTTGCTCTTCTGTTTGCCTCCACTGCTGTTATGTTTCCTAGTGTTTGTAATATTCCATCAATCACTCATTTTTATGGTCGGCCCTTGAGTCTGGTGTTCTTGCAACATTTATTGAAGGGTCGTTGTGTCATGTGGTCAAACCATTTGATCTGTTGTTTCTTTATATATTCTATGGCGGGGGTTATTCCTAGTTTTTTTCCTCAGTTCTTCATTTCTGATCTTATCTCTCAGGCTGTTTTAGTGATCTAGCACATGGGGAAACATCTCTGGGCTACCCCCAACATGTGTTTTTAAGTTAAGCCCTTAACTTATGACTGCCTCAGCAGGTCAGTAAGGGATAAATGTTTTATGCTCAAAGAAATCACAGAAAAATGCAGATAGACCACAAATATAAAGTAGCAACCATCAATATATGTGGAATAAAACATCAGCAATGTCTTCAAATGTCACACTGGACATCCCATTTCTGAGCAAGCTTCTCAATGCCAATGAGGGAATCAATGCCTGCAGTTCTTACCTTTCAACTTAATGTTTTTCTTAGTGTTTTTCAAGGTTAGACACTTTTTTTTCTGCCCAACTGCGTAAATTTCACTTTATGTAAACTTAAATATTCAATGAATGGTTCAAGGGGTCACAACTACCAAAATTCATCAGCTTTCTTCAAGTATCTCTATTTTTAGTCATTCTGTGGGAGACCTGTCCATTCTTTGATGTTATTTGCCCCCATATCATTCTCAGTCTATCTCACCTTCCTCCTTTCACAGTTCCTCACAGAATGGTGTACAAGGGCTTCAGTTCTTCAGATATTTAAAATGGGTATTGATGTTTTATTAAAGGTGGCACAGTAAGTAATGTCCATTGACATGTGGACAAGGAGTGAAATAATATTTCACAATATTTGGGCCACAGCATTTAGAAATAGTCACAAAAATGTAATACCATGCAAGGTCATAGTAAAAAAAGTAAAGTACCCCCGTCACGCCAAGTGGCGTATAGGGAAATATGGTGTTAGTGACCCTATATTTTACAGACCTTCAGCACATGATTTTTGGAGTAATGTGGTCGGTATTACACCCGTGCTACTTTACTTTCCCAGAAAAAAAATCAGGTACCCATTTAAGGCTGGGTGAACCCGGAAGCTGTCAGTTGGGATCGAACCCTACCCCTTGTCCTTTGTAGTACAGTTCACTAACCATTGAGCTATCGCGGCTCCTTAAAAGTAAAGTACCCCCGTCACGCCAAGTGGCGTGTAGGGAATATGGTGTTAGTGACCATAAATTTTACAGACCTTTGGCACATGATTTTTGGGGTAATGTGGTCGGTATTACACCCGTGCCGCTTCACTTTCCCAGAAAAAAATCCGGTACCCATTAAAGGCTGGGTGAACCCGGAAGCCGTCGGTTGAGATCGAACCCTACCCCTTGTCCTTTGTAGTCCAGTTCACTAACCATTGAGCTATCGTGGCTCCCTCATGGTAAAGCTTAAAGATGAAACTTGGAAAATACATATAAAATTGTACACAGCAGCATTACTAAAAAAGAAGAGAGTACAAATTTATAAACAGTTCAGCCATAGGCCTGTGTCAGTATGAGAAGACAAGAAACACTGCATGTGCAAGATGATGACATAAATAGATTTATACTTAGTTTCCATCAGATTCCTGGGGAAATATCACTTTTAATAATACCTTTCTTATTGTTTAACAGTTTGATATAAAAAAAAAAAGGAAAGTACCCCCGTCACGCCAAGTGGCGTATAGGGAAATATGGTGTTAGTGACCCTATATTTTACAGACCTTCAGCACATGATTTTTGGAGTAATGTGGTCGGTATTACGCCCGTGCTGCTTTACTTTCCCAGAAAAAAATCCGGTATCCATTTAAGGCTAGGTGAACCGGGAAGCCGTCGGTTGGGATCGAACCCTACCCCTTGTCCGTTGTAGTCCAGTTCACTAACCACTGAGCTATCGCGGCTCCAACAGTTTGATATACTTATGTTTTTATTAATTTTTTAGACATAGAAAGCAGTACTTACTTTCCAGTACAGAAATTAATATTTAACAAGTGAATTATCATCATGTGCCATACCAGTTGGCATAGGCGATCATGTGTTCCACAATTCTCTATTCGTAGTACATCATATCAATTCTGTTGTTGACTTTTTTTACGTGCCATGACACCAAGCTATCCAATATCTTCTCTCTTTGTCGTTCACGATCTCACTTTCCGTGTATTTTGCCTGTTGTAAAAAGTATTCCAAATTTCTTTTCTCATGAGGGCTCGAAAAATGTTGATTGTTTCTTTCTGATGTTTCTTTGGAGCCCCCTTTTTGTGTTGGGTTCTTTGAGAATTTCTACGTTGGTCTTTTTAGCTTCCCAGGGAACTCTCAACATTCATTTGAGAATTCCCATCTCTTTGGCCTGTAATCGTCTTTTCATATGTTTGTCTACTGTCCAATTGAATAGAAGTTTTTTTTTCCAACAGTGACACTGTGACCTTCCAGGCATGTCGTAAGAGGCAACTAAGAAGGTTGATCGATGGCTTGACAAGCTGTCATTGTAAAAAGTATTGTTATGGAAACAGTGCCATATATTTTAGAGTAGTGATCTCTGCAATATGTGCCATTTTGGCATGCAAGGTTTCTGTTTTTGAGATTGAGGTTCTGCCCTATGTGCCATTTTTGGCTCGAAAGGACAATAGATAGATAGATATCAGAGTTGTAGGTTTATCTGTAAAAGAAATTAAAAAAAAAAGGCATGAAGCTGCAAAAATGGTCAACAGTTTTGTTACAAATAATGCCTTGTCAGGACTTACAAGTTCATTATTTTGGAACATTTCTTACAAATTAAAGATTCTTACAAGGTGGAAGCTATATTCCATTATTATATTTATTCCAGATATTAGCAATTAATACCACTGATTGCTATTTGCTCATGCACTGTTCTGCTTCTATTCACCATTGATGTTGTACTATCAGAGTAAGCAAAGGTGCCTCCCATAACTTAGATTGTATGAGGTATATGGTGTTAGTGTTCCCATCTTTCAATGACCAGCTGGGTGGTCTAGAGGTTAGATGTTGACCTCTGGACAAGAACACACTAGGTTCAATTCCCACCACAGGTGGGGGAAATAAAAAAAAAAAATAAAATGCATAATTTGTTCTTGGCTTTACCCTCCTCTCGATCCTGGGGAGTGAGATTTGATATCTAGCCATCTTAGTAAGTAAAGTACCCCCGTCACGCCAAGTGGCGTATAGGGAAATATGGTGTTAGTGACCCTATATTTTACAGACCTTCAGCACATGATTTTTGGGGTAATGTGGTCAGTATTACGCCCGTGCTGCTTTACTTTCCCAGAAAAAAATCCGGTACCCATTTAAGGCTGGGTGAACCCGGAAGCCGTCGGTTGGGATCGAACCCTACCCCTTGTCCGTGGTAGTCCAGTTCACTAACCACTGAGCTATCGTGGCTCCAGCCATCTTAGACAATAGTGAAAAACAGGAGGTCCTGTGTGCATTCTGAACAAGTTAAGAACGGAGACAAATAATAATAAATACATTTTATTATAGAGGGAAACTTCCGAGGCGATAATACAGCGAATCATAGGAGGATGAGGTATGTATTACAGTACTCAGAAAAAAATGAGAAATAAACAACAACAGAAAAAAACAAAGAACAATATATGGTCCGAAGCAGGATCGAACCCGTACTCCTTGGTTTTCTGAAATACAATTTATTCCTGAGATGTGATCATAACCCTATGCTATAGTCATGAGAACACCTGTGTGAAAAACATTGCCCACGATAGCTAATTTTTTAGTTAGCTGAGTGGCATTGTTCCCTAGCGTTCGGCTTCTTGTGGCAAGGTGCAGTGCCAAGGAGTACGAGTTCGATCCTGCTTCGGACCATATATTTTTCTTTGTTTTTTCTGCTGTTGTTGTTTATTTGTAATTTTTTCTGAATGCTGTAATACATACCTTTTCCTCCTATGATTCACAAGTGAAGAACATTTGGCAGGTGGAAATAAAAAAAAGTAGGCCAAAAATGGCTGCTGCCTGAGCAAAATTCTATCTATTGACCTTTCAAGCCGTAGCTGGCCCATAGGGCGTAGGCCAAGATACTTCTTCTCTTATCTAAATTTTTATTCTAGCAGTTTTCAATACTTTTAAAGATATTTTATCAAATCTCGCCATTTGTCTCTGTTCTGTGCAAGCAGCTATATCTCATTGAGGGAGCCGATTCCTGTTGCCCTTGCCTCTCTAATCAATGTTCTTCTCAGTGTCTCTCTGGGTAAAATTAATAGGATAAAATCTCCCCAAAACTCTTGATAAAAAAAATGAGAATGCCTCTGAAGTTGGAGAATATCTGCCTGTATGGTGAGGGACACCTGAGAACATGGTTGTCAGTGTGAAAAATAGGAAAAACTGATATTCACGCAAAATTCAATTCCTTGGCTTGGTATTTTGCTAGAGGTATAAAACTGGCAACATGTATGTATGGCCTTTGTCATCTTGACAGACGGTTGGTAGCAAGCAATCATGATAAGTCAGTAGTTTAGTAAAGTATTTGTGTCTCATACTGGGTGCTGCTTTACTGAACATCTTCTCTCGTGGCTGAATTTGCCAATCCTGGACAGACAGATCCATCCACAGAACGAGCAAGATGTATTTGCGGTACCTGGCCTTGTCTCTTTTCTCTTGCGCCCTTTGTCTTCTGAATTTGATATCAGCACTGTCTTGAAAGTTGCTGTGCCATTTTATATGTTTGCTTTCCATGTGCTACGATCCGCAGCCACATTTTCCCAGTTTCTTTCACTGATTGAAAATTCCCTCAAGGAAGCCCTGCAAACATCCTTATAATCTCAGCACTGGTCTGCCCTTTGGTCAACTGGCAACATAAGCAAACAATTACCAATGGCATATTGTATTGTGCAATTATTCATCATCAAGTACCGGGCCTACTGGCGTAGGTGATCATGTCTCTCCACAACTTTTGATCTTGACAGTTCTTTATCATTTCTGTTGTTAACCTTCTGCCAAGCCATTCTCTTAAGCTGTCTGGTATTTTCTCTCTTTGCTTCCCTCTATCTCTTAGTCCCTCAATTTTTCCAGTTGTTACAATATATTCAAGTTGTTCTCTTCTCATTACATGGCCAAAAAATGATGACTGTTTCTTCCTAATATTGGAAATTAGTTCTCTTTTTGCATTGACCTCTTTCAGAACATTTTCATTACTCTTCTTAGCTGTCTATGTTATTCTCAACATTCTTCTGTAAAACCACATTTCTACAGACTCCAGTGATTTTCTTGTCTGTTGTCCATGATTCACATCCATATGTTAAGACTGGCTCTACATAACATTTAAGAACTCTTAATATATAATATAGGTCATTAGTAAGCAATAGTAAGGTCATTATTACACATGCTACCTTACTTCCCCAGAAAAAATTTAATTCTCAGCCCCCCCACACACACACACAAAAAGCCACATATGGGAGTTGAACCTGAACCCTTTGGATCAGTAGGGAATACTTTAGTAATTACCAACCTGAAATATATCACATGGTTCGATATTTGTTGTTTCCCAGTTAGTAGGAAGAACTGAGGTATCTGTGCAACACTGTGAGCCTGCGTACATCAACAGGCAACAATCTACGTGATTTTCCTTGAATATCACTGTAGCTTTGCAGTACCTACAACATGTCTGAAAAAAAAAATGGAAAGGGGTAGTAAACAAGTGTTTATATTCTTCTTCACTGTTCAAGTCTTGTGATCATATGAACTTGACTTTTAAAATTGTTTTATGATGAAGTAAGAACAACATCATGACACACTATGAGTTGGTCAAATGGTCAGTACTCGTACTTGCGTGAGTCTCCTGATTTTTTTCTCCCAAAGCTTGCACCAAGGCTGACACACTCTGTCTTTAGTAGACTGGATCTTGGTTAGACGTAAGAGTTTTCCTTCTCCTCGGGTGATGCTGGTCAGAGCTGTTATGCCCACCCTGTCCATGGTTTTTGTCTGGGTGTTCTCCCAATATTTTTCCTTCTCCTTATGGTAACTGCAAGGCAGCAATGGTTTGTTTTTCTGGGGTGTATACTCGCATGGCCTATCCCTTTATTGGACAAATGGAGTGTTTTATAATTGATGCAACAGTTTTACCTGCTGCCCCCACCCCGTATTGGTAGAAGAGGCCTTTTATCTGGTCTTTGGTTCATGAGGTCAGATCTACATTTCCATGATGAAACTGACAGATCTTTCCAGGTTGTGACAGCTGCCCCATAATTTCTGCCTTAGTTCACCACAGTCAATTACTAATGTCACGGGCTTCGGTAACTAGCCATAAGCCAAGGAAAATTTATGCTGCTTTATAAGACACCACAAGGAGTGTAGGTCATGGATTTCTTTGTGGCTAGTGATTGAAGAGAAAAATTGAACTAGATTAAGACATTTTGCTACTGTTAGCCAAGTTTTTAATTCAAGAATGGCAAAAGAATAAATTAAATTACCATTTGGCAGTCGATGTTGGCACAGGTAAATATCTTCACTCCATCATCTAACTGGGCTGAAAAGGGACATCTGGGACAGCTGTAATGCAACAATTTCTATTGTCGACATAAAAATACATTTAAATTTTAAAATGTAGCAAAATTAATGTATTATCTTTTCTATTCAAATAAATTTGTAATAAAATGTATTCTTTCTATTCTTTTATCTAGCTACTGATGCCTGTAAGTTTCACAGAGAAAGAAGGTTGTTGTCAGTATACTATGGTGTCTCTAGATATTTGGTTGCTTATTGTTGTCAGTATACTATGGTGTCTCTAGATATTTGCTTGCTTATTGTTGTCAGTATACTATGGTGTCTCTAGATATTTGCTTGCTTGTTGTTGTCAGTATACTATGGTGTCTCTAGATATCTGCTTGCTTGTTGTTTGATTCTCTCTTTTCAAAATGGAACGTCTTTCTTTGGTGTATCGGGTTGCTGTTAAAAAAAGAAATTTTTTGGTCTTTGGATATGTCTTTTATTTCATTTATCTATCTTTTCCTTGGTCTTCCTCTTACTCTCTGTTTTAATGTTCTTAGAATGTTCTTGATGACATTTGGTCTGGTTTCATTCTAAGTACCCATGCCATTTCATTTGTAGTTTGTATATATATTCCAGATATAGTTTAATTCTGATTTCATCTCTGATTTATCATTTGATACTCTATCTGCCCTTGTGTTATTTGTTATTTTTCTCAAGCACCTCATTTCTGATTTTCTGTTTTTGGGCTTTGTTCAATAGCCATGTTTGACATTGGCAGCATAATGTTGGTGTGAAGATGCTTAACCCCTTTATCTTTTAGCTGTCATTGAAATACTTGGATGTTTCAAGAGTGGACTCTAGTTAATAATATCCACTTCTGCACGCTGGATTCTATTTCTCTGTTTATACTTCTATTTTCCGTGAACATACTACCCAAATATTTGAATTCGCTAACCTGCTTTATTTGATTGTCATTTATTTTGATATTTAAATAGCCTCTTTCCTTGCTCACTTTCTTTAAAAAATTTATTATTAAATAAATATTTATCTTGATATATCAGAGAGATTGCTAATTAACTTGCAATGTCATTGATTGTTTTCTGTAAAAACAAAAAGGGCTCACAAATTTAGCTTACTTTTGTTCCATTAACTTCAGTAACCCGCACGTAAACAACCACTAATTGTAACAAAAAATCATCTAAATGATACATTTTACTTACAGCCCAGTTTGTTTTTATATTAAAATTGTATTCTACATCTTCCAATTTATGATGAAACAAATTTTATTTCTTTAAAAAGTGTTTTACCTTCATGCTGGGACCACAAACAAATAACATGCCAGTTGGCACAGATAATCATGTCTCCTCTTAACTTTCTAACTCTACAGCTGCATATCTATTCTGTTGTAACCTTCAACCAAAATATTCTCTTATGCTGACTGATATTTTACAAAAATATTTGCCCCCTCTCTCTTCTTCCTCCAATTTTCCATTTGTCAAAATTCCAGCTGATTCCTTCTTATTCAAGCAATCAAAGCCCTTTAGACCCCTTATTGGTGCATAGGCCATAAACATCCATCTCTCCATCCATCCCTATTCTTCATCATTTTTTTCTATTTCTCTTCATTCTAGGTAATTGTTCTTGAGGGTTTCCATGACTTCTCTTCTCCATGTATTACTCACTTTCTCTTTCCCCGTGGGTTCCATGACAGTGCCCATCTTGCCATGCTGGTGCCAGGTTTTCTTAACGTGTCTCCAATTCATCTCGATTTTCTACTAATAATTTATTGCTCGATTGGCTCTTGTTTTGTTCTTTCCCAGATAACTTCATTTTCTCATCTTGACTTTCAGAATTTTCCCGACAGTTGTTCATAAATGTTGTCTGGTTTCCATTCTTATTACATGACAGTAAAATGGTAACTGTTTCCTCCTGATGGTTGATAATAAACTTTATTTTGGACTTATCCCCCTTTATGACATTCTTGCTACCAATTTTTACCTTTCCATGGTATTCTCAATACCTTTTTTGCATTAACTACATTCTCTGGATTGCAAACATTTTCTTCTGTGATGTTCAATAGCCCATGAATATCTTCCAAATGGCAGTACTGGCTGACATTGACAACTCTTTTCTTACTTCCATTGCCAAAGAGGGATGTATAATATAACAAGTAAAAAGTAAAGAGCCCCATTACGCCAAGTGGCATATAGGGAACATGGTGTTGGTGACCATAAATTTTACAGACCTTCAGCACGTGATTTTTGGGGTAATGTAGTCGGTATTACATCCATGCCGCTTTACTTTTCCAGAAAAAATTCTGGTACCCATTTAAGGCTGGATGAAGCAGGAAGCCGTCAGTTGGGATCGAATCCTACCTCTTGTCTTTTGCAGTCCAGTTCACTAACCACTGAGCTATCGCGGCTCATATATGTGCAATATAACATCTACTAAATAACACCCACTATATAACATCTACCATATAAAATATATCATATAAGATCCACCATATGACATCTATCATATGAAATATATCATATAAGCTAAACCATATAACATCTACCATATAAAATATATCATATAAGATCCACCATATGACATCTACCATATAAAATATATCATATAAGATCCACCATATGACATCTACCATATAAAATATATCATATAAGATCCACCATATAACATCTACCATATAAAATATATCATATAAGATCCACCATATGACATCTACCATATAAAATATATCATATAACATCTACCATATAACATCTAAAGATATATTATCTTTCATAGGTATTTGAAATCATTAATCTATTTTCTTCTACCTTTTTAGCTCCCAGTGGAGCATAGGTCTTCAACAAACACTTTCCAAGTTGTTCTGTTTTTTGCCATTCTTTTAAGATCATCCCATGTCTTCCTCATCATCTTCATCTCTGCTTCTATCTGTCTTCTCCAAGAATTCCTTGGTCTTCCTCTTTGTCTTTTGCCCTGGGGATTCCAAAAAAGGGCCTGTTGTGTAATACTCTCAGTTGGTTTCCGTAGTGTGTGTCCTATCCAGCGCCATCGTCTTCACTGTATCTCTTTATCCACTGGTATTTGACTGGTACATTTCCATAATTCTATGTTAGTGATTTTGTCCTGCCATTTCCATCCTTTTATTATGCGTAAGCATCCATTAATGAAAGTCTGTATCTTCGTGATTGTCAATTTTGTTGTTCTCCATGTTTTACAGGCCATATATGTTCTTGCCTCTCTCATCAATGTTCTTCTTAGTGTCTCTCTGGGTCTTCCTCTTTTTCTCTTACCTGTTGTTTCCCATATGAGGGCTTGCTTTGCTATTCGGTTATTATCTCTTCTATATGGTATTAGTGACTATAATAGTGACTGGTAATATGGTATTAGTGACTATAAATTTTTACATACCTTCGGCACATAATTTTTGGGGTAATGTGATCGGTATTACACCCATGTTGCTTTATTTTCCCAGAAAAAAATCCAGTACCCATTTAAGTCTGGGTGAACCTGGAAGCCGTCGATCAGGATTGAACTTCTCGTTCTTTGTAGTCCAGTTCACTAACCACTGAGCTATCACAGCTCCCACCCATTTATATATTAATCATTATGTTTTACATTTGTGCTACTTGTGTCACTGAAGAAGACCTCAAGGTTGAAACAATAAACAGATTTGTCCTTTGTGAAATAACACATCACATTTTAAATTTAATTATTTGTTTTACTCAATTCATCTGTTCTGTTTATGGCATGGTTCAAACAGCCAATGATTTATTTGCTGCTTGTTTGCATTTGCCAGATGGTTAAAGGAGTACACCACTTCATCATCCGCCCTTAAAATGATGTTAAGCGGGTGTATCTGTCTTGTGGTTTTCAGTATAACTGTGATATTTGCGCTTTTCGGCCCAACACATCTGACCTCAGCATGTTATTTTTGAGTACTGGGTTGTCTTCCTCTTCGATCCCTACTCGCTTGGCCAGACTAAACAGGTTAATCTGCTAATGGAGGCACCAGAGAGGTGGAGTAGGGTCTGGATGGTTCTGGTTCACTGATCTTGGTGTAAGCCATCAGCTGTGGGTCGCTGACAACTTCCAGCTTTGCTGCTGTGAGACGCGCCTTTGCCTCCAGCTCATGATTTCATAAGTACCGTCATATGACTAAAGAATTGGAAGGAAAGAAGAGAAAATAAATGATGAAGTCTTAAAACAACTATAAATGAAAAGAGAACTACTAAATAGAATTTAAACAAGACAAAAGAGAGTTTTGGGGCAAGTTAAAAGACATAACAGCCTAGTAACAGTAATCTTGGAAGAGAAAATACAAGGTAAAAGAGGCAGAGGCAGACCACGACTAACATGGACGAGTAACATTAAAAGATGGACAAGTCAGCCTATGACAATCTGCACTACACTATCAAAGCAAGACAGAGTAGTGCTCCATGGTAGCCAACCTTCGATGCGGAGACAGCACTCAATGATGATGATGACCAAAGACATTAACTTTGTTTAAATTAACCACAAAGCCTAGTAGATTTATCTAACCTTACAATTCCTTCAAGTTTCTGAATTGCTTTCATTGAAGCTTCAGCTTGTTTACTTGATATAATTTCTTGCATTATGTCAACAAAGAATGGTGTTTGCATTATAGATAGTGCATCTGTGGATTGCAGTATAAAATAAATCACAGTTTTTAATATTTTTAGCGAAATAAAAATGTTAAATAACACAATTTAGTAGTAAAAAAAAAAAGAAAAAATTCATGCAGAAAAAGAACTGTTAATATACAAAACAAAATGTACATAATAAGAAGAAAAAATTCATATAAAATAAAATTGCTCTAATTACAAAATTAATGTAAAACCTAAACTCTCTGAATAGTTCAAAATAATTCATGCAAAATCTAGATTGTCATATTTTGTATAAACTATGAATGCTAAAATAATAATTGTCTAAACCAGCTGAAACAAAAACACTTAAATAAAAAAACTTAAATAACTTCAGTAACAGAATAATTACTTTAAAAGTCTGTAGTAATGGATACACAATTTTTTAAAACCAGTAAATGATAAGTTAACTTTGAACATTATAAGTTACGAAATAATGAAATTAATGCCCACAGCAACTTATACATTTATTACTAATGATCTCTAAATCTGATAATTTAAATTTAATTTTTTCTATTTCTTTTTAAAAACATCAGGAGATGGCATTAAACAAATATATTATGTAAGAAGTAACAAAACAATATAAATCTGACCCATAACAGAAATAGGGGTGGAGGGAATACTCCCATCTTCTCTTAATTTAAAAAAAAAATAAAAACATATGCGAACATATGTACACTCTCTTTCTCCACTGCTAAACAAGTGGTTGACAGTCTCAAAGATTACATTCATATCTAAAGAGAACTCTTCAGTACACGTTTTAACTGGCCATACCTGATAAACTGATCTCCCCATCACAAGATTCAACTGGACACACAACATTCATCTGTAACAATAAACATAAAAATTATGAAATCATTCACTACAAGAACAGAAAATGGTAAAAATGTTATATATTTATCATTTTATTAATCCTGATTATTTTTCTTTAAAGTATCTGATTTAAAAGAAAAAAAGTTCACAGAGGAATAATTTGTTAATATCTATCTATCTATCTAATCTATCTTATCTAATCTATCTATCTATCTAATCAATCTTATCTAATCAATCTTATCTAATCTATCAATCTTATCTAATCTATCAATCTTATCTAATCAATCTTATCTAATCTATCTATCTATCTAATCAATCTTATCTAATCTATCTATCTATCTAATCAATATTATCTAATCAATCTTATCTAATCTATCTATCTATCTAATCAATATTATCTAATCAATCTTATCTAATCTATCTATCTATCTAATCAATCTTATCTAATCAATCTTATCTAATCTATCTATCCATCTATCCATCTACCTACCTACCTACCTACCTACCTACCTACCTACCTACCTACCTACCGACCGACCGACCGACCGACCGACCGACCGACCGACCGACCGACCTACCTACCTACCTACCTACCTACCTACCTACCTATCTATCTATCTATCTATCTATCTATCTATCTATCTATCTATCTATCTATCTATCTATCTATCTATCTATCTATCTATCTATCTATTGTCCTTTTGAGCCACAGACGGCACATAGGGCAGAACCACAATCTCAAAAACAGAAACCTTGCATGCCAAAGTGGCACATATTGCAGAGATCACTGTTCTAAAATATATGGCGCTGTTTCCATAACAATACTTTTTACAATGACAGCTTGTCAAGCCATCGATCAATCTCCTTAGTCGCCTCTTACGACATGCCTGGAAGGTCACAGTGTCACTATTCTTTACTTCCCTCATAATGAGGCCCGGTAACACTTGTTAATAGGAGACAGGGAAAAAGATGGATCTATCATACTTAAAGTTCTGTGCATATGAAATCTATACACCTTGAATAGTGGCTCATATAGATGAAGAGAGAAAAACTATCACAATTGACTGAGCACAAATGGGCACTGATAATAGTCTCTCTTATTAGGCTTATTGTACGCACCCGCAGCTTAGAGGTAGTGTACCTAGTTTCACAAAAACCACAAGGTCCGGGGAATGGGTCTTGCTGAGTGTGGTTTTTTAAGAAATTATGACTCGTGGGATTACCGCCCTCAGGACTGCATCTACCATCAGAAGGCAATGGCATACTACTGATATACCACCCTCAGGACTGCATCTACCATCAGAAGGCAATGGCATACTACTGATATACCACCCTCAGGACTGCATCTACCATCAGAAGGCAATGGCATACAACTGATATACCACCCTCAGGACTGCATCTACCATCAGAAGGCAATGGCATACTACTGATATACCACCCTCAGGACTGCATCTACCATCAGAAGGCAATGGCATACAACTGATATACCACCCTCAGGACTGCATCTACCATCAGAAGGCAATGGCATACAACTGATATACCACCCTCAGGACTGCATCTACCATCAGAAGGCAATGGCATACTACTGATATACCACCCTCAGGACTGCATCTACCATCAGAAGGCAATGGCATACTACTGATATACCACCCTCAGGACTGCATCTACCATCAGAAGGCAATGGCATACTACTGACATACCACCCTCAGGACTGCATCTACCATCAGAAGGCAATGGCATACAACTGATATACCACCCTCAGGACTGCATCTACCATCAGAAGGCAATGGCATACTACTGATATACCACCCTCAGGACTGCATCTACCATCAGAAGGCAATGGCATACTACTGATATACCACCCTCAGGACTGCATCTACCATCAGAAGGCAATGGCATACTACTGACATACCACCCTCAGGACTGCATCTACCATCAGAAGGCAATGGCATACAACTGATATACCACCCTCAGGACTGCATCTACCATCAGAAGGCAATGGCATACTACTGATATACCACCCTCAGGACTGCATCTACCATCAGAAGGCAATGGCATACTACTGATATACCACCCTCAGGACTGCATCTACCATCAGAAGGCAATGGCATACTACTGACATACCACCCTCAGGACTGCATCTACCATCAGAAGGCAATGGCATACTACTGATATATAATGCCTAGAAAATTACACAGCCAACCAATGCTGGGGTAATAGCAACGTTTTGTAAAAGACATGCTACTGACTTTATTTGGGTTATTAATGCTTTGCATTTCACTGTGTTTTATACTTCTTCTGCTTCTTCTTAATTCTCTAAACTCCATTTGGAGCATAGGGCACCCACAGGAGACCTGCACAGAATTTGGTCCGGAGCAAGTATGGACAGCTCTCATCAGGACCTGCCAGTCTCTATCATTTCATCATGTATGGTTCGTCATGTCCTCCCCAAAAAGTCTGCCTCTTCTTCATTTGCCAGATACCTTTCCTGCCTCTTGTTTATTGGTATATATCACTATACTCCTCAGAAAACTGAACTCAACTAATATCAATTGCTGGCAATCTCAAATTTGACTGATACAAGAAATCACTGCAACAAAAATTATGTACAAATAAACGAGTGATACGATATTGCGAAAAAGTCCTCTAAATTCCACTAACTAGCACTAGGAAAAAATAATCAAAGTTTGCAATCAAGTTAAAAAAAAAAAAGTAAAGGTTCCTTTCACGCCTTGGCATATGGGGAATATAGTGTTAGTGACCATATTTTTCTATAATGACACCTTTTTGGGTGATGTGGTCGGTATCACGCAAGGCTGCCTTTACTTCCCAGAAAAATCTCTGGTACCCATTTTTAGAGGCTGGGTGAACCCTAGAGCCTTGTCAGTACAAGTACAAAAAAAAATCCACCACTGCTGGGGATTGAACCCGGACCCTTCTGGTCAGGAAGCGAGGACACTAACCACTCAACCACCAAGGTGAGCACACTAACCACTCAGTCACCGAGGCTATATAGTCAAACTATAGACTGATAAAAAAAAATAAATAAATAAAATAAAAACAATTCTAGAACAGTCTGAGGTTAAGCAAAAATTAAATATTACCCTGCTTGTGGTGAATACGTTGTGCATTTCTTTTTTTAAGCAACATTCGCAAACAGTGTGCAACAAGCTGCATTTGACAAACTTGCCTGCTGGACATGGTTGATCACAAGAGTGACAAATTGGATCTTTAAATGAGAAAAGACAGTGTCCAATATAAGATATTAACAGTATTTAGTAGGACTCAGACTTTTATGAGTTTGTGTTTCTTAGCAATAAAATTACAATGCAAAATAAAATAAAAAAATATGACATGTCATAAAAATCCTAGCCCTAGTAATTAGAATTGTATGCAGGGCTGTACTGAAATAAATTAGAGATGTGGGTATATTAAAAGTGATTGAGTATTGGGTGTTGAAGGGTCTAGAGATGTGGGTGTATTAAAAGTGATTGAGTATTGGGTGTTGAAGGGTCTAGAGATGTGGGTGTATTAAAAGTGATTGAGTATTGGGTGTTGAATGGTCTAGAGATGTGGGTGTATTAAAAGTGATTGAGTATTGGGTGTTGAAGGGTCTAGAGATGTGGGTGTATTAAAAGTGATTGAGTATTGGGTGTTGAAGGGTCTAGAGATGTGGGTGTATTAAAAGTGATTGAGTATTGGGTGTTGAAGGGTCATTTCTACAGGAATGGAGATCAAGGAAAGGAAATTTGGATGGATTGGCCACACATTGCAAAGACCACCAAGCAATCTTGCAAGATAGTCATTGAACTAGGACCCATAAGAAACTAGTAAAGTTGGAAGGCCCAAGCAGACCTGGAGAAGAACCATTAAGAAAAAAGCAATAGCTGGAAGATAAAAGTGGGCTTAGTTGGAGAATAAAATACAGTACCGGGTCAGTTGGTGTATTGTGGTTTCAACCCTTTGCTATATGAGGAGTTGCCAGGTATAAGTCAAGAATGTAATTAGAAGTGTAGATGAGTTGAAGGATTGTGGAAGAATTAGAGATATGGATGAATTGAAAAGAATTATAATTGTGAAAGTCATAAAAAAAAAGTACCATGTCTGATGGCACATGTGACCATTTCTTACAACAAATTTCTATCTCTGCATTTGTTTAAAAATTTAGCTGTTGGATTCCAATGACATCATTCTATTAATTTGTCTTACATTATGTCTGTTTTCCACTATCTCTAATTCCATTAATTTCTTTTTCCCAATGTCACAGTATGTTCCAGCAGTTTCCCTCTCATTATGTGGCCTAAGAATCAGGAGTGTTTCCCTCTAATAATAGTAGTTATCTTTCTTTTTGCCTTGGCTTCTCTCTTTTCTCTTTTTTAGCCGCCCATAGTATTATGAACATTCTTCTGTAAAACTACATTTCTTTGGCCTCCAACTATTTTCTTGTGTTCCTTCAGGTGGAAACTTTTTTGTTTGTTCTATATATTTTTTCTCTGTGAATGTAGTAACTTACAAATCAATTGTTTAATTTAAAAAAAAAAATGGAATTAATAAATTCTGATATTTTTGCCAATACTCCACATGTACCATTTTATTGCTCTTAAAGAGGAAACAAAAATACAATAAGAGACAAAAATACAATAAGTGACAAAAATACAATAAGATTCTACTTTACAATTTTACACAAGTGGAAACAAAAATTTTCATTCTAAACTTTTTACCATCTGCATTTGTAGTTTCAGCATGTAAATCTTCTGAAGAGCAGCCAGGAATGGATTTTATGTCAGGTTGGAGTGTGGTAGAATTTATTTCAAGGTGTCCTTTTTCACCCTGGAGGGAAAAACATTGTTTATAGTAATTTAACGTAGAACAATAACAGAACCAGCAAGTCCTAACAGCCGGGCTGTTGCGCCAGACACTGCTCAAAAGTCTTAAGTAGGGACAAAGCAAACAAATGCATAAAAATGCGAAGCTGCAGTAAAGCAATTTTTAAATTATTTTTTATTTTAAATACATATATGTTTGTGTGTTCTATGTTTGTTCCTGCTGAAGGCCTATTGAGCTGAAATGCTGTTCTAATTTGTATTGTTCACTTATTATGTAAAGCTTTAACCATACAGTTTGTTCTGTATATTTTTTTTCTTCATTTCTCCAAAAGTGTTAACCCAGCAAAAAATCTGGCCTCTTATGTATTAGCTCAACGACTTCTCTTCTCTTCATTCTCCACTAAAATTGTGGTGTGCTATTTCTTTGAGAAACATTTCCCCATATATTTATAAAAAAAAAATAGATAAATATGCCTGCAACAATTTTGTTTATTTGGAGTGTGATGCTTTCCTGAAGATTCTGAATGGTTAGTGATTGCTCTCTCTTTAAGTTAGTCTCACAAGATATCAAATCTGGCAACTTCAGAGGTCACAGTTTATATCTAAATTATAGAGAATTAACATGTGGCACACAATGAAACAAGGGAGCCGCGATAGCTCAGTGGTTAGTGAACTGGACTACCACGGACAAGAGGTAGGGTTCGATCCCAACCGACGGCTTCCGGGTTCACCCAGCCTTAAATGGGTACCGGATTTTTTTCTGGGAAAGTAAAGCAGCACGGGGGTAATACCGACCACATTACCCCAAAAATCATGTGCTGAAGGTCTGTAAAATATAGGGTCACTAACACCATATTTCCCTATATGCCACTTGGCATGACGGGGGTACTTTACTTACTTTTACACAATGAAACACCACATCATTTGATCCGGGACTCTTTACTACCACAGATTAGGGGAAACATAGTGCATTCTAGAAGCCACATACCTTTTACATTGAGTAGTCTACCCTAATCCATTTGCTGACATCAAGAACCCAGCAATAACTAGAAGGAACTTCCATCATACTTAACATATTCCATGCCATGAGCTGTAAAATGTGATACTAGTAGCTGGCATGCAAAGCCCAAATGCAGCATTTTGCAGTTTATAATTTATAAACTTTTTCACAAATTATTTCCGCTAAAAACTTGGGAGTTCTCTTATTAACCATTTTTCTGAATTCATGAACAAATTATTCCACCAAAATGGGTGTTCCAGATAAATTTTCATTGACTTTCTTGCTGTTATTTAAAAACAAAAAAAAAATCAGAAAAATGGTTTTGGATACAGCATTGATATACTTAAATAGACATCAGCCTTCATAAGAGAGTCCGGAATCCTATTCTGAATGAGCCATGATCGCAGAAGAAGGATACAGTATGTTAAACCCCTTGAGAGCAGCAAATGTGCCTTGAATCGCTAATTGTAGTCATCACTATCATGTGTCATACAGGTTGGCATAGGCAATCATGTCCTTTCACAATTTTCTGTTTTCCATGCCATGACACCAAGCTATTTAGTATTTTCTCTCTTTGTCGTCCACAATCTCTCTTTCCCTGTATTTTACCAGTTGTAACCAAGTATTCCAACTTTCCTCTTCTCATGATGTGCCCGAATAATGTTCATTGTTTCTTTCGGATGTTTTTTAGGAGCTTCCTTTTTGTGTTGGCCTCTTTGAGAACTTCCTCATTGGTCTTTTTAGCTGTCCAGGGAACTTTCAACATTCTTCTGAGAAATCCCATCTCTGTGGTCTCTAATCGACTTTTCATTTGTTTGTCAACTGTACATGATTCACTTCCATGGGTCAGATTTTGCTCTATATAGAACTAATGAACTTCTTTCTCACTTCTATTGATACAGAGTTTTTTGCATAAGATGTTTTTCATTTTCTGAAATGCTATTTTGGCCTGAGCTATTCTGCTTGTTATTTCTGTGGTGCATCTTCCAACTGATGTTAATATTATGCCCAAGTATTTGACCCGTTGCACTTGTTTCAGATTTGTCCTGTTTATTTTTATGCTGCATGATGATTGTTTCTTCGATATAACCATTACTTCTGTTTTCTTACTATTCAGTCTGAGACTTTTCTTGTTGCTTTCTTTTACTATTATGTCTATATCATTTCTTGTAGTTCATTCAATGATATTAAGACTGTGTCATCCACATATCGTAGTCATTCTAGTGTTCTAAAACATATAGTTAATATAAGTCTACTCAGTGGAAATTTATTAAATTCTCTCATAATTTATAATCCTGAATCTTTCCATGTGATGCCCATTTGTAGAATTATAATACGGCCAATATTTTGTATTCTGCAGAAACAATCTTTTACAAATGTATGAAAATAACAAATATAAATTTATCAAGTTTGAGACCTCCAAATGGTAACTGGGACAGTGAGAAGGAAAGATATTTTCATTTCACTTTACCTCAGCAGAAATACTGTTACTTGGGATTGTTGCAGCATCATAGTTTCAATATGATTTCAAATGTAACTAGTCTTATGAACATACATTATATATATATACATATATATATATATATGTTGCAGCTATTTGGTGACAACTGAGTTAATTGCGAGTCATCATCATTGCACTCCGAACATGTCCATAGGTGCTCAGATCCCCTGCTCGAGCATCTAGCGACTGACGACTCCAGTTATGTGTTGGTTGATAAGTCTTCTTATACACACACTAAGTTTCTCGTTTCTGGCTGCGCCCATCTTAACTCCTATCTCCTTAATCTGAAGGAGTGACATGGACTCATGGTTGTTGAAGTCCTGTTTCCTTCCCACATCTCAGGAGGCATTGATGATGTCCGCCCGATCCATTGGTTGACCGTCTTCAACGATAGCACAGCTAGCCAACCTGTCTGCTCTTTCATTTCTCTGTACAACCCACATGTCCTGGGACATAGACAAAGGTAACCTTACATATTTTTGACTTCTGCAATGACTCTACCCATTGCATGTGTACAGAGTCCACCTCCATTATATTTTTTCATGCTCATCGAATCACTCAGTATGCAGGCATGTGTGTTGTCTTGTGACTCTAACCAGAAGAATGCCCTGGCCACTGCCATCACCTCCATCGTCATGCTACTCGTGGTCATAATGTATGCACCACTATCTTCCTTGACTATTCTGCCTGCCAAGCTGTAAATGATGGTGATGATATTTTAGTGGTCTTGTAAATTTTCTCAGTTCTGAAACATGACGAATATAATTCATTAAAATGATCATAAAAGATGCTATTATTTAAATTTGTACAACATTTGTGGTTAAATTAAGTTCATTTTACACCACAATGTGTAAAATGTGTTAAATTTTAAAATATTTCTGCTCATAAATGTCTTTGGAGTAAAATATAAATAACATAAAAATGAACTGTTCTAGAATATTAATATTTTTGTACAGGGTCATAAATTTTAACCACTCCTATAAAATATAAATCTCATGAACGAGTGGGATGTAGTTTTCTCAAGACACATTCATATACATATAATAATGCTTTAATAAAATACAGAACAGCAGCCAGCAAGCTATACAGATTTGAGTTAGATTAGGATTATGACAAGGATACATACTTTCTCTTGTATTGTTTATTACCTACATGGACTACATATAGAAGTTAATCAACACTTTGGAGACATAGGAGATTAGCGAGCTTCTATTTGCAGATGATCAGGCAAGGAAAAATAGAAGATCTACAAGAACACTTCAATTGACTCCACAGCAAAAACGCAATATGACAATCAACATCAACAAAACAGAAGTCATGAATATCACAAAAGAGAAGCAAAACATCAAAATAACAATAGGTGGCAGACAACTAAAATAAATGGATGAATTTTAATATTTAGGAAGTCTAGTGACAAATGACAATTCACAAGCAGCAGAAATAGGCATAAGATGCAACAAAGCTTGTCAAATCATTGGAGAGCTATCACCACTATTGTCCAACAAAGAAATAATTTAAGAGACAAAACAGGCACTTTACCGACACAGTCTACATCCCAACATTATGCTATCGCCAGACCTGGACCCTAGACAAAAGAACATAAGAAAAAATAACCAATACCGAGATGAAATGTGTTGGCTGAATGACAAGAAAAAGCCTAGGAGACAAGATCAGAAATAAAGAACTGAGAAAAAAGCTAGGAATAACTCCTGCCATAGAACACATAAAGACACAATAGATGAATGGATTGGGTATGTGATAAGATAGAAAGACCAAAACAAAATGCAATATGCCTTTAAAAAACATTATGAGAACATCAAACACAAGGGCTGACAATGAAAAAAGATGGATTGATGGAATATTACAAATACTATCTATTTATTAACCTTTTGAGCCGTAGCCGGCCCATAGGGCACAGACCCAGATACTTTTTATCTAAATTTTTATTCTAGCAGTTTTCAATCCTTGTAAAGATCTTTTATCAAATCTCGCCATTTGTCTCTGTTCTGTGCAAGCAACTCTATCTCACTGAGGGAGCCGATTCCTGCTGCTCTTGCCTCTCTGATTAATGTTCTTCTCAGTGTCACTCTGGGTTGTCCTCTTTTCCTCATACCTGTTGTTTCCCACATGAGGACTTGCTTTGTTATTCGGTTATTATCTCTCCTCATCACATGTCCAACATATGACCATCGTCCTTTCTTGATTACTGAAGATATTAGTGGTTGATTGGCGATTTCTCTAATTTCCTTGTTTAATACAAATACTAGGAAACATAAAAGCAGCAGAGACCAACAGGAGAGCAAATGGCCACAAAACTATATATATATATATATATATAGTATATATCCCCTCTATGCTGAAAAACAAATGAGGAATGAAAGAAAAAGAATAAAAAAATAACAATAATAAAAATAAATAATAAACTAAACATTTTTCTTTTGATTAAGAAGAAATACTTTGAAGCTGCAACTTCATGACTAGATATTATAGAACAGACAGAAAATAAGTAGAATGGAACAGGGCCAATGGCAAGATGTGCACATCCAAGGGTAGGATCTGCACTGGCAGACCAAACACACTGGCTGGTTCCTCACAACGCACTCATTCAAAACATTAGAAAAGCCTACACAAAAATCTAGGTTTTTTGTGTATGTTTTTAAAAAAAATTAAATCTGAGGCTGAATGGAACATGCATCATCATCATCATCATCATCAGAAAACAAAATAAAATTTAGTAACTATAGCAAACACAGTAAAAATAACACAACCTTGAAATGGAAGATCACATTCAGAAAGAGCTTACAAAAATTGTGTTTACTTGTGTTGTAGCATCTGTGGTCATCATGTAACCGATTGATGATGAAGTAACAACTGGAGGTGTTCTATACACAGTTGAAGGTGAAGTAGCAGCTGTGGTCATCATGTAACCGAATGATGATGAAGTAACAACTGGAGGTGTTCTATACACAGTTGAAGGTGAAGTAGCAGCTGTGGTCATCATGTAACTGATTGATGATGAAGTAACAACTGCAGGTGTTCTATACACAGTTGAAGGTGAAGTAGCAGCTGTGGTCATCATGTAACCGATTGATGATGAAGTAACAACTGGAGGTGTTCTATACACAGTTGAAGGTGAAGTAGCAGCTGTGGTCATCATGTAACCGATTGATGATGAAGTAACAACTGGAGGTGTTCTATACACAGATGAAGGTGAAGTAGCAGCTGTGGTCATCATGTAACCGATTGATGATGAAGTAACAACTGGAGGTGTTCTATACACAGTTGAAGGTGAAGTAGCATCTATGGCTTTTCTGTAACTGGTTGAAGGTGTTAAAATGTTAATGGAACTGGTTGATGGTGTTGGAACTCTTCTGTAATAGGTTGATGGTGTTGGTACTGTTTTGTAACTGGTGAAAGGTGAAGCAACAACTGCAGCATTGATGTAATTGTGCAAAGGTGGAGTAAAAAATGGCGCATTGCTGCAACTAGCTGAAGGTAAAGTAACAATTGGTGCATTGTTGCAACTAAATGAAGGTAAAGTAATAATTGGTGCATTGTTGCAACTGAATGAAGGTAAAGTAACAATTGGTGCATTGTTGCAACTGAATGAAGGTAAAGTAACAATTGGTGCATTGTTGCAACTGAATGAAGGTAAAGTAACAATTGGTGCATTGTTGCAACTAAATGAAGGTAAAGTAACAATTGGTGCATTGTTGCAACTGAATGAAGGTAAAGTAATAATTGGTGCATCGTTGCAACTGAATGAAGGTAAAGTAACAATTGGTGCCTTGCTGCAACTGGCTGAAGGTAAAATAACATCAAGAGGCTTCTGGAACAAAAACTTCTTGAGCAAAAAATATGAAGTAGCAACTGGAACATTGATGACACTAGTTGAAGTAACAACTGGAACATTGATGACACTAGTTGAAGTAACAGATGGCACAGTGGAGCAATTTGTTGAAGGTAGAGAAACACACTGTGCTTTCCTGAAAATGATTGAAGGTGTTTGAGCTCTTCTGTAACTGGCTAAAGGTGAAATAACAGAAGGAGAGCTGGTGTGTATAGTTAAAGGTGACAATATATTTTTAGCAGTGATTTTTGTGGTTAAAGGTGAAGAAACAGTTAGACTAGTCCTGTAGTTGATTAAAGTTGAAGCTGTAGTTGAAGCACCAGTGCAACCTATCGAAGGTGAAATGACAGTTTCAGGTTTTCTGTAACTGGTTAATGGTGTTTCACATCCTCTGCAACTTGATGATGGGGAAATAACAGAATGAGATTTGATGTAATTAGTTAAAGGTGAGCTTACAGTTAGAGCAGTGTTGTAGCTGGTTGAAAGTAAAGAAACAGCTTTGGCTTTCCTATAACTCCTGGAAGGTGTTAACATTCTTCTATAATTGATTGAAGGGGAGAGAACTGTTGGAGCATTGGTGCTGTTTGTCAAAGAGGAAGTAGCTGTTTCTGATTTTCTATAAATGACTGAAGACAAAGCAAAAGTTGAAGTGGTGGTATAACTAGTTGATGGTGAAGTTACAGTTAGAGCAATGGGGTAGCTGGTTGATGATGAAGTTACAGTTAGAACAGTGGGGTAACTGGTTGAAAGGGAAGCTACAGTTAGAGCATTGGGGTAACTGGTTGATGGTGAAGTTACAGTTACAGCAGTGGGATAACTGGTTGAGGGGGAAGTTACAGTCAGAGCAGTGGGGTAACTGGTTGATGATGAAGTTACAGTTAGAACAGTGGGGTAACTGGTTGATGGTGAAGTTACAGTTAGAGTAGTGGGGTAACTGGCTGAGGGGGAAGTTACAGTAACTGTAGTGGTGTAACTGGTTGATGATGAAGTTACAGTTAGAGCAGTGGGATAACTGGTTGAGGGGGAAGTTACAGTCAGAGCAGTGGAGTAACTGGTTGATGATGAAGTTACAGTTAGAACAGTGGGGTAACTGGTTGAAAGGGAAGCTACAGTTACAGCAGTGGGGTAACTGGTTGATGGTGAAGTTACAGTTAGAGCAGTGGGGTAACTGGTTGAGGGGGAAGTTACAGTAACTGTAGTGGTGTAACTGGTTGATGGTGAAGCTACAGTTAGAGCAGTGGGGTAACTGGTTGATGGTGAAGTTACAGGTAGAGCATTGGGGTAACTGGTTGAGGGGGAAGTTACAGTAACTGTAGTGGTGTAACTGGTTGATGATGAAGTTACAGTTAGAGCAGTGGGATAACTGGTTGAGGGGGAAGTTACAGTCAGAGCAGTGGAGTAACTGGTTGATGATGAAGTTACAGTTAGAACAGTGGGGTAACTGGTTGAAAGGGAAGCTACAGTTACAGCAGTGGGGTAACTGGTTGATGGTGAAGTTACAGTTAGAGCAGTGGGGTAACTGGTTGAGGGGGAAGTTACAGTAACTGTAGTGGTGTAACTGGTTGATGGTGAAGCTACAGTTAGAGCAGTGGGGTAACTGGTTGATGGTGAAGTTACAGGTAGAGCATTGGGGTAACTGGTTGAGGGGGAAGTTACAGTAACTGTAGTGGTGTAACTGGTTGATGGTGAAGCTACAGTTAGAGCAGTGGGGTAACTGGTTGATGGTGAAGTTACAGGTAGAGCATTGGGGTAACTGATTGAGGGGGAAGTTACAGTAACTGTAGTGGTGTAACTAGCTGATGGTGAAGTTACAGTTAGAGTAGTGGGGTAACTGGTTGATGGTGAAGCTACAGTTAGAGTAGTCGGGTAACTGGCTGATGGTGAAGCTACAGTTAGAGTAGTGGGGTAACTGGCTGATGGTGAAGCTACAGTTAGAGCAGTGGGGTAACTGGTTGATGGTGAAGTTACAGGTAGAGCAGTGGGGTAACTGGTTGAGGGGGAAGTTACAGTAACTGTAGTGGTGTAACTGGTTGATGGTGAAGCTACAGTTAGAGCAGTGGGGTAACTGGTTGATGGTGAAGTTACAGGTAGAGCAGTGGGGTAACTGGTTGAGGGGGAAGTTACAGTAACTGTAGTGGTGTAACTGGTTGATGGTGAAGCTACAGTTAGAGCAGTGGGGTAACTGGTTGATGGTGAAACTACAGTTAGAGCAGTGAGGTAACTGGCTGATGGTGAAGCTACAGTTAGAGTAGTGGGGTAACTGGCTGATGGTGAAGCTACAGTTAGAGTAGTGGGGTAACTGGTTGATTGTGAAGCTACAGTTAGAGCAGTGGGGTAAATGGTTGATGGTAAAACTACAGTTAGAGTAGTGGGGCAACTGGCTGATGGTGAAGTTACAGTTAGAGTAGTGGGGTAACTGGCTGATGGTGAAGCTACAGTTAGAGTAGTGGGGTAACTGGTTGATGGTGAAGTTACAGTTAGAGTAGTGGGGTAACTGGCTGATGGTGAAGCTACAGTTAGAGTAGTGGGGTAACTGGTTGATGGTGAAGTTACAGTTAGAGTAGTGGGGTAACTGGTTGATTGTGAAGTTACAGTTAGAGTAGTGGGGTAACTGGCTGATGGTGAAGCTACAGTTAGAGTAGTGGGGTAACTGGCTGATGGTGAAGCTACAGTTAGAGTAGTGGGGTAACTGGTTGATGGTGAAGTTACAGTTAGAGTAGTGGGGTAACTGGTTGATTGTGAAGTTACAGTTACAGCAGTGGGGTAACTGGTTGATGGTGAGCTTACAGTTAGAGAAGTGGTGAAACTGGCTGAAGGTGAAGTTAGAGCAGTGTTATAGCTACTTGAAAGTGAAGAAACAGCTTTGGCTATAATATAACTCCTGGAAGGTGTTAACATTCTTCTATAATTGATTGAAGGGGAGAGAACTGTTGGAACATTGGTGCTGTTTGTCAAAAGAGAAGTAGCTGTTTCTGATTTTCTATAAATGGCTGAAGGTGAAGTTACAGTAACTGAAGTGGTGTAACTGGTTGATGGTGAAGCTACAGTTAGAGTAGTGGTGTAAGTTGCTGAAGGTGAAGCTTCGGTTAGAGTAGTGGGGTAACTGGTTGATGGTGAAGCTACGGTTAGAGTAGTGGGGTAACTGGTTGATGGTGAAGTTCCAGTTAGAGTAGTTGGGTAACTGGTTGATGGTGAAACTACAGTTAGAGCAGTGGGGCAACTGGCTGATGGTGAAGTTACAGTTAGAGTAATATGGTTACTGGTTGATGGTGAGCTTACAGTTAGAGCAGTGATGAAACTGGCTGAAGGTGAAGTTAGAGCAGTGTTATAGCTGCTTGAAAGTGAAGAAACAGCTTTGGCTATAATATAACTGCTGGAAGGTGTTAACATTCTTCTATAATTGATTGAAGGGGAGAGAACTGTTGGAACATTGGTGCTGTTTGTCAAAAGGGAAGTAACTGTTTCTGATTTTCTATAAATGGCTGAAGGCAAAGTAAAAGTTGAAGAGGTGGTATAACTGGTTGAAGGTGAAGTTACAGTAACTGTAGTGGTGTAACTGGTCGATGGTGAAGTTGCAGTAACTGCAGTTGTGTAACTGGTTGATGGTGAAGCTACAGTTAAAGCAGTGGGGTAATTGGTTGATGGTGAACTTATAGTTAGAGCAGTGGGGTAACTGGTTGAAGGTGAAGTTACAGTAACTGTAGTGGTGTAACTGGTCGATGGTGAAGTTGCAGTAACTGCAGTTGTGTAACTGGTTGATGGTGAAGCTACAGTTAAAGCAGTGGGGTAACTGGTTGATGGTGAACTTATAGTTAGAGTAGTGGGGTAACTGGTTGATGGTGAACTTATAGTTAGAGTAGTGGGGTAACTGGTTGAAGTTGAAACTGGAGCAGTAGTGCAACTGATTGAAGGTGAAGTGTCAGTTTTAATTTTTCTGTAACTGGTTGAATTTGAAGTAGCTGTATGGGCAGTTCCGTAACTGATTGAATTTGTAGTTGACGTTTGACAAATAGCGTAATTTGCTGAAGATGTAGTAACAATTTTTCTCAAACTGCTAAGAGATGTTGCAACAGATGAAGCTGCTGTACAATTGGATGAAGATAAAACAGACACTGGTAATGCTTTTGCCATTGTAGTATCACATGGAATGGCAGTGATGTGTTCTGAGGCTTTGTTATTTACCATATTTTTATCACATTCTTCACCACCAAAATCTGGCCAGTGTGAACATCCTGGAGAAAGAAAACTGGCTTTGGTGGAACTATTTTGAGCCACCATTTGTGGTTGCCATGAACCATAATAATTGTTTATAGATGACACGTCCATTGCTTGAGTATTAGTGACTTGATGTGGTGTTAAAATTGATGGAACTATTTGATCTAAAGCTGCAATGTCAGGTTTTATTTCTTCATGCACTGAACAATTGTTTCCTGCATGAAAATCTTTATCTTCATCATTGTCATCAAGTGTTGAGTCAATTGTTATCTCTTTCTTTTCAATAAATTTTAAAGACCTCTTTACAACTAGAGTCTTACTTTTTCTGCATGTTTGTAAAGTTGGCCATTCATCTTCAAAATTACTTATTGTGTCTGTTGGATATTCAATGTTAGTTTCTACATGACTGATGTTTTTATCTTTCTTTATTTTGTCCTGATCAACCTGTATGTCACTGCTAACATTGTCATGATATTTTCCATTGGATCTTAATGTTTCATTTAAACTTTCTAAACTTTTATGGAAAATTTGAGAATGTGATGTGTTATGGCTTTGTGATGTTGTCTGTTCCTTTAACAGGGAATATGAAGGCAGTGTAGCATGCTTGCAGTGATGATCCTTGTTTTCGCTGACAACTGGTTTCATGCTAAATGAATCTGTTAAAAGTTTTGTCTGTTTCTTTAAAGTGTTAAATGTATCAGTTTCATGATCTCGTCTGGTGATTTTCCTTTGTGGTGCATATTCAGTTTCATATGGTTTGAATATTTCCACTGGGGGTGCATATTTAGTTTCATGATCTGGTCTGGCTATTTCCACTGGTGGTGCATATTCAGTTTCATGATAGGGTCTGACTATTTTCACTGGTCGTGCATATTCGGTTTCATGACTTGGTCTGGCTATTTCCACTGGTGGTGCATATTCAGTTTCATGATAGGGTCTGACTATTTCCACTGGTGGTGCATATTCAATTTCATGACTTGGTCTGACTATTTCCACTGGTGGTGCATATTCAGTTTCATGATAGGGTCTGACTATTTCCACTGGTGGTGCATATTCAATTTCATGATCTGTTCTGGCTATCTTTGTTAATGGTGCATCTACAGAAGTTTCTGATGCTTCCCTTTTTAGAGTGTTTCGTTCTGTGGATGTCTGTTGCTGATGAGTTTCAACTGGTATTATGGTATCCTCTGAAACAATAATTGAAAGCAAGGGCAAATAAATTACTATCATAAATAAATAATGAACAAACTCTCCAAAAAACTGAGAAAAAGAGTAATCTATTAACTGACTATTAACCTTTTTGTTGCTAATGATATGTTATCATGTTTTTACCCTGGATGCTATGATCATGTATAGATTTTTTACTCACAGATACCATCAATCTTCTTCTTCTATCCTTCCTCTGTTGCCGTTGGCGTCGAGGGGAGAAACAATCTGCGACTCTTTGCTCTTCTGTTGGTCTCTTCTGATGTTATTCCTCCTAGTGACTCTAGTATTCCCTTTATCCATCTCTTTCTCAGTCTTCCTCTTAATCTGGCGTTTTCGTAGCGTTTGTTTATGGCTCTTTGAGTCATTGTTAGTTCTTTTTGTCTTGTTATGTGGCCGAACAGATTTATCTGTTGTTTCTTTATGCATTTGATGGCTGGTTCAATTTTGAGTTTCTTCCTCAGGTCAGTGTTTCTTACTCTGTCCCTTAAGCTGTTTCCTGTCATTCTTCTGACACATTTCATTTCGGTGGTTATCTTTCTTATTGTTCTAAAGTCCAGCGTCCAATTCTGGCACTGATAGCACAGAGTTGGTAGAAAAATTGATTTGTATATTGCCCTTTTTGCTTCCGTAGTTATTGCTTTGTTTTTCAATAGTGTTGATACTTGGCCTATAACTTGGCATGCTTTGTTACACCTTATATCTATCTCTGTCTCTTGGTTATTGTCTTGTGTTAACGTGCTACCCAGATATTTAAAATTGTCTACTTGCTTCAAAGTCGTATTATCTATTATGATGTTTAGTTTTTCTTTCTTTCTCGCTATTGCCATTACTTCGGTTTTGCTTATGTTCATCTTCAACGTTGTATTGTTTACAAGTGTTGTTTAGCCTGTTGATATGTTCTTGTAGGTTCTCAGTTGTTTCATGTATCAGAACTTGGTCGTTTGCAAATAGTATTTCTATTATTTCCTTATCTCGGCTGTTGTTTTCTGGTACGTATATTTGTTATTTCCTGTGTGTTACCGGGGCCTCATTATGAGGGAAGTAAAGAATAGTGACACTGTGACCTTCCAGGCATGTCGTAAGAGGCGACTAAGGAGGTTGATCGATGGCTTGACAAGCTGTCATTGTAAAATGTATTGTTATGGAAACAGTGCCATATATTTTAAAGCAGTGATCTCTGCAATATGTGCCACTTTGGCATGCAAGGTTTCTGTTTTTGAGATTGTGGTTCTGCCCTATGTGCCGTCTTCGGCTCGAAAGGACAATAGATAGATATTTTGTTATACAGTAAAGTCTCGATTATGCGGTACTCAATAATCCGGAATTCTCAATTTAACGGACTTTTTTTTTTTTTAATTATTATAGGGAGAAAGCTTGAATCATGTTTTGTTCAGTTAAATTAAATGCCTTTATCCGGAAATCGAAAACGCTACAACACGGTTTGTGCGCTGCGCTTACTTCTACAGGCTCTATCATTACACAATATTGCGTTTACAATAGTGTATTTACAGTAATATACTTCAAATAGGAGCGAACATATTTTATTCAATCCAGACATTGTGTCTCCAAATATTCCAAGTAAAAGCGACAGACAGTCTATATCTTCACTTTTTCCCCCGACTAAATGTTTTTGTCGGGAAATCTTAGTCGTGCCAAAAACACTTATCTACATGATTTTACAAATTTGCTTAATTTTCTCATAGCCTGCTTTAGATCTAAAGTTGGTCATGAATTTGTCAAAAATATGGCGTTTGACAGTCTGACCGAACATTAGAAGCAGACGTATTGTTTGTGAAAATTGAAGAGCCCATAACTTTGATGATTATAAATCAAAGGTTGAGCAGCCGGCGTGCAGTGACATAGAGATGGTGAGAAGAAAGGGGGAGGGGTTCAAAAATTACCGACTGGAAATTCAAAAAGAGTAAGATACAGAGTTTGACGTTAGTTTGTCTCAGACATTTGTGCAAGCTGAAATTCGTTCCATCAGTATAAATTATACATGATATGCTATAAACGCATGTGTGCATACTTTTTAACGGAATACATTTTTGTGTTAAATAATGGCCTCTGCGAGTGCAAACCACACCTCAATTTCCCGCAAAGGTAAACGCAAGCGAACTGTATTGACACTGAACCAGAAGATTGAAATCGCTAGTAGACTTGAAAAAGGCGTTAATCGCAACGTTTTGATGACTGAATTTGGCATAGCCTCTTCAACATTATATGACATACGAAATCAAAAAGATGAGTTGTTTAAGTTTGCGTCGGAGTCTGAAAGCAGCAACAATATACACCAGAGACGAAGTATGAAACGGCCAAAATTTGAAAAACTCGACGACGTCCTTTATGTGTGGTTTTTAGAAAGAAGAAGAAAAGGAATGCCAATATCAGGACCCATGTTGATAGAGAAAGCTAGTGAATGTCACACGAATTAAAATATTTCTGAGCATTGCAATTTTTCAATCATGTTTTTTCATAAATTTTGAGTTTGGTTTTCTTACTCTCGATTATCCAGAAAAATTCAATTATCCAGAATGGGTTCTTCCCCGAGCATTCCGGATAATCGAGACTTTACTGTACTATCAATGAGTTAAGTCATTTCATTTGAATTTCTGTTTCAGTCCAACATGGCAGGAAAACTGTAGCTATTTTTAGATGTGTTGACCTTTGTTCAATTAAGGATTGGCTAAGCCCATTGAACATTTAAAAAAAACTTTTTAAAAATTACTGGAGACAGTTCAGAGCTACAACTACCTTGGACATACTATAACCTGTAATGGAAAATGAAAAACTGAAACAAAAAAAGAATAGGAATGGCAAAAAGTAATTTTAATGCAGTGAAAAAAAAAAAAAAAAAAGTAAAGTACCACTGTCACGCCAAGTGGCATATAGGGAATATGGTGTTAGTGACCATAAATTTTACAGACCTTCGGCACATGATTTTTGGAGTAATGTTGTTGGTATTATGCCCGTGCCGCTTTACTTTCCCAGAAAAAAATCCGGTACCCATTAAAGGCTGGGTGAAACTGGAAGCCGTCAATTGGGATCAACCCTACCTCTTGTCCTTTGTAGTCCAGTTCACTAACCACTGAGCTATCACGGCTAAGTGAAAAATATACTAACATCAAAACAAACATTACCAGGCCTAAAATTAAGAATAGCAAAATGTTATATCTTCTCAACATTCCTGTATGGTGCAGAAACATGGACATTAAAGAAAAAAAAACAGAGCAGAAAATTGAAGCCTTAGAAGTGTGGATTTATAGAAGAATAGGAAGAGTTGGATGGAAAGAAAAGAAAACAAATGATGAAGTCTTAAAACAACTAAAAATGAAAAGAGAACTACTAAACACAATTCAAACAAGACAAATGAGATTTTTGGGCCATGTTAAAAGACACAGCAGACTACTAAAAGTAATCTTGATAGGGAAAATACAAGGTGAAAGAAGCAGAGGAAGACTAACATGGATAAAAAACATCAAAAGATGGACAAGTTACCATCCTATAACAACCTGCACCATCAAAGCAAGAGACAGAGCAGAATGGTGCTCTATGGTAGTCAACCTTCAATATCGAGATGGCACTCAATGATTAATTGAGGATGTAAAGAAAATGTGCGTAGTGTGTTTTATTTGGTCATGGCAATGGTGCGGAAGCACACCCAAATTTTGACCGTGTTTTTTATTTGGTTTGTGTAAGGAATAATGTTTTTCTATCAAGTCCAGACAGCAAATTTGTATTGATGAAGAATTTATTAGGTTTATTTCAAGGGAGTGGTAGTGACAACAAACTTATAATTGATACAGAGTGTCTCATGGGATACCAAACTAAGAATTTCCTCAATAATTATAAGACTAGTAAAGACATTGTCACAAAATTTGAACAGGAGTATGTTCAGTACTTGAGAAATTAAATGTGTCTGTAGCATGTTTATGTGGTATCTAACTATTGCAACATACCTTTTTCCCATCTCTGCCATGTGGCTGTAATAATGAAGGTTTATAATTAAACAATGTCATTTTCATACTGTGACGCCTACACAACAATCATCATCATCATCATCATTGGGTGTCCTCTTTTTATATCAATGGGTGTAGAGTTCTCTTTGTTATATTTTATTATTGCTGTTTGCTCCCAGTATAGATTACATATTAGTCGTATGTCCATGTCATCTAGATGTATCTCTTTTAGGCATTCTATAAGTTGTTTGTGGTGTATTCTATCAAAAGCTTTGGTGTAGTCTATGAAGCAGGCATATATTGGTTCGTTTACTTCTGTGTACTTTTTGATTAATGTTCTCATGCAAAATATGGCTTTTCTTATTCCACTATTTTTCCTAAATCCAAATTGTTGCTCATCTAATTCAGTATTGATTTTATTTTGAATCCTTCCTTGTATAACCTACACAACAATATGGTGAGGTTTTTGTTCATGATTGTTATGATGCAGTACTTGTGAGTTCACATAGGATAACATTTATCAGCTACACTATAAGCCATCCTGTATGAACTTACAAGTATTGTATGCTAACACATACAAACAACAACCACATTGTGTAGATACCCTCAGCTAAATGACAGAGATCAAGATAGAGACACGTCAGTCAGGTATGTAGCAACAATTATGAGTCACACACACTACAGAGACATTTCTTTTCATTTCTCACATGATGTTGTACCCCCTTTCACATTCCATTGTAATATCTTCATTGGACTTAAAAAATTATTTAGAAAATGAATCTGTAGTGAGTGAGACATACTGTAGTTCTGTGAGTGAACAAGGTGATGTGAGACATCCTGTAGTTCTGTGAGTGAACAAGGTGATGTGAGACATCCTGTAGTTCTGTGAGTGAACAAGGTGATGTGAGACATCCTGTAGTTCTGTGAGTGAATAAGGTGATGTGAGACATCCTGTAGTTGTGTGAGTGAACAAGGTGATGTGAGATATCCTGTAGTACTATTGAAGTTCTATTGCGATTGTCTGGGTTTAGCAACGATGTCCCTGCCAGTCTGAATTTCTGTCCTGATTTAAATCAGTTTAGGAAAAATGAATTTATCCTGTCAAAAAGTGTAAGATAATGCATAACAGCTAAAAACTTACTCAAAGGACTGGAAGAAAATGGTGAGATCATTTAAAAATGTAAAGAGAGAATTTAAATTTTGTAATGACATATGTCTCTTATACCATAACCCCTCTCTCTCTGTCTATATATATATATATATATATATATATATATATATATATATATATATATATATATATATATATATATATATTATTTATATATATATATATATATATGGCCATTGGTGTCTTGACAGAAGGTCAAACAATCATGATACGTCAATAATTTGGGTCTATTAGTGTCTTATGCTGGATACTGTTTTAATGAACAGCTTATCTGCCAATTTTGGATAGACACTTATCAAACGTTCTTATATCTCAGCACTGGTCTGTCCTTTACTGAATACTGAATACTTGTTTTGGAATATCTATGGAATGAAAGTTTTAGGCAAGCAGAAAACTTTCTATAAATAAATTCTGAAGATATATCTACTTGGTCTAGTGTTGAGCAGTCGGCAGCTATGATCGACTGAAGGATCAGAAAGCAAGTAGTAAAAATCTATCAATGTTTGATGATATTTGTGGTAAGTTAAGGAGATATATTTCTTTGTTTTCCTATTGAGCCTGGAAAAAACATTGAATAACATACCTTGTGCAAGAAATAAATTTAAAGCTTCCTCCAAAATGACATGATAACTGGTGCATCCTGACCCAACAACATCGCTCACAACCTCTGCCACTAATGATTGATCTGCATCAGGAAAAATGCTAAGAATTCTTTCTACAGCCCTGCTTGCATTCTCCATATTTCACCAAAGAGTTATCTGAATTGGAAATATTTCAAACATCAACAAATCAATTAAATAGTGAATATAAAAGATAATTCAGCAAAACCTAAACTCTTTTATATAATTATAATAATGAGTTTTATAAAGTTCTTCATTGTCCATTTGGAGTCTGTCTTGACTGGGTGAGAATCCTGGGGATTGGACAACAAGCAAGAAAATAATTGGAGGAAACAAATATGTGGTTTGACAGAGAGTGCTGAGAATACCATGGACAGCTAAAAAGAATAATGAAGACGTTCTAAAAGAGGTTGAAGCAAAAAGAGCTAATTTTCAACAACAGAAAGGAACAACCATAATTGTGTGGCTGTTATGAGAAGGGAACAGCTGGAATGTATTATTGCAACTGAAATTCAAGACAGAAAAAGTGAGTGGCTTGGTAGGAAGTCAACAACAGAATTGATAAACAGTGGTAGAGATAAAATACAAAGTTGTGGAGAGACATGATCACCTACACTAGTAGGCATGGTACTTGATGATAAAGAATTATGGATTTAATTAACTTAAAGATTTTAACATGAAGTATTAGCTTTTGATGATGTCAGGTCAGGTAATTTTACCTGCTACTGTATGTAGTAAACAGTACAACCTGCAGCTGCCCAGTTGCCTTGCATGTATGCTCGCGAGAGTAAAAGGCTAAGGGAGGTTACCCGAAGTAAAACAACCCCACTGCTTTGTGGGTGAGACTTTTTAGTCAAAGGCTAGCGGAGTCAACTGTAAACAAACCGCCGAAAGGGAACAGAAAACCATCGTTGTAATTTCTTTGTACAATCATGAATAACAATCAGCATTTTTTGGCCATGTAATGAGAAGAGAACAGCTGGAATATATTGTAACAACTGGGAAAATTGAGGGATGAAGAGACAGAGGTAAGCAAAGAGAAAAAAATACCATACAGCTTAAGAGAATGGCTTGTCAGAAGGTCAAAAACAGAAATGATAAATAACTGTCATGATCGAAAGTTGTGGAGAGACATGATCACCTACGCCAGCAGTCCTGGTACTTGATGATGATTAGCTTTTAAGTCTCAGTTGATGTGGCATGCAGCAATAGCTTTCTTGATTTCTTGGTTCCTGCTGGATAAGTTGGAGCTTATACATCCTTAACTTGATCCCTCTCAGCTCATTGCTATTTGCTCACACAAAAAGTACATTTCTTTACTTATTCTATGTGAACAGTGTGTTGTTAATTGTTGGATATGTCAAAACAGTGTGTTGTTAACTGTTGGGTGTGTCAGAACAGAGTGTTGTTAACTGTTGGATGTGTCAGAACAGCATGTTGTTAACTGTTGGAAGTGTCAGAACAGTGTGTTGTTAACTGTTGGATGTGTCAGAACAGTGTGTTGTTAACTGTTGGATGTGTCAGAACAGTGTGTTGTTAACTGTTGGATGTGTCAGAACAGCATGTTGTTAACTGTTGGAAGTGTCAGAACAGTGTGTTGTTAACTGTTGGATGTATCAGAACAGCATGTTGTTAACTGTTGGATGTGTCAGAACAGTGTGTTGTTAACTGTTGGATGTGTCAGAACAGTGTGTTGTTAACTGTTGGATGTGTCAGAACAGAGTGTTGTTAACTGTTGGATGTGTCAGAACAGTGTGTTGTTAACTGTTGGATGTGTCAGAACAGCATGTTGTTAACTGTTGGATGTGTCAGAACAGTGTGTTGTTAACTGTTGGATGTATCAGAACAGCATGTTGTTAACTGTTGGATGTGTCAGAACAGAGTGTTGTTAACTGTTGGATGTGTCAGAACAGCGTGTTGTTAACTGTTGGATGTATCAGAACAGCATGTTGTTAACTGTTGGATGTATCAGAACAGCGTGTTGTTAACTGTTGGATGTGTCAGAACAGCGTGTTGTTAACTGTTGGATGTATCAGAACAGCATGTTGTTAACTGTTGGATGTGTCAGAACAGCGTGTTGTTAACTGTTGGATGTATCAGAACAGCGTGTTGTTAACTGTTGGATGTATCAGAACAGCGTGTTGTTAACTGTTGGATGTGTCAGAACAGCGTGTTGTTAACTGTTGGATGTGTCAGAACAGTGTGTTGTTAACTGTTGGATGTATCAGAACAGCATGTTGTTAACTGTTGGATGTGTCAGAACAGTGTGTTGTTAACTGTTGGATGTGTCAGAACAGAATTATTTTTTATTTTAAATACATATTTTTATGTGTGTTGTATGTTTGTTCCTATTGAAGGCCTATTGCCAGAAACATTGTTCTGGTTTGTGTTGTCCACTTTTGATGTAAAGCTTTAACCATACCGTTTTTTTCTTTTTAAAATATATTTTTTCATTTCTCCTTAGGTAATCCCTTTTGTTTGTTACAGCTAAGGATCTGCTTATCTGTGTTAAAAATAGTGTCTACTGATATCTAATGCAGTACTTCTCTTAGTTTATATAACTTATCTGCTTTTTCATTGCCTGATGTTATAGTATGCCACAGAAATCTATTTCCAAGTGTTCTTTATGCCTTAAATAGACTACTAAGTTGTTGGATGATATGGTAGAGATATAATTCTCTGATTTAAAGCTGATATCATCATCATCATCAAGTACCGAGCCTACTGGCATAGGTGATCATGTCTCTTCACAACTTTTTATCTCGGCAGCTATTTATCATTTCTGTTGTTGACCTTCTGCCAAGCCATTCTCTTAAGCTGTCTGGTATCTTTTCTCTTTGCTTCCCTCTATCTCATCATCCCTCAATTTTTCCAGTTGTTACAATATATTCCAGTTGTTCTCTTCTCATTACATGGCCAAAAAATGATGATTGTTTCTTCCTAATATTGGAAATTAGCTCTCTTTTTGCTTTGACCTCTCTCAGAACATTTTAATTACTCTTCGTAGCTGTCAATGGTACTCTCAACATTCTTCTGTAAAACCACATTTCTACAAACTCCAGTGATTTTCTTGTCTGTTGTCCTATTGTCCATGATTCGCATCCATATGTTAAGACTGGCTCTACATAACATTTAAGAACTCTTTTTCTTGTTTCTATTGTCTGATATAGAACCAGAGAAAAAAACATATTGGATGGGAAAGTACTGCTTCCTATTTCTTGTACTTCTTCTTCAGTGACTAGCGTTGGTTATGTATTTAAATGGTTAGACCATCACTCACAGGAAGTCACAGACATGATGGTGTGTTTGAAGTCTTCACTGGTAACCCATAGTTTATCATGCAAGGTTCCTTCTATGAGCCATATTCATGTTCTTTTGTTTTTAGAATATAGAGAGTGATTCAGACTATAGGATGTGCACTAGAGTGTGCTCCACAACCGCATACTGTGGTGTCATTGAATTAGGTGTTCTCTTCAGCCACATTGAGCCTCTGTTATAATCTGACTCATATTCTCCACATTCATCCAATCTGTTTTCTTGGCTTGTTTCAGGGGTGCCTTTACTTCATTGAGTATGTTATGCCTATGTTAGTCATATCTTATATCTTTGTGTGTATGTCTATGTTAGGTATGTGTCATATCTTTGTGTGTGCATGTCTATGTCAGTCATATCTCATATCTTTATGTGCATGTCTATGTTAGTCATGTGTCATATATCTTGATGTGTGTAGGTGTTAGTCATGTCTCGTATCGCTGTGTACATGTCTGTGTTATTCACATCTCATATCTTTGTGCGTGCATATATGTATTAGTCACCTCTAGTGACACGGGCAGATGGTGCTCGTAAACTTGGGAGGGCAGACCATCTAAGGACAGAATCCCCCTACAGAAAAGACAATCTGCTGCCTTGCAGGAAGGTTGGGGACAATCAAAGGCTAAGGAAAGCAAACCTGAATAAAATGCTGGCTGAAATCGGATGCACTGGGCCACTGGCATAGAACACAGTGCAACGTTTTTAACGGGTGTTCAATCAGAGTGGATCTGGCAGACTCTAAATGTGATGTTCCGTCTGTGGGGGTGATCAACACACTTAACCTGACAGCTGACCATGTGAGAGTTTGGAATCCTACTCTGATTGAGTCCTGATCGCAGAGAGAGAGAGAGAGAGAGAGAGAGAGAGAGAGAGAGAGAGAGAGAGAGAGAGAGAGAGAGAGAGAGAGAGAGAGAGATTTCATTGAGGTTCTGAGGTCTTTGGTCTAGAAGGTGTGAGTAACTTATACTTGTAGGATGTTCAGTATTAGTATTCGTTCCTTACAATGTCGAAAGCATTGGATAAAATCATGATTAATTTCTTTTCAAGGATTGTTATATTAATAATAGCTAGTTTAAGTTATCAGTTAAAGTACATGATTACAGAAACCTATTCTGCATTTAGAATGGCAAACTGGCACAAACAACTTAAAAACACAAATGACATCCTGCGGATAAGTCTATGTTTCCAAAATAAAAATGATGGTTTTCAGCAGGGGTGACAAGGTGTTTTTTTCTCCTGAGGGACTCAGGAGTTTTCTTTTTACTGTGAAAGTATTGCCCTAATTGCTTGTGGTTAGCACTAAGCCAGGCTGTCATTACTTTTTTTTTTTATAATCTCTGATACCTATTTTTATTTAAAGACTGGTAAAACTAGAAAATGGTCAGTCAGGAAACCATATCATCAAACACAACCACCCTTCTTCCACCCCCCCCCCCAACTCAGCAGCCAATTTAATCAAATACTGCTATCCTACAACTTCCTTATTTGAATAATGAAATGTAATTAACTAAAAAAATGGTTGATATATTATATATATCAGCACAAAAAACAAGTTCAAGATTTTGAAATCAAATGAATTATCCACCCTTACTTATGCATTTGAGAGCTGGAAAGCAACAACAGAAATAGAAAATAAACTGGATGTATTTGAAATCAAATGAATTATCCACCCTTACTTATGCATTTGAGAGCTGGAAAGCAACAACAGAAATAGAAAATAAACTGGATGTATTTGAAATCAAATGAATTATCCACCCTTACTTATGCATTTGAGAGCTGGAAAGCAACAACAGAAATAGAAAATAAACTGGATGTATTTGAAATCAAATGAATTATCCACCCTTACTTATGCATTTGAGAGCTGGAAAGCAACAACAGAAATAGAAAATAAACTGGATGTATTTGAAATCAAATGAATTATCCACCCTTACTTATGCATTTGAGAGCTGGAAAGCAACAACAGAAATAGAAAATAAACTGGATGTATTTGAAATCAAATGGAACTGAGGAAAATACTTTGTATACCATGGAATGTGTTCAATACTAGTACAGAAATAGAGAGAAATGACAAAGCACCTAAAAAATATTAATTATAATCAAGAGAAGAAGGTGGTCATATGTTGACCATGTGATGAGAGGAGAGAACAAAAGAATCTCACAGCAGACTCTCAAAATGGGAACCAGAGGGTAAAAGAAAAGGAGACTGACCTAGAGGAACACTAAAAAGAACATTCAAACCAGAGGCAACAACATCAGGCATCAGATCTCTCGCACAATAGAACAGAGCCGTGCAGCCAGGTCACTGTATAAGATCTGACAATTGAAAGATTATAAGACACAAGAGGCTAGAATTTCTGTCCTTTATGCTTTTTAGGGCTCAAAATGACAATAGATATATAGATATTTATCATTACGATTAAAGAGTCAGTCGGTCTAGTGGATGCTATTGTGTATTTTTTTTAGGTTCTGTTTTTGTCGAACAGTTTCTCTCTTGGCTAATTCTATCAATGTTTAATAAATAAATACACACGGCTACAGAATGAACAAGTCATGAAAAAGGATGGAAAACCTTGTGGATCAGTGGGCCTGACGATTAAAAACGATGAGATAACAATCAATCAGACAAAGTTCAGGTACATTTTTATTTTTTTTAAAATATCAAAATTGCATTGGAGTAACAAAATTGCAGTAACAGACAGTTGACGGACACTAGTAAGTAAATGTGTTCTGTTAATACAAACTAGTACTTTAGTAGTAGGCGATAATCAGCGAATCAGTTCAGAGGAAGAGGTATGTTTACAGCACTTGGATAAAATGACAAATAATCAACGTGATCGCAGTCTTATGCTATAGTCATGAGAACGCCTTCGCGAAAAGACATTGTCCACGATAGCTAATTTTTTAGTGGCGCTGTGCCACTGAGTACGGGTTCGATCCTTCCTTGGTCCATATTTTTTTTCTGTTGTTGATTATTTGTTATTTTATCCGAGTGCTGTAAACATACCTCTTCCTCTGAACTGATTCGCTACTTTAGTAGTAACTAACTGAACTAGTTTTTATGTGTCCTTGTTAGTCCCCAAGCAGTTCAAATAATCAAATTGTTAGCAATTTTTCCCAAATTAAAATTAGTATAGGTATTTTTGCTCTTTTAGACATCATTTAAGTTATTTCTTTTAAGAAATCTTTTCTATGTCAATTGTCAGTAGTAGTATTATACTAAGTATATGACTCATTTGACTGTGACATACATTATCTATAGTATAGGCCTACACAACGGGACGTTGTCTACATTACATCGCTGTGACACGGTGTTGTGTAGTAAAAATTGTATAAAAGATCACTCTAGACTAATGCTAACGCCTACCCATGGCACGCACACGTGAACAAGAACAAAATGACACTCCATTAGCACAGCAAATCTATAACTACACAAGAAACGTAGGAGATCAATCAATAACTTAATTGTGAACGTGGTTACCTTGAAACGGGGTTTATCATCATCATGTGCTGTCTCCGCAACGAAGGTTGGCTACCATGGAGCGCCATTCCACTCTGTTTCTTGCTTTGATGGTGCAGGTTGTCATAGATTGACTTGTCCATCTTTTGATGTTATTCGTCCATGTTAGTCTTGGTCTGCCTCTTTTACCTTGTATTTTCCCTCCCAATATTACTTTTAGTAGGCTGTTGTGTCTTTTAACATGCCCCAAAAATTTCATTTGTCTTGTATTAATTGTATTTAGTAGTTCTCTTTTTATTTTTAGAAACGGGGTTGCCGTTTAAATTTGATTTAAAGCCAAACAGCTCTTTTTAAAAAGCCCGGAAAAAGGCAAACTGCTTTACAAAGTTAAAAAAGCCATGTATTTTTGACATAATCACATCATATTTAATACTCCAAATCCACTTTAACACAAAGAACAAGTAATTTTGAAGGAACTTATTATATTCTGCTAACAATTTTACTCCAAAATCAACTTCATCAACATTTTTTTAATGTCCGTTTGTACGATATAATCTGCTTCGATTTGACTTATGTAAGTTTGTGATAGAGTTCATGCGGGTCAGCTTTGGTTTGGTTAAAAAGGCTGTCCATCCTTTCAAACTTCTGAACTATGGGTTTTGCAAACACAAAGAACAAGTAATTTGTGTTGTCTAACACCATTTCCTTCAACAATCTTGTCTTAAACTGTGTCTCCAATTTTGAGTAAGCTAATTCAGCATTTAATATCAGAAACAAGAAAACGAGTTCTTAAATGTTACGTAGAGTCAGTCTTAACATATGGATGTGAATCATGGACAATAGAAGAACAGACAAGAAAATTACTGGAGTCTGTAGAAATGTGGTTTTACAGAAGAATGTTGAGAATACCATGGACAGCTAAGAAGAGTAATGAAAATGTTCTGAGAGAGGTCAAAGCAAAAAGAGAGCAAATTTCCAATATTAGGAAGAAACAATCATCATTTTTGGTCATGTAATGAGAAGAGAACAACTGGAATATATTGTAACAACTGGGAAAATTGAGGGACGAAGAGATAGAGGGAAGCAAAGAGAAAAGATACCAGAAAGCTTAAGAGAATGGCTTGGCAGAAGGTCAACAACAGAAATGATAAATAGCTGCCGAGATCGAAAGTTGTGGAGAGACATGATCACAGCCTACGCCAGTAGGCCCAGTACTTGATGATCATGAATTCAGTATTAATGAAGTAAGCCTCTTCCCAGTTCATCCAAATATTAAATATAACTTACTTGTCCAAGCACAAGCCAGCGGTTTGAGGAGGGCAGTTGGAATGGGAGCGGGGCAGTTCGGCTTGTTTCATAAACTGTAAGTGTATTCCTTTAAACACTTCTCTGTAGGCTTCTCGTCTTAGGTCACTGTGGCTAAACCACTTAGAGCATAAATTATTCAATATTTGAGGGCAGTTTGGCCATTTGAATAATATATGTTCCAGGGAATGGCAAACACATCTTAGTTGCACACATGAAGGAGATGCATCTTTCAATCTAGATCACACGTAGTTGTTGCACCCAACCATGTTTAATGCACAATCAGTGACAATCTGATGCAGTTTGTTTTGTAAGGCTCTGGCTACATCGTTTGATTTCCTCGTCAACAAAATGAAATATATTTTTCGTGTACACTCTTGCACAGGAATTAATCCAAGAAATGCAGTTAAAAGTCCTGTTTCCTCTCACTAAAATAGCGTTAAAATTCACATCATGTGTTTAGATGACTTTTCGTGATTTGAGACTCATTCTTGGTACAATGGTGCAGTGACAAAGCTTACAAAATGCTTCCTCTGTTCCATCAGAAGCCTTTTTGAGCCAAATATAATATAATAATGGGAAGCTTCCCATTTCTTTAGTGACATTATTTTGTGTAAAACCAAGCAGTAAGCACACAAATACTTGCTAATACACAACAATATACTTGCCAGGAACAAACGTCTATAGGCAGAAAGAGAAATTAAATTAAATTATCACTTTAAAATCACAGCGGCTGACAGGGGAATCTCCAAAGAAGAAAAAAAAAAACTTCAAACCGCTATCAAGAATCCTTAACTCCTAACTCTTACTTGCGACAAGTTCACCAAAAAGTGTTCTCCAAGCAATCGTCGATCGTCTCTTTTAAACTTTTATTTCGTGTTTATAGCCACATCTTTTATACAGTAGTGACAGTGGTCAGTCCTTTATAAACTTGGACATCACAAGTCAAGAGTCACCCACCACTGAGTCTCATGACACACAGCAAATCTAATATTGTCATCAGATAATCAGACGCCTTGACGCGTAGGATCCCACCCGCATATTCAGATTACAATATTCCCTAGATCGCAGCATTCTGACTGAAGCCTGACGGCCTCGTCGACGATTCAAAGGCTAATCGCTGCCAGCGATATATATCATCAATCAATCGATAACACGCTGCCAGTGAGATATCATCAATCGATATCAACAAGCCGACACCTCCCGTTGATTTCTGTTAAAGTTACTGTTGTTACTATATAATATATATATGCCCTGGTAAGCGGATTTAGTTTAAGTTTGGATAGAAGGGACACGCAGAACATGCAGTCTGAAAAGTTTGAAGTTGAAAATTTCAGATTAGGTCGAATTTATTTTCCATGGAATTCCATTTGTTTGGCAAAAAAAATGTCCATAATGCCGAAAAAAAAGCTAATCACCTTGAAAAAAGCCACATTTCTTAAATCTGGCTTAGAAAAAGCCAAGTTGGCAAGCCTATTACCCTACATCTTGACGGAAACTAAAAGTGAAAGTACAAGCTTTCCTGGAAAATATCACCTCGTGCCCAGTGCAAAAACTCTTCGTTCTGTGAAAACTTCGATTTTCAGTTATATTGTGATATAATATTATTATGTTGGACAAGGACTATCCCGGTTTATGAGAGAGAAATGAAAGAGGTCACAAGCTTACTGACTGGGTAAGAATACACAACATGATGGTAGGAAACACTTGGTATAAGCAACATCCAAGGCCTTTGTGGACATGGAAAAGCCCAGGAAACAACTCAGATAATCACATTCTTCTTCTTCTTCTTTCCTTCCTCATCTGCCTTTCACCGTCGAGGGGAGATATAATTTGCGGTCTTTTGCTCTTCTGTTTGCCTCTACTGCTGTTATGTTTCCTAGTGCTTCTAATATTCCATCGACCCATCTTTTTCGTGGTCGACCCTTGGGTCTGGTGTTCTCACAACGTTTGTTGAAGGCTCGTTGTGTAGTGTTTTATTATCTGCCTTGTCACGTGGCCTAATCATTTTATCTGTTGTTTCCTTATATATTCTATGGCGGATAATCACATTGATTACATAATTATAAACAACAGATATAGAAACAGTTTGGTATGTGTGAAAACCATGTCAGGGGCAGATTACAATAGTGATCATGTACCAGTTGTGGGAAAGCTTAGAGTAAAATTAAAAACAGCGAAACGAGCCTCAGTTAACATCAAGTTAAATTTAGATTTACTCAAATCAGACAAGAGGTTACAAGACAAATAGTTAGTCCAGTTTTCCCTGGCAGCCTTGTGCGCAGGGGTCCCTCGCCGCACAGGCAGATAACTCCGTCTTTGGGGTACTCATATTATTTTCCGTCCATGAGTAATTGACGTTTCAAACCGGGCCTCAGTGCTGAGACCAGAGGCGGTTGCCGCAGAGAGAAATCATAAATAAATCCAGCTGGGATTTGAACCCACAACCTCTCTGTCTCGAGGCCGGCGTCTTGCTTCAAGACCAACCAGTCCCCCTTTCTGGTGCGATTGAATGCAATGATCATCGCACAATAAGCCTTATGAGTCACATGACTAAGATATTACTAAGAATCACCATGGGAAGAGTGCAAAACAAAATCAGTCACGAAATTAGTGATGAACAGTGTGGTTTTGTTAGAGGTAAAGGAACGAGCAATGATAAAATCTACATCATAAGATCTTTAGAAGAAAGAGCCAAAGAGGTGAAAACAGATCTGTACCTATATTTCATAGATTATACCAAAAGTATTTGACAAAGTAAAGCACCAAGAAATAATCAAAATTTTAGAAGGCATAAACGTAGACAGCAAAGATCTAAGAATAATAAAGAACATGTACTGGCAACAAACAGCGGCCATAATAACTGGAAATAAAGTGGGAATGTTTCAACAAATAAAACAAGGTGTTAGCCAAGGTTGTGTGCTGTCACCAGATTTGTTTAATATTTATAGTGAGATTATTTTAAGATCCATAAGGGGCATGCCTGAAATAACAATTGGAGGTCATAATATAAATAATCTAAAGTATGCTGATGATACAGTCTTAATCGCTAAAAGCGAAAATGAGTTACAAGAAATGTTAGACATTATAGTGAAAGAAAGCAAAAATAAAGGACTCAGCCTTAATAGCAAAAAAACAGAAGTAATTGTAGCAGCAAAGAAGAAGACATCACCGCAATGCACAATAAAGACAAGTGGAACAATATTAAAACAGGTAAATGAATTTAAATATCTTGGAACAATGTTAACCTCAGATGGTAGATGTACACCAAAGGTGAGATGCAGAATGTCTCAGGCAGAAACAGCTTTCCAAAACATGAGGAAGATGCTGTCCAATCTATTCTTGACAATAGAAACAAGAAAAAGAGTTCTTAAATATTATGTAGAACCAGTCTTAACATATGGATGCGAATCATGGACAATAGGATAACAGACAGAAAATCACGGAGGCTGTAGAAAGGTGGTTTTACAGAAGAATGTTGAGAATACCATGGACAGCTAAGAAGAGTAATGAAAACGTTCTGAAATAGGCCAAAGCAAAAAGAGAGCTAATTTCCAAAATTAGGAAGAAATAATCATCAATTTTTGGCCATGCAATGAGAAGAGAACAGCTGGAATATATTGTGATAACTGTGAAAATTTAGGGACGAAGAGATAGAGAGGAAGCAAAGAGAAAATATACCAGGCAGCTTAAGAGAATGACTTGGCAGAGGGTCAACAACTGAAATGATAAATAACTGTCGGGATCAAAAGTGGTGGAGAGACATGATCCCTTATGCCAGCAGGCCCGGTACTTGGTGATGATCCCGATTTAGCAACGATGTCCCCGCCGGTTTTGTCTCTGTGTATGTCTATAGTTCACAACTGTCTCCAAACAGATGTTGGTGTATTACCAAATAATCTGAAAGCACTTGTTCAAATATTGGTACGTCACAGCACCAGAGCTGGAAGTTGTCAACGACCCACAACTGATGGCTTGCGCCAGGATCGGTGAACCAAAATCATCCAGACCCTGCTCCACCTCTCCGCGGTGCCTCCAGTAACAGACTAACCTGTCTAGTCTGGCCAAGCGAGCAGGGACTGAAGAGGAAGACAACCCGGTACTCAAAAATGTCGTGCTGAAGTCGGATATGTTGGGCCGAAAGGAGCAAATATAACAGTTATACTGAAAACCATAACACAACGCAGACACGTCCACTTAACTTCCTTTTAAGGACGGATGACGAAGAGGAATTTTACAGTCTACGAATACTCTAGAATAGTTTAGTCATCGGGCGAACGCAAGCAAGCAAATATTGTTACATATTTCATGTAATAGCTAAGGGATTTGTGCGAGTTTGCTATCATCATCATCATCATCATCATCATCATCATCATTAATTGGCATAGGACGATTATGTCTCTCCACAACTTTCGATCTCGACAGTTATTTATCATTTCTGTTGTTGACCTTCTGCCAAGCCATTCTTTTAAGCTGCCTGGTATATTTTCTCTTTGCCTCCCTCTAATTAATGATGATGATGATGATAGCAAACTCGCAAAAATCCCTTAGCTGTTACATGAACTGTGTATATGTAACAATATTTGAACAAGTGCTTTCATATTATTTCGTAATACACCAACAGCTGTTTGGAGACAGTTGTGAACTATAAACATACACAGAGATAAAACCGGCGGGGACATCGTTGCCAAACCGGGATCATCACCAAGTGCCGGGCCTGCTGGCATAGGGGATCATGTATCTCCACAACTTTCGATCTCAACAGCTATTTATCATTTCAGTTGTTGACCTTCTGCCAAGCCATTCTCTTAAGCTGCCTGGCATATTTTCTCTTTGCTTCCCCTCTATCTCTTCGTCCCTCAATTTTTCCAGTTGTTACAATATATTCCAGCTGTTCCCTTCTCATTGCATGACCAACAATTGATTATTTCTTCCAAGTTTTGAAATTAGCTCTCTGTTTGCTTTGGCCTCTTTCGGAACGTTTTCATTACTCTTCTTAGCTGTCCATGGTATTCTCAACATTCTTCTGTAAAACCACATTTCTACAGCCTCCAGTGATTTTCTTAGTCTGTTGTCCTATTGTCCATGATTCACATCCATATGTTAAGACTGGCTCTACATACTATTTAAGAACTCTTTTTCTTGTTTTTATTGTCAAAACTGAATTGCACAGTATCTTCTTCATTTTTTTGAAAGCTGCTTTTGCTTGAACCATTCTGCATCTCACCTCTGTTGTACATCTACCATCTGTGGTTAACATTGTTCCCAGATATTTAAATTCATTTTAGAGGTTGCTAAAGTGGAATACAATAAACGAATACATGGTTATACTAGATTTTTGTCAATACTACCAGCTGTTGAAACAATTCTTGACACCTTTGATTCGTTCGTTCGCTTTCGTCAGCTTTGACCTCTGACGAAGTCCCACCCACTCAATTTTGGGGACTGAATTTTGCGTGTAAAGTCTGTTTTATCCCATTACAGGATGCCCCTCGCCATGCAGGCAGATTTACTCCGACTTCAGAGGTACTAATTTTTAGGGAATTAGTAAAACCCAGGTATCCTCGCCAGGGTACGAACCCCGGCTGTTGCCGTGGTAAGCCAACCGCCTATCGATTGCGCTAACCGGACACCACACCTTTGATTGAAATCTTTTCTCTCTCTCCCCCCCCCCCCTTTCCCACTCCCCCCAAGAGTAATGATCTTGGCTAATGAAACAATTCTTTGAAAATTATTGTGGATAAATTTATTTATGGTTTTCTACATGGACTGTTGAGCTTTTTCAATAAAGTAGTTCTCTCATACCTTAACCTATGAAATGAGAGTCTTAGTCAGACAAGACTTTCTGTGGTTAAGTTCTGGACACGCATTTACTTGTTCTAGTGTTGAGCAGTCTGTAGTTACAACGAAATAAAGGATTAGAAAGCAAACCTACCTGTCTGTCTGTCTATCTGTCTGTCTATTTGTCTGTCTGTCTGTCTGTCTGTCTATTTATCTATCTATCTGTCTAATTATAGACCTTTCGAGCCATAGCCAGCCCATAGGGCATAGGCCCAGATACTCTTTCTCTTATCTAAATTTTTATTCTAGCAGTTTTCAATCCTTCTAAGGATATTTTATCAAATCTCGCCATTTGTTTCTGTTCTGTGCAAGCAACTCTATCTCATTGAGGAAGCTGATTCCTGCTGCTCTTGCCTCTCTAATCAATGTTCTTCTCAGTTTGATCAGAAAGCAAATAGTAAACATTAATCAATTATTTGATGACGTTGATATTTCCAAGAACGTTTGGGCTTCTTAGGCAGAGATTTAAGCAAATTCTAAACTTTGTATGAAGAAGAGTGGCAATGTTTTTTTCCTGTTAATCATTACAAAGAAGAACACATATTATTTATTAGTAAGCAAGAAATCATAGTGCAGTAGTAGATTGATACATTTTCTGTCTTCCTGGGGCCTCTGCACCAGTTGAACGAGTTATGTCTGTAATAAATAATATATGGTAAGATGAAAGAGGTAATATTATGGAAGCTACAGTCTTTTGATGACTAAAATAAACTTCCCATTAAGCTGTCGAAAGTTTTTTTTTACAAAATTATAAAGATTAAGGAGTTTCTTAGAAAAGTAGTAGCTTCAATCAAATAAAAACATGAAATAGAGCAGAGATTTTGATACTTCGTCCAGAGATACTCAAACTGGTCCCTAATTCAGCTCTGAACATTCTGTTATTGGTCCCTAATTCATCTCTGAACATTATGTCATTGGTCTCTATTTAAACTCTGAAATTTATGTTATTAGTCCCTATTTAAACTCTGAACTTTATGTTCTTGGTTCCTATTTAAACTCTGAACTTTATGTTTTTGGTCCCTATTTAAACTCTGAACTTTATATTATTGGTCCCTAGTTCAGCTCTGAACTTTCTGTTATTGGTCCCGATTTAAACTCTGAACGTTATGTTATTGATCCCTAATTCAGCTCTGAACATTCTGTAATTGGTCCCTAATTCAGCTCAAAACATTTGTTATTGGTCCCTATTTCAGCTGTGAACAATATTCCAGTGGTCCTTATTTCAGCTCTGAAAATTATGTTATTTGTCCCTAATTCAACTCTGAACTTTATGTTATTGATCCCTAATTCAGCTCTGAACATTCTGTAATTGGTCCCTAATTCAGCTCAAAACATTTGTTATTGGTCCCTATTTCAGCTCTGAACAATATTCCAGTGGTCCCTATTTCACCTTTGAACAATATTCCAGTGGTCTCTATTTCAGCTCTGAACATTACGGCAAGCCTTTATAGTATTATTTGTTATCTTAAGCTGCACTCTGGACACATTTTTATTTGTTCTCAAACAACAAACATATTTATATACATTGTTTTTCAATGTTACTAATGTTTTCTTCTGCTGTGTGTTCTTCTTCTTCTGCTGCATTTGCCTGACGACTAATGCTCTTCATTGTCCTCTTTAGTGGATGTTAAATGCGTGTAGGAGCATTGTGTTGTGATTTATAGCAAGATGTGATATCTGTGATTTTGTGCAAAAACATCAAATTTTACTGGGGCATTTTAGAGAATAAAGCTGCCTTCCCTCTTTATACATATACGCTTGGCCAGACTGGTTTGTCTGTCTCCCAGTTCACCAAGGGGAGGTAGTGTAGTACCTTGTTCACTTGTTAGTTGTTCCTGCCATAAACAGTCAGCTATGAGATGCCAACCATTCTCAGTCCAGGCACTGCTAGATACAAAAGGTGTAGCTCTTGAAAGTCAATCAGCAAACTCTGTTTTAAAATATTTTTTAATTGTCTCCCCTGAAAGAAGTCTATATAATGTTAACTAAAAGAGAGCATATTCTGCTATAAAAATGCATCCTTTATTTTCATTTGTTTTATTCCTTAAACTGCCAGTCTGTTATTGTGAGGGAACTAGCTACAGTCCATACTAAAATTTAAAAAAATAAAAATAAAACTTGAAAAAATGTAAAGTGTTTGTTTTTCTGTTGTATTTTTTTGATCCATATTTTATTTATTTGGATGAAAGCTTTTCTTGATTTATTTTTCCTTTTTTTTATTGAGTGTGCCATTTAAGGTAAAGAGATGATACAAGATGATACAAACCTTGAATCAGCATTTTAGCACAATAGTTTTCACCAATAAGTGCTTGGTCACATGTCCAAAAGTGCTCAGAGACTCCTGTCTAGTATTGCCTCTAGCATCATAACTCACGGGTGAGGCGCCATTCCTCACCTTCCCAGAGTATGAGCCCTGGTACCCATATCTGCCAGCGGCTGGATCAACCACAGGTGTACCTTTTTTCTTTCACCCATGAGTACAAATCACATTGCTACCAGCAGGAATCGAGCACAGGTTGTCCAGATCAGTCAACCCATACTTAAGTTAAAATTGGTATGATCTAAACTCTCAGCCAGCCCATACTTAAGTTAAAATTGGTATGATCTAAACTCTCAGCCAGCCCATACTTAAGTTAAAATTGGTATGATCTAAACTCTCAGCCAGCCCATACTTAAGTTAAAATTGGTATGATCTAAACTCTCAGCCAGCCCATACTCAAGTTAAAATTGGTATGATCTAAACTCTCAGCCAGCTCATACTTAAGTTAAAATTGGTATGATCTAAACTCTTAGTCTCCAAAGATGGTACCAGAGATTTTTCTGGGAGGTAAAGGCAGCCTGACATGATACCGACCACAAAGCCCAAACATGTGCAGTGATCATGGTAAAATATGATTACTAACACCATATTCTCTATACACCTACTAAGACAAGTGAGGATCTTTTTTACTTATTTTTATATATTATAGTATATATCTCAATAAATCAAGTATAAGAAAGGGAAAATGTAATAAAATTATTACAATGGTAATTCAGCTCTGTTAGATAAATAAATTACGAATCTACACAATGTCCAACAAAATCTAAAAGGTGATAAGAGAGGAAAAAAACTAATCACAAGTCACAGAGCTATAACAATTTTTTTTTGAAAACACCAGACTAAGAGGGCATCATCTAAAAATGGATAGATTGAATACTAAAAACACTCATATAAATGAAATATTAGAAAAGGCCAATCAAAGTACAAAAAAGGCCAGTCAAAGAACAAGAGGCCAATCAAAGAGCAAAAGACCACAAACTATCCCTCCACTGGAAGCTAACAGGCTAGTGAAGATGGAAAAAAAAAGAAAAAAGAAGATCCAATAATATATAATATAATCTGTTTAGTTTGTAACAATCTTAGGTGGTGAGCAGAGAAGACATAATATAACATTGTGTAATATAATGTAATAAAAGTATGGTATGGTATGGTGTGGTATGGTATGATATGGTATGGTATGATATGGTATGGGGTGATATGTTGTGGGGTGGTATGGTGCGGTATGGTATGGTAATGTGTGGTATGGTATAGTGTGGTATGGTGTGGTATGGTATGGTATGGTGTGGTATGGTGTGGTATGGTATGGTATGGTGTGGTATGGTATGGTGTGGTATGGTATAGTGTGGTATGGTATGGTGAGGTGTGGTATGGTGTGGTATGGTAAGGTATGGTGTGGTGTGGTGTGGCATGGTATGGTGTGGTATGGTGTGGTATGGTGAGGTGTGGTATGGTATGGTGTGGTATGGTATAGTATGGTGTGGTATCATGTGGTATGATGTGGTGTGGTATGGTGTGGTATGGCATGGTATGGTATGATGTGGTGTGGTATGGTATAACATGGCATGGTGTGGTATGGTATGGTGTGGTATGATGTGGTATGGTGTGGTATGGTATGATGTGGTATGGTGTGGTATTGGTATAGTATGGTGTGGTATGGTATGGTGTGGTATGGCATGGTATGGTGTGGTGTGGTATGGTGTGGTGTGGTATGGTATGGTATGGTGTGGTATGATGTGGTGTGGCATTGTGTGGTATGGCATGGTATGGTATGGTGTGGTATGGCATGGTATGATATGGTACGGTATCATGTGGTATGGCATGGTGTGGTATGGTGTGGTGTGGTATGGTGTGGTGTGGTATGATGTGGTGTGGTATGGTGTGGTGTGGTATGATGTGGTGTGGTATGATGTGGTGTGGTATGGTATGGTGTGGTGTGGTATGGTATGGTGTGGTATGATGTGATGTGGTGTGGTATGGTATGGTATGGTGTGATGTGGCATAGTATGGTATGGTGTGGTGCGATATAGTATGGTGTGATGTGGTATGGTATGGTGTGGTATGGTATGATGTGGTGTGATGTGGTATGGTATGGAGTGGTGTGTTGTGGTGTGGTATGGTATTGTGTGGTACAGTGTGGTATGGTATGGTGTGGTATGGTGTTGTATGGTGTGATATGGTGTGGTATGGTGTGATATGTTGTGGTATGGTGTGGTATGGTGTGGTATGGTATGGTATGGTGTGGTATGGTGTGGTGTGTGGTATGGTATGGTGTAGTATGATATGGTGTGGTATAGTGTGGTATGGTATGGTATGGTGTGGTATGGTATGGTGTGGTATGGTATGGTATGGTATGGTATGGTGTGGCATGGTATGGTGTGGTATGGTATGGTACGGTGTGGTGTGTGGTATGGTATGGTGTGGTATGGTATGGTGTTGTATAGTGTGGTATGGTGTGGTATTGTGTTTTATGGTATGGTATGATGTGGCATGGTAAGGTGTGGTATGATATGGTATGGTATGGTGAGGTATGGTATGGTATGGTGTGGTATGGTATGATGTGGCATGGTATGGTATGGTGTGGTATGGCGAGGTGTGGTATGGTGTGGTATGATGTGGTATGGTACGGTATGGTGTGGTATGGTATAGTGTGGTATGGCGTGGTATGGAATGGTGTGGTATGGCATGGTATGGTATGATGTGGTATGGCATGGTATGGTATGGTATGATGTGGTATGGTATGGTGTGTTATGGTGTGGTATGATGAGGTATGCTGTGGTATGGTGTGGTATGGTATGATGTGGTATGGTGTGGTATGGTGTGGTATGGTATGGTGTGGTATGGCATGGTTTGGTGTGGTGTGGTTTGGTATGGTGTGGTATGGCATGGCATGGTATGTTGTGGTATGGTATGATGAGGTATGGTATGGTGTGGTGTGGCATTTTGTGGTATGGCATGGTATGGTATGGTGTGGTATGGTGTGGTATGGCATGGTATGATATGGTACGGTATCATGTGGTATGGCATGGCATGGGATGGTATGGTGTGGTATGATATAGTGTGGTATGATGTGGTGTGGTATGGTGTGGTATGGTATGGTATGGCATGGTGTGGTGTGGTATGATGTGATGTGGTGTGGTATGGTGTGGTATGATGTGGTATAGTATGGTGTGGTGTGTTATGGTATGGTGTGATGTGATGTGGTGTGGCATGGTATGTTATGGTATGATGTGGTGTGGTGTTGTATGGTATGATTTGATGTGATGTGGTGTGGTGTGGTATGGTGTGGTATGGTGTGGTGTGGTATGGTATGGTGTGGTGTGGTGTGTTGTGGTGTGGTATGGTATGGTGTGGTACAGTGTGGTATGGTGTGGTATGGTGTTGTATGGTGTGATATGATGCGGTATGGTGTGGTATGGTGTGGTATGGTGTGATATGGTGTGGTATGGTATGGTATGGTATGGTATGGTATGGTATGGTATGGTATGGTATGGTGTGGTATGGTGTGGTGTGGTATAGTGCCGGGTATATAGTGTAAACCTTAGAGGCAAAGCAGTAGGAAGTCTATGCCTGGGAGTCATGACCCAGGCAGGCCAATCTCCTCTAGAGTTTCAAGAATCTAAAGGGCCAAAACACTTGCTCGATGGGAGGTTCTCTTCTGATGATCAGGTTGCCTCCTGCTGCGAAGCTCTGTATAAAGAGTTTCCTACTACTAGTATGGTATCATCAATAGCCACAAAATTGGGCTTGAGATCAATCATGAAAAGACTAAAGTCATGAAAAGCTTAATTCCAACAGATGACAGAATATACATGGAAAACAAACCAGTGAATGAGATCGACCACTTTATCTATCTCGGAAGTCACATTGATTTGGAAGGGGATACAAGTAAAGAAATTAGAATCAGAATAGCCATAGCAATATATATATATATATATATATATATATATATATATAGAATATGACAGAAACCTAAATATAGTGTTTATATAGGGTGTTTATAAAGTCTCACTACACTTGGTATCTAGGTCAATTTGAAAAAAATGTTTATGACGTCATCACAATATGTGCTCAATGGTAAGTTCACTTGTTGCGACAGTTTTCTTAATGACTTGTCTGGACTTTTAAGGATTCTGTCTTGGATATCTAAACATATTTCATCATTCACAGCAGGCCTACCAGATCGTGGAGCATCTTCCACATTTCCAGTAGCAATAAACTTATTCAACAAATTTCATTGACAGTGGGAGCACATATTGTGATGACGTCATAAACATTTTTTTTTCAAATTGACCTAGATACCAAGTGTAGTGAGACTTTATAAACACCCTATAGATCAGGAAAAAGCGTTTGATCGTGTGGACAGGAACAAACTTTGGCAAACTTTAGAAACCTACGGGGTAGCAGGACAACTACTAGAAAATATAATGGCATTATATAAAAACAGTCAAAGTGCCGTCAGAGCATCGGAAGGTCTATCAGAATGGTTTCAGGTTACAACATGAGTAAGACAAGGATGTGTCCTCTCACCACTCCTCTTCATTATATATATGGACAAAATAAATCAGGAAACAACCAACAACAAGGACAAATCAAATAATAACAAAGAGGTAAAAAAACTCCAACATCAATGAGCTACTCTTCGCAGATGACCAATGCCTAATATATGAGGATGAAAACCTGCTACAACAGCATTTAACATCTCTAGATAAAAGCTGCACAAACTACAGTATGAAAATTAACACAACAAAAACAGAGGCTATGAGAATAAGTAAATTAAAACACCCATTAAACATTAAGATAAAAGATAAAGAAATAAAACATGTAGAAGAATTCAAGTATTTAGGCACAATGTTCACAGAAGATGGAAAACTAGACAGAGAAATTGACATGAGAATACAAAAAGCAAATGCTGTCACATACCAGCTTTCACCATTGCTAAGACATCCAAATATTTCTATGCCAGCTAAACAACAAATGATAAATAACATCTTCATACCAACTTTGTGTTATGAAAGTCAAACATGGACCCTTTCTAAATCACATTTAAGAAAGATCAATACATGTGAGATGCGTTGCTTGAGAAAAGTAACAAATAACACAAGAAGAGATAGAATACCAAATGAAACCATAAGAAAAATTATAGGAACAAAACCCTGCCAAGAATATATAGAAAAACAACTTAAATGGTTTGGCCACCTGGTCAGAATGAATCCTTACCAATCACCACCAAGGGCGTTCTTCACGAGAATGCATGGAAAAAGACCAAGAGGAAGACCCAGAAGAAGATGGATAGATGCAGTGACAGAGACATGTAACAACAAAGGAAAATCACTAATTCAGACAATTCGAGCAGCACAAGAACGACAAATGATTTAAACCACGACACCTTTTAGGTATCAGTGAAAGAGAATACAAGAAAGAAGATAGCCAAAGCAACAATGTCTTTCAGAAGCCTTGAAAAGTTGTGGAAATCAAAACTCATCAGCACAAACACAAAACTTAGACTATTCAAATCAAATGTACTATCTACCCTTACGTTTAGCATGTGAGAGCTGGAAAACAACAAGAGACATAGAAACAAAGTTGTACGCATTCGAAAATAAATGTGTAAGAAAAATACTTGGCATAGCGTGGAACAAATTCAAAACAAACAAAGAAATTAGAAAAATTGCCAATCAACCACTAATATCTTCAGTAATCAAGAAAAAATGATGGTCATATGTTGGACATGTGATGAGGAGAGATAACAACTGAATAACAAAGCAGGCCCTCATGTGGGAAGCAACAGGTAAGAAGAAAATAGGCCGATCCAGAGAGACACTGAGAAGAACATTGATCAGAGAGGCAAGAGCAGCAGAAATCGGTTCCCTCATTGAGATAGGTTTGCTTGCACAGAACAGATGGCAAGATTTGATAAAATATCTTTACAAGGATTGAAAACTGCTAGAGTAGATATTTAGATAAGAGAAAGAGTATCTGGGTGTATGCACTATGGACTGGCTATGGCTTGAAAGGTCAATAAATAATAGATAGTATAGTAAAGTATAGTATAGTATGGTATGGTATAGTATGGTATGGTATGGTATGGTATGGTATGGTATGGTATGGTATGGTATGGTATGGTATGGTATGGTATGATATGGTATGGCATGGCATGGCATGGTATGGTATCATATAGTTTGGTATTATATTTTATCATATGGTTTCACCATTAATACCATACCATACCATATCATACCATGCCATGCCTTGCCATACCATACCATACCATACCATACCATACCATACCATACCATACCATACCATACCATACCATACCATACCATACCATACCATACCATACCATACCATACCATACCATACCATACCATACCATACCATACCATACCATACCATACCATACCATACCATACCATACCATACCATACCATACCATACCATACCATACCATACCATACCATACCATCCTTGTATTTCATTATATTACGCAATATTATATTATGTCTTCTCTGGTCACCACCTAACATTGTTACAAACTAAACAGATTATATTATATATTTTTGGATCTTCTTTTTTCTTTTTTTTTTTTAACCTAATTTAACCAATTTTAACCTAAAAAAGTAAGGAAGTTCTCAAAGCGGCCAACACAAAAAGGGAGCTCATAAAAAACTTCAGAAAGAAACAATCAACATTTTTTGGTCACATCATGAGAAGAGGAAAGTTGGAATACTTGGTTACAACTGGCAAAATAAAAGGAAAGAGTGATCGCAGATGACAAAGAGAGAAAATACTGGATAGCTTGGTGTCATGGTATGGAAAACAGTCAACATCAGAACTGATACGATGCACTGTAGATAGAAGATTGTGGAAGGACATGATCACCTATGCCAACTGGTTTGGCACGTGATGATGATGAGTGATACTCTGCACATATGACCACTTAATGGGTGAACCTATGAATTAGTTAAATAAATATGTTTTTTTTTCTTAGTTCTAGTTGAATATATATGTGCTTGTTTACTATCTCCATCAATTTAATTTTTCAGATATGTTGTAGATACTGCAGAGCTCCTTTTACTCATAAGGAAGACCATGCAGACTGTTGCCTGTTGATGTACGCAGGTTCACAGTGCTTCACTGATATATCAGCTTTACCAACCAATTGGAATACAACCAATATCAAATCATCTCTAGTATTTAAGGTCAGTAATTGGAAAAAAGTTCTCTCCGATTTATGTATACAGGTGAAGAAAAGAACTCCCAGATTTATGTATACAAAAGAAGAAAGGAACTCCCAGATTTATGTACACAGAAGAAGAAAGGGACTCCCAGATTTAAGCACACAGAAGAAGAAAGGAACTCTCAGATTTATGTACACAGAAGAAGAAAGGAACTCTCAGATTTAAGAAGACAGAAGAAGAAAGGAACTCCCAGATTTATGTACACAAAAGATGAATAGAAAAAGCGGCCAACACAAAAAGGGAGCTCATAAAAAACTTCAGAAAGAAACAATCAACATTTTTTGGTCACATCATGAGAAGAGGAAAGTTGGAATACTTGGTTACAACTGGCAAAATAAAAGGAAAGAGTGATCGCAGATGACAAAGAGAGAAAATACTGGATAGCTTGGTGTCATGGTATGGAAAACAGTCAACATCAGAACTGATACGATGCACTGTAGATAGAAGTTTTCCATGCCATGACACCAAGCTATCCAGTATTTTCTCTCTTTGTTATCCGCGATCTCTCTTTCCCTGTATTTTGCCAGTTGTAAAACCAAGAATTCAAACTTTCCTCTTCTCATGATGCACCTGAAAAATATTGATTGTTTCCTTCAGATGTTTCTTAGCAGCTCTCTTTTTGTGTTAGCCTCTTAGAAAAATTTTCTCGTTGGTCATTTTAGCTGTCCAGGGAACTTTCAACATTCTTCTGGGAAATTTCATCTATGTAGCCTCTAATCATCTTTTCATTTGTTTGTTTAAACTGCAGAGCTACAGAAGAAAAAACAAGCTATGGAGGTGAAATGTTATTGTAGATTTTTGGGCATCTCTTACTTAGATTGTATCATAAATGAACAAGTTTGCAAAATGATAAAATATGTAATTGAAGTACATGATGAACTTTTGACTGTTGTGAAGTGATGCAAAATGAAATGGTGTAATGTATCTCAAACATCTGGCCTGGCAAATAGTCATTCTGCAAGAAAATGTGAAAGGAGGGAGAAGAGGTAGACAGAAGGAGAAATTGAAAGATAATATCAAAGAATGAACAGAACTCAATTTTCTAGAGTAGCAAAGAATGAACAGAAATCAATTTTCTAGAGTAGCAAAGAATGAACAGAACTCAATTTTCTAGAGTAGCAAAGAATGAACAGAACTCAATTTTCTAGAGTAGCAAAGAATGAACAGAAATCAATTTTCTAGAGTAACAAAGAATAAGACAATAGATACACGGAAGAAGGTTGTCAAACTCTGTCATTAGTGCCCCAGGAACCTCCCTCCCCAAGGTTATAGGATGAAGAAATAGAATGTAATTGGTTTGGTCTGTAAGTTTGTATTGTACAGTCTAAGAAAATACATTTGTGAAGCAAATATAAAAAAAGACAAAGACAAATGTAATTTGTCAGTAAATGTATTACAAATATTAATAAATTAGTACTATAAAAACTGCTTTGCAGAGTAAGATTACAATCTATGACAAAGATTTATGTCCTTAGGTATAGATGACAAGTATTAACATTGACCATTAGTGTTCTATATTGCGATAATTGTGGTGTGCTGTCACCTGCACGACATGTCAGAGACCTAGGGCTCATGTCTACATGCAAAGTGCCAGCGAAATCCCTTGAGAATAGCAAACTAGATCTGCTGAAGACAACCCAAATGAACCATAACTGCCAGAGATTAGTGATCCAGTAGATACTATCACATTGCAATATATAAGGAAAAGACTTCGCAGATAGTTTAACCAAAGAATGAATGAAACTACCATAAGGAGAGCATCTGGTCAGCTATGGAGACACTAAATCTACTGTCAAAGGGCAATACCTGGAAAAGTGGTAACAAGACTACCAAAAAACAATGTGGAGAATGGATATCACCAACTGCCCAGGAGATTCCAAAGTTATCATACACTGTCTCCGCTGTGATCGTAACAGAATGTACAAAACTTTAACTAAAAATTCAAGGTCTCATCTCACTGGTCTTAGTATCTGCACCCTTGAGGACATGGCAAGAAAGTATATGCCACAAGACTGTCTCCAATTAGGAGATTTGAGGAGCAAAATGAAGCCAAAATCTGCTTCTTTGGCAGAGAAAAAAAATTGCAGAGCTCAGATGTTAAAAAAGACAGTAGACTTCAAAAGAGAATCGAGAATTCTAGGCTGAACTAATCATGACTGAAGAAATCCATAGCGGCCATTCCCTACATTTAAATCTATCTCATTTCAAACTTCCATTTGAAACCATATCCCTTGCACCAACTTCCAGGGCTTTTATTTTTGTTAGGAATCCCTGATGTTTTAGATCCTGACCCATCTTTAGATTTGGCAAGTTAGAATGAGTGCTATTCCTCTATTCTCAAATGGCAGAGTTAGCTCAATGAAAATTATGCAGATCACTGTTTGTGTGTGCAACAGTATATCTGATCACATCTACAACTGTCTAATGCAAATCTTAGTATCTATAGACTTTTCGAGCCGTGGCCAGCCCATAGGGCATAGACCCAGATACACTTTCTCTTTTTTTGAAATTTTCTTTCTAGCAGTCTTAATTCTTGCAAAAAAACATTTATCAAATCTTGCCATTTGTCTCTGTTCTGTGCAAGCAGCTCTATCTCATTGAGGGAACCGAACCCTGCTGCTCTTGCCTCTCTCATCAATGTTCTCAGTGTCTCTCTGGGTCTTTCTCTTTTTCTCTTACATGTTGTTTCCTTTATGAGGGTTTGCTTTGCTATTCGGTTATTATCTCTTCTTATCACATGTTCAACATATGACCATTGTCTTTTCTTGATTACTGAAGATATTAGTGGTTAATTGGCGATTTCTCTAATTTCCTCGTTTGTTTTGAATTCGTTCCACGCTATACCAAGTATTTTCCTTAGACATTTATTTTCGAATGTGTTCAACTTTGTTTCTTTGTCTCTTGTTGTTTTCCAGCTTTCACACGCATACGTAAGGGTTGATAGTACATTTGATTTAAATAGTCTAAGTTTTGTGTTTGTGCTGATGAGTTTTGATTTACACAACTTTTCAAGGCTTCTGAAAGACATTGCTGCTTTAGCCATTCTGATTCTAATTTCTTTGCTTGTATCTCCTTCTCGATCAATGTGACTTCTGAGATAGATAAAGTGATCGATCTCATCCACTGGTTTGTTTTCCATGTATATTTTGTCGTCTGTTGGAATTAAGCTTTTCATGACTTTAGTCTTTTTATGATTGATCTCAAGCTCAATTTTGCTGGCTATTGATGATAGTTCATTTCTGTTTTCCTGCATCGTTTTTATCTGACTGCTGATGAGAAAAAGGTCATCAGCAAAGTTGAGGTCCTCCAAATGGTCTCCTTGTATCCATTCGATGCCTTTATTACCAGTGCAGCATTTCTTCATTATGAAGTCCATAACAACTCCAAATAACAAGGGCAATAAAATACATCCTTGTTTAACCCCAGTTTCTATTGGGAAACATTCGCTCAGTCCTTCCACTGTTCGAACTGCACATGTGTAACCATCATACATGTCTTTAATAATATTTATGATTTTTTTGATGGCAAGCCATATTGCTTCAGAATTTTCCACAAAGAGTCTTGATGAATACTGTCAAATGCTTTTTTGAAGTCGATGAAGTTAAGTACAAAAGGTTTTTGCTTCTCAATGTGTTCCTACAATATAAGTCGTAGAGTAAAAATGTGGTCAAGGCAGCTTCTCCTTTTTCTAAACCCAGCAAATTCCAGCTGTTCTTCACGCATTACTGTATCTATTGAATCCTTTATTCTATTTAGGATGATTTTGCAGAATAACTTTAAGGCAACTGACAAAAGTGTCATGCCTCTCTAGTTGTTACAATCTCTAAGATTGCCCTTTTTTGGAATCTTAACAATGATTTCCAGGAATATTGGAGTCTTAAAGAATCCACTGAATCACATCTCTTCCATACCTTTGGCAGAGCTTGCACAGTGTAGCTGTTAAAACACATTGTTCTTTATCCCTATTACCCCTCAGTGCTTGAACTACTGACAGTGTGTCTTTGACGAATATGATTTTCTTTTTTACTTTTCTCATTCAAGAGAGTTTCAGTTGCAGTTTTCAGAGCTTTTAAATTATTATTTAAATTATTATTATTTAAAAATATTTAAAAGTTATGTAAGGATGTACACACAAGGACACCCTAGTTTCTGCTTTGAAGCACTGACTGAAATAATTAGTTCTATTTATAATAGATCACATATGCTGGGTAACATTGGTCATTGGAATACACAATGTACATGCTTGGACTTAATAGACTGTCCACACAACTATCATACAACCTTCTACTTTTGTCATATGGTGGGCGACTGTAGGATTGTTGCCCTGGTGTAGATCTTCCACAAAGTACACTCACTAGAAACAGCGATTTTGTGGAGAAATGCTGAGAATATGCAGCATTCAAGCTGAAGTAATTCCCTGGATGATAAAAATATAACAATTACAAGTTAAACATATAAATATCAGCTGTTTACAGCATAAAAATATGCAATGATGATAAATAACATACAAAATTAGACTTTCTCATTGTTTGTGTATTATCAGATGGTGGTACATTATAATTTACACCTTTCTCTCCTCATAAAGTTCATCACCCATTAAGGGTGTTTGGATGCACATAGTTTATGACAAGCTGCTATATTTGTGCCCTTCAGCATGTTAGATCAGTCTTTAGCACAAGTAGATTTACTTAATAATTTTGCCCAGGCAGCGCTGTATTTTGACCTACTCTTTTTTTACTTTTAACTGTCATGGATTCTTTAACATGTGCAGAGTGCACTCGGGACCTCATATTTTTTTTTCCCTTATCCAAGATGACTATACATCAGATCTCACTACCCAAAGACCAGGGGAGATAAAGCCCTGACAAAACCATAGATTCAAAGTGAAAAACTCTCACCATCTAAGGCGAGTTTTAGGGGAAGCAGAAGTGCCTGTGACCTGTGGTCGCAATAGCAGGGTCAGCACACCATCAGCTGACCAAGACTTATCAGTTCTACCTCCTCGTGGTCTCCCCTGGTAACAGTCTGCATCAAAACAGACTGGCTAACAGAAACTAGGATCGCCGTGTTCCCTGTAGTGGTGGCTGTTACTGATATAGAGAACCCAGTATTGCAGTACCTCTGAGCTGGACTAGTAGTTTCACAGCATAGCCTGGGACAGACAAACTCCAACCTCTCCAGTAAGAGCCGGGAATATCAAGAAAGCCATTACGACACGCCACATCTTATGAGTCAAAACCTGCCCGCATCAACTCGTGGCATTCTGACAAGGCGAGTTTTAAACCTAGGATTAACTTGTTTAGAGGCTGACATCTTACTTCTAATCCACCCAGTCACCAAATTTCCACCTGATGATCCACTGCATCCATTTTCAGCATACATCTGTTAAAAACAGCTTCCCAACCTTTGATTTCCTTGAATTGTCTGCAGTAGTTTGTAGAATTGTCTCACCCATGAAAAGAATCTTGCCAAAGAAATGCATTCCTTACTGCTCAGGTTTTCATGAATTTTTCTCCCCTTCAGAGGGTTATCCATAAGAATTATCATGCGTGGATGTTTAGATCACATTTTTTCTCAAACCCTCACTTTACCAAGATATATTCCCCGACCCTCACTTTACAAAGATATATTCCCCAACCCTCACTTTACCAAGATATATTCCCCGACCCTCACTTTACCAAGACACTCCCCAACCCTCACTTTACCAAGATATATTTCCTGACCCTCACTTTACCAAGACACTCCCCAACCCTCACTTTACCAAGATATATTCCCCGACCCTCACTTTACCAAGACACTCCCCAACCCTCACTTTACCAAGATATATTTCCTGACCCTCACTTTACCAATATATATTCCCCGACCCTCACTTTACCAAGATATACTGCACAACCCTCACTTTACCAAGATATACTCCCCAACCCTCACTTTACCAAGATATACTCCCCAACCCTCACTTTACCAAGATATACTCCCCAACCCTCACTTTACCAAGATATACTCCCCAACCCTCACTTTACCAAGATATACTCCCCAACCCTCACTTTACAATGATATGCTCCCTGACCCACACTTTACCAAGATACATCCACTAATCCTTACTTTACCTACCCTGCCATTTGTCACTAGACTTCCTAGGTATTTAAACAGATAAATACAAATATATATAAATCTAAAAATGCACACGTATTTCAGCTTATTTGGGGTGCATTTGGTACTTGATGATAGGAAATTCAGAATATAATTTCCTATATATTAAACCTTGAATTAGTGTTACAATCCAGTGCGGTCACCACATAACAATCATGCATGAATGAGATTTCAACAAATTATTAATACTTTGAGGACAATGAGCTGGCAAAGTGCTGAAGTGCAGGCCTCTCTAGTGGTATATTATACATCTTGAGCACTTGCTTTTTAAAACATCTACCTTAGTTTTATGCAGCGTCAAATACAGAATTCCCTCCCGCAGAGTCTGACCAGAATTTTTGTCTAGCTGGCCACTCCCAGAACAATTACACCACGGCTGTATATTTTATATCATGATCCACCTAATTAACAACATTTAATCTCTCTTATTTACATTGAACACCTATATTTGTTTATACAGAAATACAATTTCATAATTTCTGTGAGTAAATGTGAAAGTCATAATTTTTGTGGCCGTTTCATTTTTTCTATATTTGTATTTGGAAAATGTCATGTTTTTGTGCTCGCTGCGCCAATGACCATAAGTGATTTAATAATACTTTACGACCCGCTTAATTAACGATGTTTAATAATCTCTCATATTAACAGTAAGTAAAGTAAGTAAAGTACCCCCGTCATGCCAAGTGGCGTATAGGGAAATATGGTGTTAGTGACCCTATATTTTACAGACATTCAGCACATGATTTTTGGGTAATGTGGTCGGTATTACGCCCGTGCTACTTTACTTTCCAGAAAAAAAATCCGGTACCGATTTAAGGCTGGGTGAACCCGGAAGCCGTCGGTTGGGATCGAACCCTACACCTTGTCCTTTGTAATCCAGTTCACTAACCACTGAGCTATTGCGGCTCCCCATATTAACAGTGAGCACCTATATTTGTTTGGGAGCCATGATAGCTCAGGGGTTAGTGAACTGGACTACAAAGGACAAGAGATGGCTTCTGGGTTCACCCAGCCTTAACTGGGTAGCAGATTTTTTCTGGGAAAGTAAAGCGGCACAGACATAATACCAACCACATTACCCCAAAAATCATGTGTTGAAGGTCTGTAAAAATTATGGTCACTAACACCATATTCCCTATATGCCTCTTGGCATGACGGGACACTTTACTTTTTTTTTACCTGTACTTGTTTATACAATAATATAAATTTTATCATTTCTGTGAGTAAAAGTGAAAATAATAATTTCTTTGATGGTTTAAATTTTGTGAAATATGTCTTGGAAGTTGAGCTATATTTTTGTGCTTTGTGCTTACAATGCCGGTAAAAGTGGCAGTCGTTAACACTGGGCTATTAGGAAGGCAATTATTTTAGCAAATTTGCGAGATAAACTGAAACAACAGAAACCGCCATGTTAGTGGTGTTACATAAACGATATCTATTTTTATAGCGGGAAGGCGGGGAAAAGTTAATGAAAGCTGTATAGACAACAATCCTTTATGTAAGTTAAAAACAACACAATTTTTGTCAGGGGAATGGCTTCATTTGCATCATTTTAGGGTCTCATTTGCATCATCTTGACTTAAATCATTTCAGCTAATGAACGTATTCCAAACAGGCATGATTACAGCACTGGTGGGCACAATTTAAAAAACCTAGCTCAGGTTGTCTATTGTTCTCCATTGTTGTTTGTTTGTTGATTTTTATGAATGCTATAAAAATACCTGTGTCCTTGTATATTTTTGTTTGTTGAAATTGAGCTTGGAGAACTGTTTATGAACAGGCAGGCCTTAAAACAAAGCATGGGGATGTTAGAATCTGTATGCCATATTTCCTAACCAAAAATTCATAATATTGTTTAAAGACAGAAGTATTTAGTGCCCTCAGCTGTAAATGTGGGTGCATGATATTTTTTTGTTAGGGAACATATTAGAAACATAACTGACTACTGCCCCTCTTAATTTGAAAGTATGTGGCTTATTACTGTAAGGTTAAAACAATTTTTGCCATTTTTTAATGACCCATGAGGCTGTCCAGAATGCCATAAAAGTAATTCATCTGTTGGCTATAATAAATAAAGTACTTCAGATTGTTATGATATTAATTATAACAGAGCCACCTTTTTGTAAAAAGATAACTCAGAATTGAAACCAATAGAGAGTAATCAGAGTTACAATTATTTGTTTTTAACAAAACATAACTATCTCTAGATAAATGTTGTACAAATTACAGTATGAAAATTAACACAGCAAATTAAGACACCCATTAAACATTAAGATAAAAGATAAAGGAATAAAACAAGTAGAGGAATTCAAGTATTTAGGCACAATGTTTACAGAAGATGGAAAACTAGACAGAGAAATTGACATGAGAATACAAAAAGCAAATGCTGTCACATACCTGCTGTCACCATTGCTAAGACATCCAAACATTTCTATGCCAGCTAAACAAAAAATGATAAATATCATTTTCATACCAACTTTGTGCTATGAAAGTCAAACATGGACCCTGTCTAAATCACATTTAAGAAAGATCAATACATGTGAGATGCGATGCTTGAGAAAAGTAACAAATAACACAAGAAGAGATAGAATACCAAATGAAACCATAAGAAAAATTATAGGAACAAAACCCTGCCAAGAATATATAGAAAAACAACTTAAATGGTTTGGCCACCTGGTCAGAATGAATCCTTACCAATCACCATTAAGGGCGTTCTTCTCGAGAATACATGAAAAAAGACCAAGAGCTTCCTCTTGAACCCAAAAGAAGATGGATAGATGCAGTGACAGAGACATGTAACAACAAAGGAAAATCACTAATTCAGACAGTTCGAGCAGCTCAAGAACAACAAATGATATAACCATGACACCTTTTCGGTACCAGTGGGAAAGAGAAAAGAAGAACAAAACATGGAAACTAAGTAAGATATCAAAGGATTAATACATGGCTACCTTTGCCAAATAATGATCCATTTACAACATTTTTTCTAAAGTCAAATCCCTCCTTGCATATATTGGTAACATTTGAGCTGGCTGTTCCATGAAATAAAAATCTTTCATTTACTTTTTCCACTCCATTTTGTTTTTCCAAATGTGCACGCTTTCTGTGAATAAAAAGGTAATCTGATATGTCAGGTAATTCTTTTAAAGATCAGTGTTTCTCTATCTGTGGCATTGGGTCTGTTGATAACAGCCTTGACTAGTCAAAACTTAAAATTTGTAAAGTGAATTTCCAAGAGAAAAAAATGTGACAGAACCTGAGTAAACATATTTTAATTATTTGCGTCTACTTTCCATTTGTTAAAAATGCATGTTATATCTTCTTAAGTTTTGTTAGGTGATGTAGATCACAAATTCTTCTTCACCGATGAGCTATTACTACGCATTTAAATATTTAGACCAGCTTGGGTCACGAATAAAACAGCGTATGTGAAGTCTTCACTGTTTTCCCATAACATGTCATGGAGTATTGTTTCCCCCGGTCATATTTATGTTCTTGTGGTGTTGAGAGTGCTGCAGTCCTGTCCTTTATGCTCTGGAGTTTGTCTGGATGCTCCACAGTTATATGTTGCAAAGTTACTGAGCTCTATCTTGTGTAGGTATTCTCTGATGCCAAAGCAAAGTTACTGAGCCCTATCTTGTGTAGGTATTCTCTGCTGCCAAAGCAAAGTTACTGAGCCCTATCTTGTGTAGGTATTCTCTGCTGCCAAAGCAAAGTTACTGAGCCCTATCTTGTGTAGGTTTTCTCTGAAGTCAGAGCAAAGTTACTGAGCCCTATCTTGTGTAGGTATTCTCTGATGCCAGAGCAAAGTTACTGAGCCCTATCTTGTGTAGGTATTCTCTGATGCCAGAGCAAAGTTACTGAGTCCTATCTTGCGTAGGTATTCTCTGATGCCAGAGCAAAGTTACTGAGTCCTATCTTGTGTAGGTATTCTCTGATGCCAGAGCAAAGTTACTGAGCCCTATCTTGTGTAGGTATTCTCTGATGCCAGAGCAAAGTTACTGAGCCCTATCTTGTGTAGGTATTCTCTGATGCCAGAGCAAAGTTACTGAGTCCTATCTTGTGTAGTTATCCTCTGATGACAGAGCAAAGTTACTGAGCCATATCTTGTGTAGGTATTCTCTGCTGCCAAAGCAAAGTTACTGAGCCCTATCTTGTGTAGGTTTTCTCTGAAGTCAGAGCAAAGTTACTGAGCCCTATCTTGTGTAGGTATTCTCTGATGCCAGAGCAAAGTTACTGAGCCCTATCTTGTGTAGGTATTCTCTGATGCCAGAGCAAAGTTACTGAGTCCTATCTTGCGTAGGTATTCTCTGATGCCAGAGCAAAGTTACTGAGTCCTATCTTGTGTAGGTATTCTCTGATGCCAGAGCAAAGTTACTGAGCCCTATCTTGTGTAGGTATTCTCTGATGCCAGAGCAAAGTTACTGAGCCCTATCTTGTGTAGGTATTCTCTGATGCCAGAGCAAAGTTACTGAGTCCTATCTTGTGTAGTTATCCTCTGATGACAGAGCAAAGTTACTGAGCCCTATCTTGTGTAGGTATTCTCTGATGACAGAGCAAAGTTACTGAGCCCTATCTTATGTAGGTATTCTCTGATGACAGAGCAAAGTTACTGAGCCCTATCTTATGTAGGTATTCTCTGATGACAGAGCAAAGTTACTGAGCCTTATCTTGTGTAGGTATTCTCTGATGCCAGAGCAAAGTTACTGAGCCTTATCTTGTGTAGGTATTCTCTGATGCCAGAGCAAAGTTACTGAGCCCTATCTTGCGTAGGTATTCTCTGATGCCAGAGCAAAGTTACTGAGTCCTATCTTGTGTAGTTATTCTCTGATGCCAGAGTTCAAACAACAATAGTAAAAGATGTCAACTAGCTAGAAATTATTCATTTCTACAACAAAAATATGAATGGCTGTGACAAACTTGACAAGAAGGTGGCATATTACTGCACCTTTGAAAGGAAAATTATTATATCTTCTACGTTTCAGCTTCCTGTGGAGCATAGGTCTTCAACAAACACTTTCCTGTTTCTTGCCATTCTTTTAAGATTGTTCCATGTTTTCCCCATCATCTTCATCTCTGCTTCTATCTGTCTTCTCCAAGGATTCCTTGGTCTTCCTCTTTGTCTTTTTCCCTGGGAATTCCAAAAAAAGGGCCTGTTGTGTAATACTATCAGTTGGCTTCCGCAGTGTGTGTTCTGTCCAGCGCCATTGTCTTTGCTGTATCTCTTTATCCACAGGTATTTTGTGGTACATTTTCATAATTCTATGTTAGTGATTTTGTCCTGCCATTTCCATCCTTTTATTCTGCGTAAGCATCCATTGATGAAAGTCTGTATCTTCATAATTGTCATTTTAGTTGTTCTCCATGTTCCATGAAAACTGTTATATTTCTATGATAACAGTTATAAGTTGAGAACTGTTATTGTTCAACTTGTTATTGTTATTGTCATTTTTTCTGTTGAGGTTGTGAAATGAAACCACATCTGCATCCAAATGTATACTGAAAGGCATTTCATGGAGAATAAATGAAGAAAGTGTTTTTTGTGTGTGTAGTCAAACAAAAGTGTTTAATATTGTGTATATAGAGATTTCTGTGTGTAGTTAAACAAAAGTGTTTAATATTGTGTATATAGTGATTTCTGTGTGTAGTCAAACAAAAGTGTAAATATTGTGTATATAGTGATTTCTGTGTGTAGTTAAACAAAAGTGTTTAATATTGTGTATATAGTGATTTCTGTGTGTAGTCAAACAAAAGTGTTTAATATTGTGTATATAGTGATTTCTGTGTGTAGTTAAACAAAAGTGTAATATTGTGTATATAGTGATTTCTGTGTGTAGTTAAACAAAAGTGTAAATATTGTGTATATAGTGATTTCTGTGTGTAGTCAAACAAAAGTGTAAATATTGTGTATATAGTGATTTCTGTGTGTAGTTAACAAAAGTATAAATATTGTGTATATAGTGATTTATGTGTGTAGTTACACAAAAGTGTAAATATTGTGTATATAGTAGTTACACAAAAGTGTAAATATTGTGTATATAGTGATTTCTGTGTGTAGTTACACAAAAGTGTAAATATTGTGTAGTGATTTCTGTGTGTAGTTACACAAAAGTGTAAATATTGTGTATATAGTGATTTTTTGTGTAGTTACACAAAAGTGTAAATATTGTGTATATAGTAATTTCTGTGTGTAGTTAAACAAAAGTGTAAATATTGTGTATATAGTGATTTCTGTGTGTAATTAAACAAAAGTGTAAATATTGTGTATATAGTGATTTCTGTGTGTAGTTAAACAAAAGTGTAAAATTGTGTATATAGTGATTTTTTTTCCAAAAAAGTTGAAGTTTCATTTTTGTCAGATGTTATTGTGGATGACAAAACATAAGTTATTTTTATGCTCCATCAACAAAACTTGAAGACATATTGGTAACTTTTTTTTCCCACAAAATAATTCATTTTATAGACTTTGACGAAGTCTATCTGATGATAAGTTGTCAATTGTGGTTTTAATTTTTAATTTTTTTCATTTATCTTCGCTTTTTCTTTTTACATGTCTTGTATCATCTTGAAATCTAATTCCTTGTTCAATTATTTAAAAATTCATATATAATATGTTATATGTTAGATACATATAAAGTATGTAGAATTATGCGTAAAACCATAAGGTGTATAACAAATATTGTCTGTGAAATCTCCTCTGTTGGATTGACAAAACCTTCTGTACTGAAAGACTTAAGGCTCCGACCACCTTCCACAATTCTTTTTGCTCTCTGTCTAGGTTTAAATTTTTCTCTTTTCCTTCAAGGGTTCCCTTGTGTTCTCTGACTCTATGTATTTTATAGCAGTTGCTTTAAGTAAAATGTTTGCTTTAGTGGTTTGTTCCCTCTGTGCTAGATCTTAGCTTCACACATTTTGATCTCAAGTTCTTATAGTTCTTCCATCCGGTATAGTTTGTAATTTTTTTATACTCTGATAATAATAAAATTAAGACTAAAACATTTTCTTATATAAATATACCAACCCAGGAAGTTAAACAGAAGTTACATTGTGATACAAGTCTGACCCTAATAGAAAATGTCTTACAGAATGTATGTCTGCCATAGTTTGTGGTTCTGGATGCGTCTAACTTCAGTAACTTTGCTCTGTGAGGTTCTGTTGAACAAACCAACAACAGCAAGACCCTCTTTACTGTCCAGTGGCACTTTCACAGCCTCATAGTCCTTTCCCTGTGAGTTAAAAAAAAACATTAAAATAATTTTACCTGCCACTGACAAAGGAAATGAAAACTACCTTTCTTCTTCTTCTTTTCCCTTTCACTGATACCTAAAAGGTGTCGTGGTTTATATCATTTGTCGTTCTTGTGCTACTCGAATTGTCTGAATTAGTGATTTTCCTTTGTTGTTACATGTCTCTGTCACTGCATCTATCCATCTTCTTCTGGGTCTTCCTCTTGGTCTTTTTCCATGCATTCTCGAGAAGAACGCCCTTGATGGTGATTGGTGAGGATTCATTTACCTTTACCCACCCAAAAAAGAAAACGCTTGGAAAACTGATAAATAATAAAACATTGTTCACCCATTAAACCTCATTATGTGGTTTACAATATGAGACTGAGAACGAAAAGAAACCAAAATTGAATTGTAGACCTATATTTCTTCAGGTCAGCTCAGTGGTTAGTGAACTGGACTACTAAGGACAAGAGGTCAGGCTTGATCTTGATTGATGGCTTCCAGGTTCACACAGTCTTAATGGATACCGGATTTTTTAATGGGGAAATAAAGCAGCACATAATACCGACCACATTACCCCAAAAATCATGTGCTGCAGATCTGTGAAAATTATGGTCACTAACACCATATTCCCAAAACGCCATTTGGCAGGGCACTTTACTTTTTATTTTACTATGGACCTAGCCATGTTTAAAGTATTTTTTATTTTCTTTCCAAAACTTTAATTTTGAGTTTCAAGGCATTCCACATCAAATCATGATGCAGTATCTAAATCTGGTACTACCAACTGGTTCATGGTGGAAACAGGACTGAAGCAGGTCTGCGTCATGTCACCATTATTATTTGGAATTGCGGTTGACTGGGTAATGCGAAAATGCACAAAAGACATACATCTGGACATCAAATGGATCAACAATGAAGCTCTTGAAGATCTTTACTTTGCAGACGATATATAGCACTTCTCAGCTCAACGAATATGGATATCCAGGAAATGATGATTCATCTGCAGCATTTATCATAACAAGTATGTCACCAAATCAACACTTTGAAAACTAAAATTATCTATACCACGAGCATGCCCGACCACATCAAACTCATCATCATCGCGTGCCATCTCCGCAAAAAAGGTTGGCTTCCATGAAGCACCATTCTGCTCTGTCTCTTGCTTTGATGGTGCAGGTTGTCATAGGCTGATCCATCTTTTGACGTTACTCGTCCATGTTAGTCTTGGTCTGCCTCTGCCTCTTTTACTCTGTATTTTCCCCTCCAAGATTACTTTTAGTAAGTTGTTGTGTCTTTTAACATGGTCCAAAAATTGCATTTATCTTGTTTGAATTGTGTTTAGTTGCTCTCTTTTCATTTTTAGTTGTTTTAAGACTTCATCGTTTGCTTTCTTTTCTTTCCATCCAATTCTACCTATTCTTCTATATATCCACATTTCAAAGGCTTCAATTCTCTGTTCTGTTTTTTTGTCTAATGTCCATGTTTTATGTGCATCAAACTAATTGACCAAATTCTTGAAAAAGTCTGCAACTTCAACTACCTTGATAGCATCAACAACAGGTGATTCAACAACATCAATAAAGACCTGAATTGCTTTGGCATCAAATACCTTCAACAAACTCTTAAATATTTGGAATTCAAAGGTACTCAGTAATCACACAAAACTGAAGATCTTTATTCTTGTGTAATTCCAGTATTAACTAATGGGTGGGAGAGCTGGAAAACAGCTAAGGCTCTAAACCAAAGACTAAACACTTTTGAGAACAAATGTCTTAGAAGATTGCTAAACATCCGATGGTCAGATTTCAAACCAACAACAGAAATAAGACAAGAAACTAATCAAAACTAGGTATCCAATTATGTTATGAAACGTTGTTGGAAATACCTTGGCTATGTTTTCATGATGGACATTAGATGACTACCTCACATGGACATTAGATGACTACCTCACATGGACATTAGATGACTACCTCACATGGACATTAGATGACTACCTCACATGGACATTAGATGACTACCTCACATGGACATTAGATGGCTACCTCACATGGACATTAGATGACTACCTCACATGGACATTAGATGACTACCTCACATGGACATTAGATGACTACCTCACATGGACATTAGATGGCTACCTCACATGGACATTAGATGGCTACCTCACATGGACATTAGATGACTACCACACATGGACATTAGATGACTACCACACATGGACATTAGATGACTACCACACATGGACATTAGATGACTACCTCACATGGACATTAGATGACTACCCACATGGACATTAGATGACTACCTCACATGGACATTAGATGACTACCTCACATGGACATTAGATGGCTACCTCACATGGACATTAGATGACTACCTCACATGGACATTAGATGACTACCTCACATGGACATTAGATGACTACCTCACATGGACATTAGATGACTACCTCACATGGACATTAGATGACTACCTCACATGGACATTAGATGGCTACCTCACATGGACATTAGATGACTACCTCACATGGACATTAGATGACTACCTCACATGGACATTAGATGACTACCACACATGGACATTAGATGACTACCACACATGGACATTAGATGACTACCTCACATGGACATTAGATGACTACCTCACATGGACATTAGATGACTACCTCACATGGACATTAGATGACTACCTCACATGGACATTAGATGACTACCTCACATGGACATTAGATGACTACCACACATGGACATTAGATGGCTACCTCACATGGACATTAGATGGCTACCTCACATGGACATTAGATGACTACCTCACATGGACATTAGATGACTACCTCACATGGACATTAGATGACTACCTCACATGGACATTAGATGACTACCTCACATGGACATTAGATGGCTACCTCACATGGACATTAGATGACTACCTCACATGGACATTAGATGACACACATGGACATTAGATGACTACCTCACATGGACATTAGATGACTACCACACATGGACATTAGATGACTACCTCACATGGACATTAGATGACTACCTCACATGGACATTAGATGACTACCTCACATGGACATTAGATGACTACCTCACATGGACATTAGATGACTACCTCACATGGACATTAGATGGCTACCTCACATGGACATTAGATGGCTACCTCACATGGACATTAGATGACTACCTCACATGGACATTAGATGACTACCTCACATGGACATTAGATGACTACCTCACATGGACATTAGATGACTACCTCACATGGACATTAGATGGCTACCTCACATGGACATTAGATGACTACCTCACATGGACATTAGATGACTACCACACATGGACATTAGATGACTACCTCACATGGACATTAGATGACTACCACATGGACATTAGATGACTACCTCACATGGACATTAGATGACTACCTCACATGGACATTAGATGGCTACCTCACATGGACATTAGATGACTACCTCACATGGACATTAGATGACTACCTCACATGGACATTAGATGACTACCTCACATGGACATTAGATGACTACCTCACATGGACATTAGATGACTACCTCACATGGACATTAGATGGCTACTTCACATGGACATTAGATGACTACCTCACATGGACATTAGATGACTACCACACATGGACATTAGATGACTACCTCACATGGACATTAGATGGCTACCTCACATGGACATTAGATGACTACCTCACATGGACATTAGATGACTACCTCACATGGACATTAGATGGCTACCTCACATGGACATTAGATGACTACCACACATGGACATTAGATGACTACCTCACATGGACATTAGATGGCTACCTCACATGGACATTAGATGGCTACCTCACATGGACATTAGATGACTACCTCACATGGACATTAGATGGCTACCTCACATGGACATTAGATGACTACCTCACATGGACATTAGATGACTACCACACATGGACATTAGATGACTACCTCACATGGACATTAGATGACTACCTCACATGGACATTAGATGACTACCTCACATGGACATTAGATGACTACCTCACATGGACATTAGATGACTACCTCACATGGACATTAGATGACTACCTCACATGGACATTAGATGGCTACCTCACATGGACATTAGATGACTACCTCACCAGGACCTTATATGGATATTGGAGGGTAAAAGAAAATGAGGAAGACAGAAAGAAACCCTACGTAGAACCATCACCAAACAGAGCACAACTATGGGTCTCAGAAATAACCAAGTATTAAAAGCAGGATGTGGCGGACCGTTAGACATGGAGAATGCGCCATATTTGGCCCAAAAAGAATAATCAATCAAAATAATGTTGAGGTTGTATACGTTTACATAAAAATGATATGACTAAATTAATATAGTAATAATATAATAATAATAATGCAATAGCTGAAATTAGAGATGGTAAACACTTGCAGCTCTTTAAGGATTGAAGTTAACTTATATACACTTCCTATTGCAGTAGTGTATACAACAAAAATCATCAGTGCTTTCAAATATCACTCAGAAATCCCTGTTCTGATCAAGCTACTCAATCTCAGTGAGGGAATCATTCCCTGCTGTCCTTATCTTTTGTATTAATGTTCTTCTAAATGTTTCTCAAGGTCGCTTCTTTTTCTTTTTCCTAGCTATATATCCATCATTCTGTATACTTAAAATTCTATCAATGGTTGTTATTCAAGAACTGAGAATGGATGAAAATATATGGTACATAAAATAATGGTACAAGAACTTCTTCCCTTTCTTCTTCCCATATCCATGGGAGCCACAGAGACTCTGCAGACATGTTTCATCATATATCTTCATGTATTTCTATCTTCAGTCATTCTTTGGGACTCTGCGCAATGTCTAGGCCTGGCACTCTTTGATGTTATTTTCCCATATCTTTGTCTGCCTACTTCACCTCTATCCTTTCACAGTTCCTCAAAGAATGGTAGTGAGGGAATCAATGCCCTTCACAAGGACTTCAGTGACTTCATATATTTAAAAAGTGGGATTGGTGTTTTAAGATGAAACTTTGAAGAACATGTGATACTATATCAGCAATGCAGTCAGATTAAAATTACTGAGGGTATGTATCTTCCAAATAGCAACATTTGGCTGTGATTCATGGACAATCTCACAAACAGCAAAGAAGAAAATTGATTCATTCAAAACAAAATGCTGCAGAAGAATCTATAAGATATGTTTGATAATGAAAAAGAACAATGAAGACATACTAAAGGACTGAAACATTAAAAAGAGCTGGCGTTTAAACCCCATTCTTCAGAGGAAATTACAATACTATGGCCATGTCAAAAGACACAGCAAGTTGGGAAGACCAATAATGGAAGGCATGCTTCCTGGGTGACGCATCAGGGACAGACCAACAAGAGGCACATCAAAGAGACATTTAACATGACAACAGAAAAAGTGGGAGATCTGGCTAGAGACAGAGATTCTTTCAGATGGGCTGTGGTGAATGCATGGATCGGTGGGAGATCTGGCTGGAGACAGAGATTCTTTCAGATGTCTGTGATGCAGGATTTAGTGGGAGATCTGTCTAGAGACAAAGATTCTTTGTTGTTGTTGACATGGATCCAGAAGCCTGTGAGCTGATGCTCTTCGGCCCAATGCCATGTAGTACAATATATCTGCAGGTATTTCTGAGTTCTCTTGTAGTTTCATACAAGGTGTTCCATTTATCAGGTCTTTGAGGAAGTAGAGCTACTCTGATGACAGTGAGCTTTGGACATTCAAAAACTATTGTTCTAAGTTCTACTGCTTCTAGTGGGTGTTTACAGAGTGGATATGCTGTAGTTTGGTTTCTTTGTATTCTATTGATGTGGTTGTTCAATGGTACATGACCATTTCTCAGTCTGAAGATGGTGATTTGGTCTCTTCTTTTTAAGTTGTTAATATTTTCATGGGGGTTTGTCCTTGACATGTATTTAAAAAGATCTCTTCCTGTTTTTCCCATCGCCCACCCATTCAGCTAATCTTCTCTACTGTTAGAGTTTATGATTTATTTGGCTGTGTTTCATGAGATGTCGATGTTAAATTGTGTCTATCTGGATCTTCTCTTAGCTAATATATCTGCCTTATCTTTTCCTGGTGTGGTGTGAAGTGTTCTGGGATCCATTGCATCACTAGCTTTCTGTCATGTGTGCTAATGAAGTTATCAATAACTATGGTGAGCTGTGTGTGCACAGAAATTCTTTCAGACAGGCTGTTGTGTATGCAACATTTTGTGGGAGATTTGGCTAGAGACACAGATTCCTTCAAATGGGCTGTGTTGAATGTAAAATTCTGTGAAAGATCTGGTTAGAAACAGAAAATCCTCCAGGTGGGCTTTGGTGAATGCAATGTTCTATAGAAGATGTTGCCAGAGACAGAGATTCCTTCAGGTGGGCTGTGGTAAATGGAACATTCTGTGATAGATCTGGCTAGTGGTAGAGATTCTTTCAGATGAACTGTGGTAAATACAAAGGACATGCATCCAAATGATGATTGGTGTTTTATTAAGGGTAGTACAGTCAGAAATGTTCAGTGGCATATGCATGTTATAGAGGAGTGAGATAATATTTCACAGAACTAGACCACACGATTTGGATGTGAGGAGACAAGTGTTCTTTCTTACTTTCTCAGAAACATTTTCAGGTACGAATTTTCAGAACTTGTATGAATCCCAAAGTTGTGTTCATCTCTCAAAAAAATTTGCCACATTTGGGAATTCTTTTCTTTTCCTGTGTACATAAATCAGAGAGTTCTTTTAATCTTCTGTGTACTTAAATCTGAGAGTTCTATTCTTCTTTTGTGTACATAAATCTGGGAGTTCCTTTCTTCTTCTGTCATCTTAAATCTGAGAGTTCATTTCTTCTTCTGTGTACATAAATCTGGGAGTTCCTTTCTTCTTCTGTGTACATAAATCTGGGAGTTCCTTTCTTCTTCTGTCATCTTAAATCTTAGAGTTCATTTCTTCTTCTGAGTACATAAATCTGAAAGTTAATTTCTTCTTCTGTCATCTTAAATCTGGGAGTTCCTTTCTTCTTCTATGTACATAAATCTGGGAGTTCCTTTCTTCTTCTGTGTACATAAATCTGGGAGTTCCTTTCTTCTTCTGTCATCTTAAATCTGGGAGTTCCATTCTTCTTCTGTGTACATAAATCTGGGAGTTCGTTTCTTCTTCTGTGTACATAAATCTGGGAGTTCTTTTCTTCGCCTGTATACATAAATCAGAGAGAACATTTTTCCAATTACTGACCTTAAATACTAGAGATGATTGGATATTGGTTGTATTCCAATTGGTTGGTAAAGCTGATATATCAGTGAAGCACTGTGAACCTGCGTACATCAACAGACAACAGTCTGCATGGTCTTCCTTATGAGTAAAAGGAGCTCTGCAGTATCTACAACATATCTGAAAAATTAAATTGATGGAGATAGTAAACAAGCACATATATATTTAACTAGAACTAAGAAAAAAAAAACATATTTATTTAACTAATTCATAGGTTCACCCATTAAGTGGTCATATGTGCAGAGTATCACTCATCATCATCACGTGCCATACCGGTTGGCGTAGGTGATCATGTCCTTACACAATCTTCTATCTACAGTGCATCGTATCAGTTCTGTTGTTGACTGTTTTCCATGCCATGACACCAAGCTATCCAGTATTTTCTCTCTTTGTTGTCTGCGATCTCTCTTTCCTTTTATTTTGCCAGTTGTAACCAAGTATTCCAACTTTCCTCTTCTCATGATGTGCCTGAAAATTGTTGATTGTTTCTTTCTGATGTTTATTAGGAGCTGCCTTTCCCCATTATGTCGTTAGCTGTAGATATTAAGTTGTGATTTATCATAATTAGTCTAGACAATATAAGAAGGTAGTTTGCCATTCCTTTCCTTCTTGGCAGTGACTGTACTAGTCGGAGATCGCAGCCATTGTCTCTATACATGAGATACTCTGCCTGCCATCGCGGTGTGGGAACCATAACCAGCACTACTTGTTGGCTGCTCCCACAACACCATCCACCACCTGCTCCAATGGCTTCACATAACCCTGATAGGGGGGCTAAACGGGAGCTCCACCTTGCCCAAAGTGTTCCAAAGACTAGCGGAGGAAAGGAGATGTCTTACTCCTCCTTTGGTAGGGCAGAACTCTACCCCGCTAACCAATAGAGTATCACTAGTTTACAGTAAAACCATGAAATATCTGCAACTTTCAGCCTGACACATCCGTCCATAACTTGGACAGATTTTTGCTTAACAATTTTGTCCAGGCAGCAGTCATTTTGGTCTACTCTTTTCCATTTTTTTACTTTTAACTGCCAAGAGTTCTTTAAAGTGCATTAGGTGTATATGGAGCTTCCTGTTTTTCTGCACTTATCCAAGAGAGCTAGACATCAGATCTCACTGCCCAGAGAGGGCTAGACATTAGGTCTTACTGCCCAGAGAGAGCTAGACATTAGTTCTTACTGCCCAGAGAGAGTTAGACATCAGATCTTACTGTACAGAGAGAGCTAGACATTAGATCTCACTATCTAGAAAGGGCTAGACACTAAATCTTACTGCACAGAGAGAGTTAGACATCAGATCTCACTGCCCAGAGAGAGCTAGACATTAGGTCTTACTGCCCAGAGAGAGCTAGACATTAGTTCTTACTGCCCAGAGAGAGTTAGACATCAGATCTCACTGCCCAGAGAGAGCTAGACATTAGGTCTTACTGCCCAGAGAGAGCTAGACATTAGTTCTTACCGCCCAGAGAGAGTTAGACATCAGATCTCACTGCCCAGAGAGAGCTAGACATTAGATCTCACTGCCCAGAGAGAGTTAGACATCAGATCTTACTGCCCAGAGAGAGCTAGACATTAGATCTCACTGCCCAGAGAGAGTTAGACATCAGATCTCACTGCCCAGAGAGAGCTAGACATTAGATCTTACTGCCCAGAGAGAGTTAGACATTAGATCTTACTGCCCAGAGAGAGTTAGACATCAGATCTCACTGCCCAGAGAGAGCTAGACATTAGATCTCACTGCCCAGAGAGGGCTAGACGTTAAATCTCAATACCTAGAGAGGGCTACATATCAGATCTCACTACCTAGAGAGGGCTAGATATCAGATTTCACTACCTAGAGAGGGCTAGACATCAGATCTCATTACCCAGAGACTAGGGAAGGATAAGACCACAAAGAAGCCATAGATTTGAAGTGAAAAGTTCCCACCTCTATCAGTGGAATCAAACCTGGGACCTATCTGTCCAGAGGCAGACATCTTATCTCTAGACCAACCAGTTCTCCTTATGTTGATTATGGTTCTTTGGTTATGGAAGGCCCCGGTATCACTGCAAATGAATTAAAATCCATAATTGCTCAACTGCCCATGACAGTAGAATCATCCAAATTAATATCTCATCTCCCAAACAAAGAAAGGTAGCTGCAGTCCCATCAGAGCAGTCTCAGCACACAGCAAAAGATATAAGGTGAAACTGCACAGAAAGTGAACACAGCCATCTGTTCCCCGTCATATGATATCATCATCATAAGCAATCAGAATATCGAAACATGATAAAAACAGATGAAATGCAAGGCTCATGGTGTGCATAGAACACTAAACCTAGTAGCTAAGGCAGCAAGACTTGGAATATGAGGAAACTGCAACAAGGAACACTTTTCAGACACAGCCTTTAAAAGTTCCTGCCGTCTATCCGCCATATTGACCAGTATTCCAATGGTGACATATCCTGCAATCAATACAGAACATACTACTGCGCACACTGTAGAGAATTTCAGATTACATGCACGTAATCCGCTTCACCGGCGAAGATCCCAACAGTGGAACTTCCTATCTATACACTAATCTGCATTCATCATCATCATCATCATCAAGTACCGGGCCTGCTGGCGTAGGTGATCATGTCTCTCCATAACTTTCGATCTCTGCAGCTATTTATCATTTCTGTTGTTGGGTTTCTGCCAAGCCATTCTCTTAAGATGTCTGTTATTTTTTCTCTTTGCTTCCCTCCATCTCTTTGTCCCTCAATTTTTCTAGTTGTTACAATATATTCCAGTCGTTCTCTTCTCATTACATGGCCAAAAAATGATGATTGTTTCTTCCTAATATTGGAAATTAGCTCTCTTTTTGCTTTGACCTCTCTCAGAACATCTTCATTACTCTTCTTAGCTGTCCATGGTACTCTCCATATTCTTCTGTAAATCCACATTTCTACAGACTCCAGTGATTTTCTTGTCTGTTGTCCTATTGTCCATGATTCGTATCCATATGTTAAGACAGGCTCTGTGTAACATTTAAGAACTCTTTTTCTTGTTTCTATTGTCAAAAATGGATTGCATAGTATCTTCCTAATTTTTTGGAAAGCTGCTTTTGCCTGAGCCATTCTGCATCTCACCTCATTTGTACATCTTCCATCTGAGGTTAACAAAGTTCCCAAATATTTAAATTCATTTACCTGTTTTAATATTGTTCCACTTGTCTTTATTTTGCACTGAGGTGATGTCTTTTTCTTTGTTGTTACCATTACTTCTGTATTTGCTATTAAGGCTGAGTCCTTCATTTTTGCTTTCTTTCACTATAATGTCAAACATTTCTTGTAACTCATTTTCACTCTTAGCGACTAAGACTGTATCATCAGCATACCTTAGGTTATTTATGTTATGACCTCCAATTGTTATTCCAGGCATGTCCCTTATGGATCTTAAAATAATCTCACTATAAATATTAAACAAATCTGGTGACAGCACACAAACATGTCTATAGTCCGTTCAGATTTGTTTGCCGAGATGTTATGATTTATAATTCAAAAAGTTCTTGATGATTTCACATGATTTTTGGCATACGGTGTTAAAATGTCCATGTCACGAGAACATATGTGTTACTCGATGTCTAGCTATAACGGTTTTCTTAAAGCGGCGAATTCCTTTGATCTTTGCCCATGTAACTATTATTTTGACCCTAATCAAAATGTTTTACAGTAATCTAGTGCAACGATGACCCATAGGCGTGTCCATAAAATTTTACTTGGTGGCAAGTATACAAATTTTAAATTATATATAGAACTTTTGTTCGTAGAGTCAATTTGATATAGTTCCATGCTCTTGTTGTGAGTTTCCCAAATGTTGTCGCTGCCTTTCAAATACGTACATTTAGTTCCTCATCTAAGGAAAGTGTGGCTGTAATAGTGGATCCAATATAGCTGAACTTCTGTACTGACTCAAGCAGGCTTCCATTCAAAGTAATGGTTGTTGGTTTGCTTATAACATATTTTTGATTGCTTGGGTGGTCTTGAACAATAAACTGTTTAACAAATCAACTAGGAAATTTTGCAAATCAAACTATTTATCTGTAGACTTAATCAGAGTAATGATCATTCAGAATCAGACGAGTCAAATAGGTCGATTACTGCTTTCGGCTGAACAAACAACAAACCATCCTTTTTCCAATATTCCTCTTCTTGTCGTAACACATGATCCTCACATTTTACCCAGTAGTCTTTATTTATATTTGATAGAGCCTGATTTGTAAGTGTCTCAACATCGCATAATTTGAAAGTTTTATTTGTATATGCTACGTGTCCTTTAACTTTTGCCCAAACTAGTTCTATAGGATTTAAGTGTGCATGATATGGAGGTAGTCTCAAACATCTATGGCCATGTTCTTGAATTAACTTGTCTATTCTAAATATCTTTGTACGTTGTGTCTGTTTTACAAGGCTAAGCAATTCGGGTTTCAAGTAGCTGTCGTTAATTTGTATGTGTTCTTTTATGAGCCACGTTTTGATTGCATCTTTTGTACTTGATGATGTTGGGATTCTATCTTCTACGTTAACTACGTTATGGTATGAAGCATTGTCCATTATCAGACAAGAAGGTCGATCTAATATTGGAAGGATGCTTTTCTCGATCCAGTCTTTAAATATGTGCCCATTCATTTCGGAGTGGTAGTCTCTATTGTCTATGGATTTTGAAATGAAAACAAGATGAGCATTCTGCAACAACCCATTATGTCTGCTACCTGCATGTGCAACTATCAAACATTGCCCTTTACTGCTTGGTACTGATCTTTTAATACTTCCATCTGCTAACTGCCATTCCTTTTCATTTGTATGATGAGCGTTGATCCAAGTTTCATCTAAATAAACAATATCATAATCATTTTCGCGCATTTCCTTCACTTCACGTAAATACTTGCTTCTAAGAGCTACTAGATGTGGCTTCTCACAAATAATGTTTTTTCCACCAGCATACTTTCTAAAGGTGAAGCCTGCACTTTATTTTCAATAATGAAGTTTTTGATATTTCAATGTCGTTGTTAGTTTTCAGCCAAAGCTTCAACTTTCTAAGTGACACTTCTTCGTTTATATCAAACATTCGACAGATTTCTCTTTTTACTAGGTCCTTATCAAAACTGTCTAACGTTTCTTTCCTTCCTTGCTTTCTTGCATTTGTTGGCAATAAATATCCGCTTCCTTTAACTATTCGATCAAATGAACGTTTACACAAACCTAAAATATGCATTGTTCTCTTCTCAGGGTTTGATAAAGAACAATAAAGATGTCCCTTTTTACGCTCTCTGCAGAAGTATTGATAAATCTTTATAGCAATGTTATGCTCAGTAAAATATTTTGCCTTTATATTCATTCTCACATAGACTTGCAGAAGATAATATGGATAGTGCCACCTCCTTTCTGTAAATATTGAGATTTGCCTCTGAATTATGACTCGAACTCGAGTCTACGGCCGTGATTTTGACGTCACATAATTTCCGGTTTCGGCTAAAATGTCATTTTGTGCTAAACGGGAAATTTCATATGTAACATTTCTTTATAAAAATTTATAGTGGAAACATAACTATTTTAGGACGGTGCGCATTCAGCCGTGAAGGTCATGCCTATATGTTAAAGAATCAGCTGTGAGATGTAAGCATCTACATAATCCCGCCGGTGTTTATAATATCGATTAACTTTTTTTTAATATAGGTTAAATAAGGCATCTTTGAAACTGGATCACATTTCTTTGATAAAAAAATATTTTTATAGCGACATTAGTATTCTAAACCTAACTTCAAAAGATCAATGCAAATGAACAATAAGTTTTTGAAAAAAATAAATTAATGTCTAGGCAAACGAATCTGAACGGACTATAACACCCTGTTTTATTTGTTAAAACATTCCAATTGGTTTCCAATTCTTATGGCCGCTGTTTGTTGCCAGTACATGTTCTTTATTATTCTTGGATCTTTGCTGTCTACGTTTATGCTTTTTAAAATGTTGATTATTCTGCATTAGAAATATAGAATTAACCATCTTTCCGGCAAAAAACGTAACAGTGAACATTGATGAAAACATGACCGTGCCATCTTAAAACATTATTATCTCTTAAGATATTTGATTACAATACCATTACAGGTGTAATGTAACAGTATCTGTTATGACTATGCAGATCAATTTTTGGAAAGACATTTTTGTCCTTCAGACATTGCACGGAATAATTGTGCTTGACCTGTCATGACTCTGTTGAGGTGTCTTTCCATTTCATCTCTCAATGTATCTTCCTTCAAAACTATTCACTATGTTTCGTCATCTCTGGCAACCATCACCTATGACTCAAAGTTCACATAATATTAAAATGTTTTTAGTTAGTCTATATCAGATCAATGTTACTTTACTTCACCTATCATTGTATCTGTTGCCTTTTAGTCTTAATAATGTTTAGCCTAATGTTCTGTAATTTGTCTCATGTTTGGTGCTCATTTTATTGTCTGATGTTACGCTATTCATCATCTTCTAGGTCTGTTTTTCTCCCATTAATCCTGAGCATTCAATCTCTGGTAGATGCTCTATGATGATGATCAACTTATAATATATAATTAATCCAAACCATGATTTGTTGTTTCTATATGGGAAATATACAATTTCATTATACTAGTTTCTGTCAATCTCAACATATGAAGGGCTAGTGGAAAATTTGCGGACTATAAATTACTGTGATGTGCGGACTGTGATAGCCCGCTCGAAAAAATCCTAGGAGAATCCAGGAGACATGCATGCACTCTATAGTGTGGCCTGTGATCCACAGTGTGGGTAGGCTATTGCTGACAATCTTGCTTGAACTGCAGTCAAATTTCATAGTCTGCTCTTTTTTATTTTAACTGCCAAGGGTTTTTAAAGTGCACGAGTGCACACTGGACTTCCTGTTTATTGCCGTTATCAAAGAGAGCTAGACAATGAATCTCACTACTAAAGAGATCAGGGGAGGGTATCGTCACAAGAAGCCACAAATTAATTTTTCCTGTTTTAAATCACTGTCACATTTGGTGGGCTTTGAACCTGTTACTTCCTTTCCAAAGGCAGGTGTTGTACCTCTTGACTACCCAGCCCAAAACTCTTGACACTCAATCAAAAATAGAGGTATCTTGATGTGCACCTTGAATTGTGTGAGATGGCTAATGAAGTCAAAACGTGTATCTTTAGGATCATCATGGACGATAAAAGTTGGATTTACAACTATGACCTAGGTTTAAAACAAGGTTTTCGCAGCAGTAAAGCCAGCAGTCATCAAGACCAAATAAGGCGCAGCAGGTCCAGAGTGCAAGAAAAATGCATGTTCACTGTTTTTTTTTTTTATGTCAAAAGCATTGTTCATCTAGAATTTGTTCCCTCTGGCACTCAGTGAATTCTGAATTCTATTGCTGCATTTTGAGATGCTTGAGAAATGTAATGAAAATGACAGCAGCTGTGGCACAAATGCAAATAGCTGTTACATGATAACAACACACAAGCTCACACCTTACTCACAAAGAATCAATATTTGAAAGAATACAACATGTCTGTGGTCCTGCACCCTCTGTATTCACCTCACCTGACCTTGTCCGCTGTTACTTCATGTAAACTAAAATTGAAGCTGAAGTGGTGACACATCGACATCATTATGGATTGCCTTGGACAGATTTGAGAAAAAAAATACTTCAACGATGCCTTTGAAGAATAAAAGAAGAGCTGGGATCACTATGTACATTCCCAATGGGGACTATTTCAAGGGTGATGGTGACCTACTTTAAATAAGCTAAGCCTGTAATTTTTTTGTAAGCATAGTCTGGAAACTTTCTTATAGCCCCTCTTAATTACAGAGACCCGCTCAGGGCAACACAAAATTTAAGCAAAGAATATACAAGAACTATGTTCTTTCAGTGTTTTTATATGAATCTAAATGCTGGAGAATGATATAAAGGATATCAGCATTTTATTTAACCTGCGTGAGAAAAATTTTCATAATATTTTGGCCAAAAACAACAAAAAATAAATTCAGAAACAACCGCAAAAACTACTATGGAGTACAACCAAGAGAAAATGTGATAGGTGGACCATAGATAACACGGTGAAGAACAGTGAAAAAATACATTAATAATGTCAGCCAGGCTTGGGTAATCTGCAAAGAATGGCCATGAACCATGCAAAATTGATGTTGCCTTAGAAGACATCACAAGAAGTGTAGGTCATGGATTGCTTTGCTGGTTAGGTGGCAGCCAGTTGAAGAGAAAAGAGGAATTACACCAAGACTTTGTGCTACTGTTAGCCAGGTTTTTAATTCAAGAATGGCAAAAGTGTAAATTAAATTACCATTTGGCACTTGATGTTGGCACAAGTAAATATTTCCACGTCATCGTCTAACTGGATCGAAAAAGAACACCTGGGGCAGCTGCAATATATTAATTTCTATTATGTAGAGAAAAATATGTTTAAAATATGGTAAGATTAATGCACTATCTTTTATCTTTGAATAAATTTGTATTCATCATCAGGTCACATGTCCTTTGCAGAACATTTTATTCACCACAGTCAGTCTGAAAAAATCTATCTCTAGTGAGATATCCCACTTCTTCTATTGTAATGTTTAATGTCTCCTTGATATCTTGAAACCACCTTCTTTATGGTCTGCCCCTGATGGGCCCAGGAGCCATGCCTTCCTTTATTGTTCTTTCCAGCCTGCTGTGTCTTTTGACGTGGCCATAGTATGCCAGTTTGGCAAGCTAGAAAACATCAGCCAAGAAATTAAGAGAATGAAATTGAATGTTCTGGGACTATGTGAAATGAGATGGAAAGGAGCTGGATTATTACAACGTGACCGTGGAAATACAATTTACTCTGGAGGAACCACACATGAAAGAGGGGTAGGTATCATGTTAAACAGAAATTGAAGCAAAACAGTGAAAGGGTTTTGGGCAGTATCAGATAGAATTCTGCTAGTAAAATTGAGAGAAAGACCAAAGGATATCAACATAATTCAAGCTTATGCACCAATAAGTAACAGCATAGAAGAAGGCATTGACACCTTTTACAATAAGCTAGAGATGGCAGTAAAGTAAAAAAGTAAAGTACCCCCATCACGCCAAGTGGCGTATAGGGAATATGGTGTCAGTGACCATAAATTTTCAGACCCTCGGCATATGATTTTTGGGGTAATGTGGTCAGTATTACGCCCGTGCCGCTTTACTTTCCCAGAAAAAAATCCAGTACCCATTAAAGGCTGGGTGAACTGGAAGCCATCGGTTAGGATCGAACCCTACCTCTTGTTCTTTGTAGTCCAGTTCACTAACCACTGAGCTATCGCTGCTCCCTAGAGATGGCAGTGGGACAGTATAAATCCCAAGAAATAACTATTATATTAGGGGATTTCAATGCAAATGTAGGAACAGCTAAAGTGCATTTTGACTGGAGGATATGGCCTAGGAGAGACAATGACAGAAGGGATAGATTAATAGAATGGGCAAAGACACATGAAATGATTATAGGTAACACCTGGTTCAAGCAACACCCTAGGCGACTATGGACATGGCATAGCCCAGACAAAAAAAGTAGACAATCAAATTATTTTATACTGGTACAGAGTGAGATTCATGAATGGGCTAACATCTGTTAAAACAAGGCCAGAAGCAGATTGCAATAGTGACCATGTACCAGTAGTTGAAAAAATGATAATAAAACTGTGGAAGACACAGAAATCCCCAAGAAATATGAAATTTGAGCTAGATAAGCTTAGAGTAGATAGATGAGTGATATGTACAGCACAGTAGTATAAAAGAGATATAATGTTATTGAGAAAATAGAGAACATTGAGGAGCAGTAGGAAATGCTAAAACAATTTATTCAACAATTATCAAAATAAGTAAAACCAGTGACTAAAAGAATCAACAAAAAGAAATGGATGACAGAAGAAATACTAGAACTAATGGACAAAAGACAAAAACATAAGAATGAACATACAAAATGTTACAAAGAGATCCAAAACAAATGCAGAAGGAAATAAACTAATGGGACAGGAGAAGACCAGTTCTTTTTAATGTTTAAATCTTTAGTATTTCTTCATTACTCTTTTTTATTATCTGAAGTATCTTAAGGTCTTTTGTTTCAAATTAATAAATTTTCTTCATTGCTGTTTGCAAGATTGTCCATGATTCACAACCGTATGTTTTTATTGGGAAGGTACATGTCCTTGGTAATTTTAATTTGACTGCCTTGCTGGTATTGTGCCACATGTTCTTTGAGGCTTTTAATTTGTTGTGTTGCTATTGCTAATCTTCTTTTGATCACTTTCTGGCAGTCTCCATTGTTAGTTACTGCAGATCCCAGATATTCTAGTTTGTTACAATTTCAATTTCTTCACCATTGATGATGATTTTGGGTTGGCTTTTTGTTTCGTGAATGGACATTATCTTAGTTTTCTGTATATTTAGATAAAGATTTTGCTCTTCACTTGTTACTGAACAAACTTAATTGTCTCTTTTAATCCTTCCGCACTGTTTAAGATGAGGACTGTGTCATTGACAAGATTGGCAAATATGACAATTTTGGGGACTGTAATATTCAATTTTTAACTATAGATGTATTTCAATTTTAAAGTTTACCTTCTTCTAATCACCTTGAATTATAAGAACAATGTGGTTTTGTGTCTTCATGGAAAGACAAAAATAAGCAACTCAAATAAAATATCTGTGACAAACAAGTGTGAGCTTGTGACCCTCACAATCACCATTTAATATTGTCTTCCCATCTAACTGCAAGTTTTATGAAAGTTTCTGGCTAGCTGACTGATCTACTTTATTTCCAACATATAAGTATATAACCAAAGACACTAATTGTGTTTTATTTAGCCACATAGATTTTTGTAGATTTAGATTTCTCTGGTAGATTTTTCTAACCTTACAATTCCTTCCAGTTTCTGAATGGCTTTCACTGAAGCTTCAGTTTCACGTTGTAACAAGATTTCTCGCATAAAGTCAACGAAAAGGGATGACTGGATTTTAGATAACTCATCTGTAGATTGCAGTATAAAATAAATCATAATCTTAAATATTTTTAGCAAAATAAAAATTTTACATAATGCAATGTGCGTACAAATTGGGAAGGGGGGTGGGGGCACTGGGTGGTCTAGAGGTAAGACATCGACCTCTGGACAAGAAGGTCCCAGGTTCAATTCGTAATACAAGTGGTGGAAACATATTTTTATAAAAATCAAATGCATGGTTTCTTTGTGATGTTACCCTCCCCAGGTTTTTGGGGAGTGAAATTTGATGTCTAGCCCTCTTGAATAATGGCAAGAAACAAGAGATTACCCAAATAACATTATATGATTGTATCTCATGATACGATCCATAGAATCATGGACAGTAGACAAACAAATGAAAAGATGATTAGAGGCCACAGAGAAGGGATCCCTCAAGAGAAAGTTGAAAGTTCCCTGGACAGCTAAAGAGATCAATGAAGAATTTCTCAAAGAGGCCAACACAAAAAGGGAATTCCTAAAAAAACATCAGAAAGAAACGATCAACATTTTTTGGGCACATCATGAGAAGAAGAAAGTTGGAATACTTGGTTACAACTGGCAAAAAATAAAAGGAAACAGACTGCGGACTACAAAGAATAAAACACTGGATAGTTTGGTATCATGGCATTGAAAACAGTCAACAACAGAAATGATACGATGCACTGTAGACAGAAGATTGTGGAAGGACATGATTGCCTATGCCAACCGGTATGGCACATGATGATGATCCCATGATATGAAAAAAAAAAATCCTAAAACAATAGAAACAAATCCAACACTCAGGGTACACCAGAAGTAGTAATTGGGAAGGTACATGGTGTGGGGAAATTTTGATCACTGTAAACTGTCAATTTTGGAAGAATTTGTGTTCTCATGCGGTAATTTTTACTACAGTATCATAATCTAGTGTTGGTACTAAGAATTATAAAAACAATTCATGTAAAAGAAATTGCTAATACACAAAACAAAATTTACATAATAACAAGACACAGTCCATACAAAAAAAACTGATCTAATTACAGAAAATCATCATCATCGAGTGCCATCTCTCGAAGGTTGGCTACCATGGAGCACCATCTCGCTCTGTGTCTTGCTTTGATGGTACAGGTTGTCATAGGCTGAGTTGCCCATCTCTTGATGTTAACCATCCATGTTAGTCTTGGTCTGCCTCTTTTACCCTGTATTTTCCCTTCCAATATGACTTTTAGTAGGCTGTTGTGTCTTTTAACATGCCCCATAAATGTCATTTGCCTTGTTCTGATTGTGTTTAGTAGTTCTCTTACAATGAATACAGAGAATAATTGATGTAAAACCTAAATTCTCTGAATGATTCAAAATAATCCATGCAAAATATAGATTGTCAGATTTAGTACAATTTATAAATGCTAAAATAAGAATTGTTCAAACCTGCTGGGGCAAAAATTCTTAACTTTTATAACATTCAGTAACAGAATAATTACTTTAGAAGTCTAGTAATGGATGCATAATTTGTTAAAACTTTATCATTATCATCATCAGGTGCCATGTCGATTATTGAGTTATTTGTGGGTCATCATCATTGCACTCTGAACATGTCCATAGGTACTCAGATCCCCTGCAGTGTCCAGCGACTGATGACTCCAGTTCTGTTGACATAGGCAGGTGGTTCTCAATGCAGTGCCCAAGGCATTGCACCTGTCATGTGTTTTCTTCATGCATCTGAAGTTCCAGCCTTATTCAAATGAGTGGTGTATTTATTGTCCGGCATTCATGGAATGAAAGATTGAGAGAAAAATCAAAGAAAGGATGAAACAAATGCTGACGTTTTTTCCTTCCCAATGAACAAAAGCGGTAACCATTGGCATCAAATGGTGAGTACAAAGCAGATTTAGTGGTTAAAAATAGCCTTGATGTGGTGTATCTTGATAGGCTTGAGTATAGGTGAACATGAAGTGACATAAATATAAGTGTCAGCACAGACTCAGTGTTTTAGCAATTTCTAAAAGAGACATGGTTCGGGTATATGTGTTTGTTGATGAAGTGACATAAATATAAGTGTCAGCACAGACTCAGTGTTTTAGCAATTTCTGAGAGAGACATGGTTCGGGTATATGTGTTTGTTGATGAAGTGACATAAATATAAGTGTCAGCACAGACTCAGTGTTTTAGCAATTTCTGAGAGAGACATGGTTCGGGTATATGTGTTTGTTGATGAAGTGACATAAATATAAGTGTCAGCACAGACTCAGTGTTTTAGCAATTTATGAGAGAGACATGGGTCAGGTATGTGTGTTTGTTGATGAAGTGACATAAATATAAGTGTCAGCATAGACTCAGTGTTTTCAGCAATTTTTGTGAGAGACATGTGTCATGTATACATGTTTGTTGATGGCCAGTTGTGCGAATCAGTGTTTTCAGCAATTTTTGAGAGAGACATGGGTCATGTATACATGTTTGTTGATGGCCAGTTGTGTGAATCAGTGTTTTCAGCAATTTTTGAGAGAGACATGGGTCATGTATACATGTTTGTTGATGGCCAGTTGTGCGAATCAGTGTTTTCAGCAATTTTTGAGAGAGACATGGGTCATGTATACATGTTTGTTGATGGCCAGTTGTGCGAATCAGTGTTTTCAGCAATTTTTGAGAGAGACATGTTTCATGTATACATGTTTGTTGATGGCCAGTTGTGCGAATCAGTGTTTTCAGCAATTTTTGAGAGAGACATGGGTCATGTATACATGTTTGTTGATGGCCAGTTGTGTGAATCAGTGTTTTCAGCAATTTTTGAGAGAGACATGGGTCATGTATACATGTTTGTTGATGGCCAGTTGTGTGAATCAGTGTTTTCAGCAATTTCTGAGAGAGACATGGGTCATGTATACATGTTTGTTGATGGCCAGTTGTGCGAATCAGTGTTTTCAGCAATTTATGAGAGAGACAAGGGTCATGTATACATGTTTGTTGATGGCCAGTTGTGTGAATCAGTGTTTTCAGTAATTTCTGAGCGGGACATGGGTCATGTATACATGTTTGTTGATGGCCAGTTGTGTGAATCAGTGTTTTCAGCAATGAACATTACAAATTCTGAAAAAAGTCTTATCTAACTAATTCACATCTTGATAAATGTTTGTGAGTAAGAACATCATCATATGTCCCCAGCTTTGAAAATCCAGCAGAAAAAAATGCAATTCCAAAAAAAAACACATTAGCTCAATGCAGTGTAATGTTTTCTTTTTTAATTTTTTTGGGTAAGATACAGTGCTTTCTGTTTATTTTTGGTTGAAAGTGGACACATAATAACTGTGCAATGAGCAAAAATACTGTGCTATAAGTATGAGTGGCCGTTGTTAACGATAAATTTGGATACTGGTGCCAGCAATTCTTTGGAAAATTTCCAGTGAGCCCGCGGGCACAAAAAAGGTTGAGAACCCCTGGCATAGGCGATCATGTCTCTCCACATAGCTCAGTCCTTCATGCATGTCATAAATTCAGCAGGTGATCTTTTATTAAGCCATTTGGATAAGCTGTTCAATATTTTTCCCTTGGTTTTCCTCTGCACTTCTTTCTATCCATTCTGCCTGTTGTTATAGTATTCTCAAAGCCTTCTTTTCACATGACATGTCCAACAAATGTAAATTGTCTCTTCCTTACAATCTTGATATTTCTGGTTTCTCCAGCTCGTTTTAAACTCTCTTCATTAGTAATGTTTGCTATCCATGGAATTCGTAGCATTTTTCTGATAAACCACATCTCAGCTGCCTCTAATGTTCTCTGTGTTGTCTTACTTATCGTCCATTACTCACTTCCATATAGTAGAGCAGGTTCGGTGTAGCACTTTAGGACATATTTTCTAACATTAATTGACAGTGATTTGTTACATAGGATCTTTTTCATTCGATGGAATTTTGTCTTTGCTTGTTTTGTTCTGATTCTAAATTCTGCAATGCATTTACCATCTGATGTTATTATTGATTCCAGGTGTTTGAATCTATGCACTTGTTTCAGGATTTTTCCATTTATTTTTATTCTACATTCTTGTATGTTTATTTTCTTTGATATTATCATAGTTTACTATTTTTTTTATGTTGAGGGTCAGGCCTTTTAGTTCACTCTCCATTATAATTTAATGAAATAAATTGTGTAGATTTAGTTGGCTTTCTGCTATCAATACTATGATCTGCCTACCTCAGGTTGTTTATGTTGCTTCCCCCCACTTTAATGCCTTGCTTGTTCACAATTGTTCTTAATATATTTCCACTGTAAAAAAAAAATAAGTTAGCTACGACAGCTCAATAGCTTGTGAACTGGACTACAAAGGACAAGAGATCGGGTTCAAACCTGATCGACGGTTTTGGAATTCACCCAGCCTTAAATGGGTACCAGATTTTTTCTGGGAAAGTAAAGCAGCACAGGCATAATACCAACCACATCACCCCAAAAATCATGTGCTGAAGGTCTATAAAATTCACTGCATTCCCTATATTCCACTTGGCGTGACTGGGCTCTTTATATTTTTTTATTAACAAAGAAAATATATCTGGTGACAATACACATCCCTATTGCATTCCTTATCTTATTTGTTGATTTTCTCCATGTTTGTTTTTAATTCTAATGGCTGCTTCTTGTTTCCAGTATATATGTTTAATATTCCTCAGATCTTTACTATCTATATTGATATTTTCTAGCATCTTGATCATCTGTCGATGATTAACTTTATCTAAAGATTTAATGTAATCACTAGAGCATACCTCACCTGGTCAGAATGAATCCTCACCAATCACCATCAAGGGCGTTCTTCTCGAGAATGCATGGAAAAAGACCAAGAGGAAGACCCAGAAGAAGATGGATAGATGCAGTGACAGAGACATGTAACAACAAAGGAAAATCACTAATTCAGACAGTTCGAGCAGCTCAAGAACGACAAATGATATAAACCATGACACCTTTTAGGTATCAGTGAAAAGAGAAAAGAAGGAGATGGATAGTTGCAGTGACAGAGACATGTAACAAGAAAGGAAAATCACTAATTCAGACAATTCAAGTAGCTCAAAAACGACAAATGATATAAACCACGACACCTTTTAGGTATAAGTGAAAAGAGAAAAGAAGAAGAAGAAGACTAAAGCATAGGTATGGATCTTTCTGTACCTCCAATGCTCTTTCTGTCAGTGTTCATAGAATAAAACTTCAGTAAATGATAAAGTTAACTTTGCATATCAATTTTAGAACAATTAAATGAACCACCCACAGCATCATATACATTAATTATTAATAACCTCTAAAATTGATTCTAAAAATTGTAATACTTTTTCAATGTCATTTTAACAACCTCAGGAAATGGTAATAATCTTCTGTACTATGTTACTAGTAACAATACAAATAAAAATTGGATCCTAACCCACATGGGGGAGGGGGGGTGTCCACCCATCCTTTCTTTAAAAATAACAACAAAACAAAAACACATATATGCAAACACACACACACACATATACACACACTCTCTCTCTCTCTCCCTATTTCTCTTTCCTGTCAAACAAGCTTACATCCATCCCTAAACTGATCTCTTCATTATAAGATTCAAATCTAAACAAACCTAAACTGATTTCTCCATTATAAGATTCAAATCTAAACAAACCTAAACTGATTTCTCCATTATAAGTTTTAACTGGACATACCTAAACTGATCCTCGCATTACAAGATTCAAGTGGACACACAACTGTCGTCTACAAAATTAAACATAAACATTTGTTTAAAATCATTCACTGGAAGAACAGAAATTGATAAAAATGTGACATGTTTATCATTTTATTAACCTTGATTGTTTATCTTTAAAATGTATGATAAAAAAAAAAAAGTTACTCATAGACCAATAATCTGTTATTCTATCTATTGTCCTTTCGAGCCGAAGACGGCACATAGGGCAGAACCACAATCTCAAAAACAGAAACCTTGCGTGCCAAAATGGCACATATTGCAGAGATTACTGCTCTAAAATATATGGCGCTGTTTCCATAACAATACTTTTTACAATGACAGCTTGTCAAGCCATCGATCAGCCTCCTTAGTCACCTCTTACGACATGCCTGGAAGGTCACAGTGTTACTATTCTTTACTTCCCTCATAATGAGGCCCCGGTAACACACGGGAAAATCTGTTATTAGGGGAAAGAAAAAAGGATGGGTCTCTGATGCCTAAAGTAGAGTCACAAGATCTGGACATATGAAATCCATACACCTTGAAAAGTAGTCCATCTTAATTTCATTCAGTGGGTGTCATTTCTACATCTAAGGTTAGCTGCCATGGAGCACCATTTTACACATCTCTTGTCTTGCTGATGCATAGTGTCATATGTCCACCTGTCCAACTAGGTGAAGGGATTTCAAACATTCTATACATTACAGTTCATCCACACGCAGGAAAGAGTTTGAGAATTAGACATGATCATTAAGTTCTGAAGATAAAGAATGTTGTTGCTCTCACTAAAGACCTCCCCCCCCCCCCCCCATGAAAAATACCCTTACACAAATCATCCCTTGCATTAAGAATTGGGTGTGATCAAGGACAAACACCTCAGGTGTGGCAAATCCTGGATGGCCACGGTGGAAGAGTCCATTAAGGAGAGTATTTGGATCTAGATGACATAAGGGCTGAAAAGAATTGGATTGAAGTATCAGCAGATAAAAAAGAGCTATCCCAAAGTAATCATTCAGCTTGGCAGGGATTGTCACAACTGGGCCTACAGAGCTACCACAGTTGTAATAGGGGCATCCATAGAATAAGTGTCATCACCTCAGGACCCCATCATCTACATTGATTGTTCTGTATCCCACAGACAGCAAATCAGTTGGGGTTTTGTGGCATACCAACATGGCAGAGAAATGACTAGAGAAACTGGCAAATGTAGCAGAGATCAATAGTAGACAAAAAAGGAATTGAAGCCAATGGTCACAAAATAAACAATTTCTTATATGCGGATGAAAAAGTCTTTATAGCAGAGGCAGAAAATGTACTACAAGAAATTAAAAATATTAATAGTAAAAGAAAACAATTGAGAAAGGTCTCAGTCTGAATAGTAAGAAAACAGAAGCAATGGTCATATCAAAGAAACAATCATCACCATCATGCAGCATAAAAATAATGACAAATCTGAAACAAGTGCAACACATCAAATATTTGGACACAATAATAACATCAGATGGAAGATGCACCATGGAAATAAAAAGCAGAATAGCTCAGGCAAAAAATGCATTTAAGATAATTAAAAAATGTCTTATGCTACAAGTCTTTGTCAATAAAAGTGAAAAAGAGAGTTAATAAGTGCTATCTAGAGCGAATTCTGACCTATAGAAGTGAATCTTTCCATGATTAGAGGACATTCTCTAGAGAATGATGTTTTTTTATCAGACAACTTCTGATGTTTTTTAGGAGTTCCCTTTCTGTCTTAGAGACAGTTGTGAAGCAAATGAAAAGGCGATTAGAGGTCACAGAGATGAGATTTCTCGAAAGAATGTTAAAAGTTCCCTGGACAGCTAAAATGACCAATGAGGACATTCTCAAAGAGGCAAAGACAGAAAGGGAACTCCTAAAAAACATCAGAAAGAAAAAAAATCAACATTTTTCGGGCACATCATGAAAAGAGGAAAGTTGGAATACTTTGTTACAACTGGCAAAATATAGGGAAAGAGAGATCGTGGATGACAAAGAGAGAAGATACTAGATAGCTTTTTATAGTGGCATTATAAACATTCAACAAAAGAACTGATATGATGCACTGTGGATAAAAAAATTGTGGAAGGACATGATCGTCTACGCCAACCGGTATGGCACATGATGATATGATATTGTTATATTTTGATGCATGCTATGAAATCATTGTATTTGGAATATCTGACTCCCTACACAGTGTACGAGTAAAAGAGTGACTCAAAAATGGGAAACCAATCCTGTAAATTTCACCAACTAGCTCTCATTATCATCATCAGGTCACATGTTCTTTACAGAATGTTGTATTCACCACAGCCCATCTGGAAGAATCTTTGTCTATAGCTAGATTTCTTAATTCTTCTGTTGTCAAGTTAAAAGTCTCTTTTCTGTCTTGAAATCATCTTCTTCTTGGTCTGCCCCTTATGCGCCGCCTAGGAACCATGCCTTCTATTATTATTTTATTCCAATTTGCTGTATTTTTTTTCATGTGGCTATAGTATTTTAATTTCCTCTGTTGAATGGTGTTTATAAGCTAGTTCTTGTTAATGTTTAAATCTTTTAGTACACTCTCATTGGTCTTTTTCATTATCCAAGGTGTCTTAAGGACTTTTACCAACTAGCAATAGGAAAAAAATTAAAAAAATTTGCTCTCAAAACTTTCTGCCTGTCTGTCCAGTCCTTTTCTGTCCTGTCCTGTCTGTCTGTCTGTCTATTGATCTTTTGAGCCATCGATGGCCCATAGGGCATAGACCCAGATACTCTTGTTCTAAATTTTCTTTCTAGCAGTCTCAATCCTTGCAAAGATCTTTTATCAAATCTCGCCATTTGTCTCTGTTCTGTGCAAGCATCTTGATCTCACTGAGGGAGCTGATTCCTGCTGCCTTTACCTCTCTGATCAATGTTCTTCTCAGTGTCACTCTCGGTCAGCCTCTTAACCTCCTACCTGTTGTTTGCCATATGAGGGCTTGCTTTGTTATTTTGGTTCTTATCTCTTCTCATCACATGTCCAACATATCCATTTCTATCAAACTATGCTGATAACAAAATAAAATGGAATTCTATAACAACTTGAGGTAGAGCTAAAGTCCAATATTACCCTGCTTGTGGTGAACATGTCATGCAGTTCCGTCATTAAGCAATTTTCACAAATAGAGTGGAAGGAGCTGCAAGTGACAAAATTGCCTGCTTGGCATGGCCATTCACACAAACAACAGGTTGTATCTATAAATGAGAAAAGACAAAGTGTCTAATTTAAGATATTAGTCATTAGAATTATATGCATGGTGAAATAAATTAGAGTTATGAGTGCATTGAAAGTAATTAAGTTTTAAGTGAAAGTAATTGCAGATATAGATGAAGGTATTAAGAATTATGGGTGTATTTAAGGTTATTTGATGTGTATTTAGAATTATGCATGCACTTAAAATATTAGAGGTATCATCATCATCATCATCATCATCATCATCATCATCATCATCATCATCGAATGCCGTGCCTGCTGGTGTTGAAAATCCTGTCTCTCTAAAACTCTCGATCTTCAACAGTTATTTATCATTTCTGTTGTTGACCTTCTGCCAAGCCATTCTCTTAAGATATCTGGTATCTTTTCTCTTTACTTCTCTCTATCTCTTCGACCCTCAATTTTTCCAGTTGTCACAATATATTCCAGCTGTTCTCTTCTCATTGTATGGGCAAAAAATGATGACTGTTTTAGCCTAATATTGGAAATTAGCTCTCTTTTTGCTTTGGCCTCTTTCAGAATATTTTTATTATTGGTATTCTCAATATTCTTCTGTAAAACCACATTTCTACAGACTCCAGTGATTTTCTTGTCTGTTGTCCTATTATCCATGATTCACACCCATATGTTAAGACTGGCTCTATATAACATTTAAGAACTCTTTAAATTAGAGGTATGGGTGAACTGAAAAGTAATAAAGTTGTGAAAGTCATTTTAAAAAATACCATGTCAACACATGTGACCATTTCTTACAACAAATTTCTATCTCTGCTTTTGTTTATCAATTCAGCTGTCAGCTTCATGTAACATCATTCCATTAAATCTGTCTAGAATAGAATCTGTCTAGAATAGAATCTGTCTAGGATAGAATCTGTCTAGAATAGAATCTGTCTAGTAAAGAATCTGTCTAGGGTAGAACCTGTCTAGAATAGAATCTGTCTAGAATAGAATCTGTCTAGAATATAATCTGTCTAGAATAGAATCTGTCTAGAATAGAATCTGTCTAGTAAAGAATCTGTCTAGAATAGAAACTGTCTAGAATAGAATCTGTCTAGGGTAGAATCTGTCTAGGATAGAATCTGTCTAGGATAGAATCTGTCTAGGGTATAATCTGTCTAGAATAGAATCTGTCTAGAATAGAATCTGTCTAGGAGTGAATCTGTTTAGGATAGAATCTGTCTAGAATAGAATCTGTCTAGTAAAGAATCTGCCTGATGCTGTTTGTGAATCAGCAACTGTGGTGTAACTCCCGGATCTTCATGTTAATCCAAAAGGATGTTGCCTAAATTCAGGAGAACTATGAGGAGAATCATAATCAAGTACCGGGCCTGCTGGCGTAGGTGATCATATCTCTCCATAACTTTCAATCAGGACAGTTATTTATCATTTCTGTTGTTGATCTTCTGCCAAGCCATCCTCTTAAGCTGTCTGGTATCTTTTCTCCTTGCTTCCCTCTATCTCTTCGTCCCTAAATTTTCCAAGTTGTTACAATATATTCCAGCTGCTCCCTTCTCATTATATGGCGAAAAAATGATGATTGTTTCTCCATAATATCGGAAATTAACTCTCTTTTTGCTTTGGCCTCTTTCAGAACATTTTCATTACTCTTCTTAGCTGTCCATGGTATTCTCAACATTCTTCTGTAAAACCACATTTCTACACTCAGTGGTTTTGTTGTCTGTTGTCCTATTGTTCATGATTCACATCCATATGTTAAGTTTGGCTCTACATAACATTTAAGAAGTCTTTTTCTCATTTCTTTTGTTAAAAATGGATTGCATAGTATCTTCCTCATTTTTTTTGGAAAGCTGCTTTTGCCTGAGCCATTCTGCATCTCACCTCTGTTGTACATCTTCCGTTTGAGGTTAACAAAGTTTCCAAATATTTAAATTCATTTACCTGTTTTAATATTGTTCCACTTGTCTTTATTTTGCACTGAGGTGATGTCTTTTTCTTTGTTGTTACCATTACTTCTGTCTTTTTGCTATTAAGGCAGAGTCCTTTATTGTTGCTTTCTTTCACTATAATATGAGGAGAATGGGGGTGGGAGTACTTGTGAACCAGTTTATCATTTCATTCAGTGGAATTTCTGGGGAGAAGACCTCAGTGCTTATAAACAGTTGTTTGATGAGCAATGTGGTTAATCTGACAACAAACAGTAAAAATATGAATCTATCTGATATCTGGTCTCTGTTTCCCAGTATCTCTTCTTCAATCAATTTCTTTTTCCCAGGGTCACAGTATGTTTGTATGTTTACCTCTCATTTTGTTACAGAAGAATCAGAAGTGTTTCCATCTTATGTTAGTAGTGATTTTTCTTTTTGCCTTGGCCTCTGATCAAATTCATTACTCTTTGTTTTTTATCCACTCAAGGTATTCTTAACATTCTGCTGTAAAACTACATTTCTGCAGCATCCAAATATTTTCTTGTCTGCTTTCAGATGGAGTCTTGTTATTCTGAATGTGGTAAAGTTACAAATATACTTTTTTAAAAAATAAATTTTAAAAAATGTAAATTCCTTTAATTTTAAACTTTTTACCACTTTTATTTTCAGCATGCGAATCATCTGAAGCAGGGCCTGGAGTAGGTGATATGCCAAGTTGGAATGTTGTTGAATTTACTTCATGGTGTTCAGTTTCAATCTGGAGGAGTGAAAACCATTGTTGTTAGTAATCTAAGGTAGAACAATAACAGAACAAGCAATTCCTAAAAGTCTTCTCAATGGGCTGTTGAATCAGATACTATCCAAACATGTCACTCAACATATGTCTGATTTATTCTCCATTAGCTCAATGACTACTCCTCATTCTCTGTTTTAAAAAAATGGCATGGCAGGTTGTGTTGTGTCAAGGTACGGAACAAGCTATATTGTGTACAACTTTTGGTTCAGCATATCCGACTTCATTTGACATTTTTTGAATACCAAATTTGCCCTCCCTTTCAGTCCCTATTTTTTTGGCTAGGATAGTTTGTTTCCATGACTGTTAAAGGATGGCACGGTAGAATGTTGATCAATTCTGTTATGTTGATGTCGGAAGGTGGCAATTTAAACAAGCTCAGATGATGAGCAGACCAAGATTTCAGACTCAGAGAAGGGCATTTTGACCGCAGGGAATACCTACACAAAATAGGACATTGCTGCATGTAATTGTACAGCACTTAAACATAATCTAGTGCATGTTCTAGAGGACTGCATCATTTTTGACACCATAAAAACTAAAATATAGTCTACAGATGCATCCCGGTTCAACAAACTGCAGGGATTCAGTAAAAGCCTAAAAGTCACTGTCTTGTTCATAACCTATGCTGGTCTGTCTAAATATCTAAAGCTAATCACTGAAGAAAAAGAAGTTACTCTCACTGCCACAGTGACAGCTCATGTGAGTCAAGATAAGCTGATAAAATAATTTCCTTGGGTCCACTAGCTCATGACAAGAGAGAGAGAATGTACTTCTCTTTTACTAGGGCAGAAGTGATTCTAATATCTTTAAGTCCTGGATAAAGCACTATGGATATGACAATTCAGCTTTAGTTTCAGACAGGTTCAATAATAAGCACTTGTTATATTCATTGCTTCTTGATACATAAAGACAAAAAAACTATGTGAAATAGTACATGTTTTTACAGCTGGATAGACTGCAGCGTTTCAGTCAGGAAATGTACCAATGTTCATTGAGCTATGTTATTTCCTATATCTCCTATATCACTTTTAAGCTGTACCTGATATCAAGGTGGCTGAATAATCACTTTTAAGTGATATCTGATCTCAGGGATGTAGAGAAATCAAGTACCTTGTCTCATCAAAGAGAAATGAAAAAAAAAATAGAAAAATGGGTATGAGTAAAGCTTTATGTAATTAATGGAAGACACAAATTTGAACGATGTTTCTGCTCAATAGGCCTTCTTCAGGAGCAACAAACAACACACATACTGATATGTAAGTAGTTAAAATTAACACTACATAGCCAACTAATAACGAAATATCTAAAACAATATGGCATTGTTACAAGTCATCATTCTATAACTGGTTAAACAATAACTGCAGCATTGATGTAATTGGGTAAAGGCAAAGTAACAATTGGTGCATTGTTGTAAATAACTGAAGGTGAAGTAACAATTGGTGCATTGTTGTAAATGACTGAAGGTGAAGTAACAATTGGTGCATTGTTGTAAATGACTGACGGTGAAGTAACAATTGATGCATTGTTGTAAATGACTGAAGGTGAAGTAACAATTGGTGCATTGTTGTAAATGACTGAAGGTGAAGTAACAATTGGTGCATTGTTGTAAATAACTGAAGGTGAAGTAACAATTGGTGCATTGTTGTAAGTGACTGAAGGTGAAGTAACAATTGGTGCATTGTTGTAAATGACTGAAGGTGAAGTAACAATTGGTGCATTGTTGTAAATGACTGAAGGTGAAGTAACAATTGGTGCATTGTTGTAAATAACTGAAGGTGAAGTAACAATTGGTGCATTGTTGTAAATAACTGAAGGTGAAGTAACAATTGGTGCATTGTTGTAAATGACTGAAGGTGAAGTAACAATTGGTGCATTGTTGTAAATGACTGAAGGTGAAGTAACAATTGGTGCATTGTTGTAAATGACTGAAGGTGATGTAACAATTGGTGCATTGTTGTAAATGACTGAAGGTGATGTAACAATTGGTGCATTGTTGTAAATAACTAAAGGTGAAGTAACAATTGGTGCATTGTTGTAAATGACTAAAGGTGAAGTAACAATTGGTGCATTGTTGTAAATAACTAAAGGTGAAGTAACAATTGGTGCATTGTTGTAAATAACTAAAGGTGAAGTAACAATTGGTGCATTGTTGTAAATAACTGAAGGTGAAGTAACAATTGGTGCATTGTTGTAAATAACTAAAGGTGAAGTAACAATTGGTGCATTGTTGTAAATAACTAAAGGTGAAGTGACAATTGATGCATTGTTGTAAATGACTAAAGGTGAAGTAACAATTGGTGCATTGTTGTAAATGACTAAAGGTGAAGTAACAATTGGTGCATTGTTGTAAATGACTGAAGGTGATGTAACAATTGGTGCATTGTTACAAGTGATCTAAGGTAAAAGATAACACCAAAAGATTGATGAAGAAACCATTTCCTGACAAATAAAGATGAAATAACAAACTGTAGCATTGATGTAACCAGTTGAAATAAAAGTTACAGTGGTGGTGTCATTTGTTGGAGGCAGAGATGCAGACTAAGCCTTTCTGTGTTCTGAAGTAGCCACTGCAACTATGGAGTAACTGGGTAATGGTGAAGAAACAATTAGGACATTGTTGCGGTTGCCTGAAGGTGAAGTAACAAATGAGCATTGTTGCAACTGGCTGAAGGTGAAATGACAGCAAAAAAGTGCGGGAACAACAAATTCCTTAGCAAAAAGGATGAAGTAACAACTAAATTATTGATGTGACTTGTTGAAGTAACATTTGGAGAAGTTGTACAGTATGTTGGAGGCAGAGAAATAGCTTGGGCTTTTCTGAAAATGGTTGAAGGTGCTTGAGCTCTTCTGTAACTGGATAAAGGTGAAATAACAGAAGGCGAATTGGTGTAAATCATTAAAGGTGACAAAATAACAGAAGGGGAGTTGGTGTAAATTGTTAAAGGTGACAAAATAACAGAAGGGGAGTTGGTGTAAATTGTTAAAGGTGACAAAATAACAGAAGGAGAGTTGGTGTTAATCATTAAAGGTGACAAAATAACAGAAGGAGAGCTGGTGTAAATCATTAAAGGTGACAAAACAGTCAAATCAATCGTTTTGATTTTTAAAGATGCAGTTAGATCAGTGCTGTAATTGATTAAAGTTGAAGCTATGATTAGAGCACTGTGAAATCTTTGAAAAAAAGTGAACAGACAGTTTCTGGTAAAGGTAAAATAGAAGACTTGAATTGGCATCTTAGCACATGAGTTTTTCACCCATATATGCTCGGCAGCATATCCAGAAGTATTTAGAGACTTCTGGTTAGTGTTGCTTCAAACATCAAAACTCACAATGCAAGGCGGCATTCCTCATCTTCCCAGAGTACTATACCCTGGTACCCATTTCTGCCAGCAGGTGGGTCGATCGCAAGGTTTTTTTTTTTTATAACTAGGAGTACAACTCACACTGCTTCTGGCAGAAATCAAACACGAGTTGTCCAAACGTCAGTTGCCTAGTCGGGTGGTTTTCCCAACTAGGCTACTGAGGCCCCTAAAGTTGAAAGTATTTTAACTGTAACTGAATGATGGGGAAATAAAAGAATGAGGTTTGATGTAATTAGCTGAAGGTTAAGAAACAGCTTTGGCATTTATGTAACTGCCTGAAGGGATCAAAATCCTTCTGTGATTTATTGAGGGCAAAATTACTGATGGAGCATTGGTGTTGTTTGTAAAAAGTGAAGTAAAAGTTTCTGGTTTTGTCTAAATGGTTGAAAGTGAAGTTAATTAGAACAGTAGTGTGACTTGTGGAAGGTGAAGTTACAATCACAACAGTGGTGTGACTAGTTGAAGGTGAAGTTACAGTTACAGCAGAGGTGTGACTTGTGGAAGTTGAAGCTACAGTTACAGCAGTGGTGTGACTGGTGTAAGATAAAGTTACAGTTACAGCAGTTGTGTGACTAGTTGAAGGTGAAGTTACAGTTACAGCAGAGGTGTGACTTGTGGAAGTTGAAGCTACAGTTACAGCAGTGGTGTGACTGTTGTAAGATAAAGTTACAGTTACAGCAGTTGTGTGACTAGTTGAAGGTGAAGTTACAGTTACATCTATGATGTGACTGGTGGAAGGTGAAGTTACAACAGCGGTATAATTGGTGGAAGGTGAAATTATAGTTACAGCAGTGGTATGATTGGTGGAAGGTGAAGTTACAGCAGTGGTGTGATTGGTGGAATGTGAAGTTATGGCAGTGGTGTGACTGGTTGAAGATGAAGTTACAGCAGTGGTGTGGCTGGTTGAAAGTGAAGTTACATTTACAGCAGTGATGTGATTGGTTGAAGGTGAAGTTACAGTTACAGCAATGGTGTAGACCATTGACTGTGAAGTTACATAGTTACATTGACTGTAACTTAGTGGGCGTGTAAGAAGAATTATCAACCAATACAGAACTGGAGTCGTCAGTTGCTGGACACTGCAGGACTTGCTGAGGAGGGGATCTGAGCACCTATAGACATGTTCGGAGTGCAATGATGATGACCCGCAAATAACTCAATAACTCAATTGACTGTACAGTTCCTGGTGCAGCTGGTTGAAGGTGAAGTATCAGTTGTAATCCTTCTGTGGTTAAAGTTGAAGTAGCTGTATGGGGAGTGCAGTAACTGATTGAATCTGTAGTAGACATTTGGCAAGTAGTGTAATTTACTGAAAACGGAGAAACAATTTGGATTCTTCTGAAACTGTTCAAGTTGCAACAGATGGAGCTGTTGTACATGATAAAACAGACACTGGGCATGTGTTTGCCATTGTAGTATTACCTGTGCTTGCCATTGTAGTGTTACATGTGTTTGACATTGTAGTATTACATGTGTTTGCCATTGTAGTATTACATGTGTTTGACATTGTAGTATTTCATGTGTTTGACATTGTAGTATTACATGTGTTTGCTATTGTAGTATTACATGTGTTTGCTATTGTAGTATTACATGTGTTTGCCATTGTAGTATTACATGTGATTGTAATGACAGTACATGTTCTGAAGTTTTGTTATTTACCATATTTTTTTCATATTCTTCATCTCTGAGATTTTGCCAATGTGAACATCCTGAAGAAAGAAAACTGGCTTGGGTGGAAGCCATCCCATGTGATTGCAGTGATCTGTGATATTTGTTAATAGATGACACCTCTGTTGCTTGATCACTTGCAATTTGACGTTTTGTGAAAGTTGATGAAACTTTTCTATCTTCATTGTCATTATCATTATTAAGTATCAAGTCAATAGTTACCTTTTTCTTATCAATAATGTTTGAAGACCTCTTTATACCGAGAGCCTTACTTCTGTATGTTTGTGAGGTTGGCCACTGATCTTCAAAATCTAATAACGTGTCTGTTGGCTTATCCGTTGGCTTATCTATTGGCTTCATGTCAAATAAATCTTTTAAAGTATCTGTCCATTTATTTAAAGAGTTGAATGTCTTGGTTTCATGATCTGGTCTGGCTATTCCCACTTTTGGTGCATTATCAGTTTCATGATCTGCTCTTGCTATCTTTGCCACTGGTGCACCAGATGTTTCTGATGCTTTTCTTTTTAGTTGATTATTTTTTTCTGTGGATTTCGGATGAAGCTGTATTTCAAATGATATTGTTGTATCCTCTGAAACAATAATTGATAACAAAGGCAAATAAATTACTATTATACATATATAATGAACAAACAAAGAAAAAGACAATTTAGTTAACTCATTATTAAGTAATGTTTTAAGTAAAACAAACAATAAGTGAGAGTATGCAAGTTTAGATTATTGTCACAATGAATACTGAAACTGTTGATGTCATTAAAGCTGACACCTCACTGACCTAAGCTCCTTGTATGCTGTTGTGCTCAGGTGTCCCTTGCTGCCTGCCTGCCTGTCTGTCTGTCTGTCTGTCTATCTATCTATCCATTGTCCTTTTGAGCCAAAGATAGGGCAGAAATTCTAGTTTCTACATGTCTAGCAATCTATGCTTATAAGTGTCTGACTTCATCATCAACTTTGTTGTCATCATCATCAACTTCATCATCACCTTCATCATCATCACCATCACCAAGTGCGGTTCCTTCTGACATAGATGATTATGCCTCTCCACGATTTTCTATCTCTGCTGTAATTTGTCAACTTTTTTTTACCCCATTCTTTTTATATCTTCTTCTTTCCTTCCTTAATTGCTTTTCAGTGTTGAGGGAAGATATAATTTGCAGTCATCTGCTCTTCTGTTCACATCTGCTGCTGTTATGTTTCATTTTTAAATTTTTATTTATCATTTCTCTCTGCGACAACCACCCCTGGTCTCAGCAGCGAGGCCCGGCATGAAACCTCAGTTACTCATCGACAGAAAAAACATGAGTACCTCTGAAGTCGGAGTTATCTGCCTGTGTGGCAAGGGACCCCTGTGCACATGGCTGCGAGGGAAAAATGGATTAACACGCAAAATTAAGTTCCTAGTCTCTAGGGACTTCATCAGAGTTGAAAGCTGGCGAATGCAACAACATATTCCATCATTCCATCTTTTTCATGGTCAGCCCTTGGGTCTGATGTTCTTGCAATGTTTACAGAATGCTCATTGTGTTTTGTTTTGATCTCGCTGCCCTGTCACCATTTTATCTGTTATTTCTTTGTATATTCTATGGCTGGGTTTATTCCTAGGTTTTTTCTCAGTTCCTCATTTCTGATCTTGTCTCTCAGGCTGTTTCCTGTCATTTGTCTAACATTCTTTTTATATAATCTTAAGAAAATAGCAAGTAGCAAGCAACAGGTCGGCTTGGAAAGTGTTTGTTTAAGACCTCTGCTCCATAGAGAGTAGAAAAGAAGAAGAACATTGATATTCCCCATTCCTTATGAGATTCTCTCAACTCCCCCCCCCCCCATTTCAAGACATTTTCTTCATGTTTCACCTAATGTCTGAGGTATAAGTCTTGTTAACATAATCCAAACTGATCAACATTATGCTAACTTGTCTAAATGTGTTAAATTTATATTTTAACCTATTCTAGATGTTGATTTCTCCTACTTTAAATCTCATTGTTCCCATGTTAAGTTATCAGAACTTTATTATCCCATTGTTCACAAGTTAAGTTATCGGAACTTTATTATCCCATTGTTCACAAGTTAAGTTATCGGAACTTTATTATCCCATTATTCCCTAGTTAAGTTATCGGAGCTTTATTATCCCATTATTCCCAAGTTAAGTTATTGGAGCTTTATTATCCCATTTGTCAAACGAGACAAACCTGAAACAAGTACAACGTTTCAAATACTTGGGCACAATAATAACATCAGATGGGAGATGCACCACAGAAATAAAAAGCAGAATAGCTGAGGCCAAAATAGCATTTCAGAAAATGAAAAATATCTTATGCAACAAATCTATGTAAAAAAAAATGAGAAAGAGAGTTCATCGGTGCTATATAGAACCAATTCTGACCTATGGAAGCGAATCATGGACAGTAGACAAACAAATGAAAAGACGATTAGAAGCCACAGAGATGGGATTTCTCAGAAGAATGTTGAAAGTTCCCTGGACAGATAAAAAGACCAATGAGGAAGTTCTCAAAGAGGCCAACACAAAAAGGGAGCTCTTAAAAACATCAGAAAGAAGCAATCAACATTTTTCGGGCACATCATGAGAAGAGGAAAATTGGAATACTTGGTTACAACTGGCAAAATAAAAGGAAAGAGAGATCGCGGACAACAAAGAGAGAAAATACTGGATAGCTTGGTGTCATGGCATGGAAAACATTCAACAACAGAACTGATACGATGCACTGTAGATAGAGGATTGTGGAGGGACATGATCGCCTACGCCAACCGGCAGGGTACATGATGATGATGATTATCCCATTATTCCCAAGTTAAGTTATCGGAACTTTATTATCCCATTGTTCCCAAGTTAAATTATTGGAACTTTATTATCCCATTGTTTCCATGTTAAGTTATCAGAACTTTATTATCCCATTGTTTCCATGTTATGTTATCGGAACTTTATTATCCCAATGTTCCCATAATAAGTTAATAGAACTTTATTATCCCATTGTTCCCAAGTTAAATTATTGGTACTTTATTATCCCATTGTTTCCATGTTAAGTTATCGGAACTTTATTATCCCAATGTTCCCATAATAAGTTAATAGAACTTTATTATCCCATTGTTCCCAAGTTAAGTTATCGGAACTTTATTATCCTATCACACAATGTAAATTAAATTATTGAAGGAAAAAAAACATAAAACAACACTAGTACAAGCAATTCAGAAAGATGAATCCTTGATTCAGGAGAATGCGAGGAGAATGCGAATGCTGTGGATATGAAATATTATCTTACGGTTTTTGGCATCTCTTAGATCGTATCAAAAATGAAAATGTTCATAAAGAATACAATAAGCAAAAGCAGTATATGATGATCTTTTGGTTACAGTGAAGAAACTCAAAATGAAATGGTTTGGGCACGTGTCTCAATCATTTGGTCTAGCAAAGATCAATCTGTAAGGAACTGTGAAAGAAATGAAAAGGAGAGGTAGTCAGAGAAGGAGATGGGAAGATAGCATCAAAGACAGGCCTCAATTTGTTAAAGTCCAAAAGAAAATATAGAGGCAGTGGGATCCTACTGCTGGCATCTACAGCACTGTCAGGGTGGATTTTGGTAGACAAAAATTAAATGTCATGAAGAACATGTGACACAATACCAGCAGGCAGTAAAATTAAAATTACTAAGGACTTCTATCTTTCCTATAGCAACACATGATTGTGAATCGTGGACAATCTCTCAAACTGCAAGGAAGAAAAAGATACCTTGGATAATGAAAAAGAGCAATGAAGATATATTAAAAGATTTAATTATTAAAAAGAACTGGCTTATAAAGACCATTCTACAGAGGAAATTTAAATATTATAGCCAAATCAAAAAACACAGTGGGCTGGAAAGAACAATAATGGAAGGCTTGGTTCCTGGGTAATTCCTCAGGGACAGACCAAGAATTAGGTAGTTTCAGGACATCAAGGAAACCTTGAACAGGGCAACAGAAGGAGTGGGAGATCTGGCTAGAGACAGAGATTTTTTTAGATCGGCTGTGGTGTGGAATGCAATGTTCTGTAAAGGACATGCGACCTGATGATGATAATAGATAAAGAAACAACAGATAAAATGATTTGGCCATGTGGTAAGACAGAAGGACCAAAACATAACACAATGAGCTTCTAATAAACATTACAAGAATACCAGACTCAAGGATCAACCATGAAAAAGATGGATTTGATGAAATATTTGAAACACTAGGAAACATAACGGCAGCAGAGACCAGAAGAAGGCAAAATATCACAAATTATACCTCCCCTTGATGCTGAAATGCAAAAAAAGGAAAGAAAGTCGAAGCAGATAAATGCTGCTAAATTTGTAGAGTTATAAAATGCCACTTTAGATTACAAATATTCAGCTGTTTCTGTTGAGAAAATAAACATAAAAACATTTGTATTTGTTTTTTCTCATAGATTTTTCTTGTTTTTATAGGCCTTTCTCTTTATACAGGTTGATAACAACTCTCATTAATAATAAATGTTACTGTATGTTGCCTCATTTCTTATGTTGCCAACAGCCTTGAGATGACCAGCACCTTCTTTGAACTTATTAATAGCAACATCTAGTAAAGAAAGAGCCCTGTCTTGTCAGGTGGTGCAGAGGGAATCTGGTATTAAGTACCCATATTTTTAAAAATTAGACTTTCAGCGCATTATTTTTTGGGATTACATGGTCAGAATTATGATCATGCCACACACAACCTATTTTCCCCCTCTAAAAAAAAAAATCAGGTACCCATTTAAGGCTGGGCAGTCGTTGATCTGGATCAAAATCGACCTGCTGCCTTTGGTAGTCCACTGTAGTATAGTCCAGTTCATTAACCACTATTTATGGCCTTTTCGTCTTGTCAGACGATCTAGTGGAGACTATTGTGTATTTTTTTTTTTAGGTTTTGTTTTTGTCGAGCAGCTTCTCTCGTGGCTAATTCTATCAATGCTTGACAAACAAACAAGGCCACAGAATGAACAAGTTAGGTTCACTGATCCACAGCGTTTTCCATAATTTTTCATGAGTCTTTTCTCTTCTAATTTTTGCCTTAGCACAGTCTCAAATGATGTTATACCATTCCTTATACAAGTTCTCCATGATGTGCGATCACTTGCCAGATGTTCCCAGTCTTTTTCACAGATGGAGAAGTCATTCAGAGATGATTTTTAGAGTAACTAACCACTGATCTACTGCAAATACATACATCTAAAGGCTTATGGAGCAGAAGATTTGTGTGTGTAATTGCTCCAGCTTGATAAAGGCCATTTACTTATCTTAGGACTATTAAGATTTGTCATCTGTTTTGTTGTCTTTTATCTCTTGTCTGTTATAATTGAATTCTTTGTGTCAAATCATTTCCTTTCATTTTTCTTGTTTGTTATCTTTGAATTCTTTGTGTTGAATCATTTCCTCTCATTTCTCTTGTCTGTGATTATTGAATTCTTTGTGTTGAATTATTTCCTCTCATTTCTCTTGTCTGTGATCATTGAATTCTTTGTGTTAAATAATGTCCTCTTGTTTCTCTTGTCTGTGATCATTTAATTCTTTGTGTTAAATCATTTTCTCTCATTCCTCCTGTTTGTGATCATTGAATTCTTTGTGTTGAATCATTTCTTCTCATTTCTCTTGTTTGTTATCTTTGAATTCTTTGTGTTGAATCATTTCCTCTCATTTCTCTTGTCTGTTATAATTGAATTCTTTGTGTTGAATCATTTCCTCTCATTTCTCTTGTCTGTGATCATTGAATTCTTTGTGTTGAATCATTTCCTCTCATTTCTCTTGTCTGTGATCATTGAATTCTTTGTGTGGAACAATTTCCTCTCATTTCTCTTGTCTGTGATCATTGAATTCTTTGTGTGGAACAATTTCCTCTCATTTCTCTTGTCTGTGATCATTGAATTCTTTGTGTGGAACAATTTCCTCTCATTTCTCTTGTCTGTAATCATTGAATTCTTTGTGTGGAACAATTTCCTCTCATTTCTCTTGTCTGTGATCATTGAATTCTTTGTGTGGAATTATTTCCTCTCATTTCTCTTGTCTGTGATCATTGAATTCTTTGTGTGGAATTATTTCCTCTCATTTCTCTTGTCTGTGATCATTGAATTCTTTGTGTGGAATTATTTCCTCTCATTTCTCTTGTCTGTGATCATTGAATTCTTTGTGTGGAATTATTTCCTCTCATTTCTCTTGTCTGTGATCATTGAATTCTTTGTGTGGAACAATTTCCTCTCATTTCTCTTGTCTGTGATCATTGAATTCTTTGTGTGGAACAATTTCCTCTCATTTCTCTTGTCTGTGATCATTGAATTCTTTGTGTGGAATTATTTCCTCTCATTTCTCTTGTCTGTTATCTTTGAATTCTCTGTTTCCTTTGTTCCCATCGAGGATATTGCCAAGGTTAAAAAAAAATTATCTTTACAGCATTTCCCCAATAATGGAGCCTGCTGGGTGGGACTTATAGGACCAGAGAATACAGACAGCTTGTACAGTGCAGTCGCTACGACGTGTTCGGGTTTTCATTTTCATCATTGCCATGATGAGTGTAGAAAACACCAAAAAATGTAGCCAAGATTAGCCAGTTATATTAACAGATAATGAAGCATGTGAACACAAGTGGTTCTCTTATGATTTTTATTGTAAATTAAAGAGATATATTTCTTTGCTTTCATAATGAGCCCTGGAAAAAATATTGGATACCTTACCTTGATCAAGAAACAAATTGATAGCTTTTTCCAGAAGGATTTCACTACAAGTGGATCCTAATTCAGCAATAGTTCTCGTAAACTGTTCTACTAATGACTGATCAGCATCAGGAAATAGGCTGATAACTTTATCAATAGCCCTGTTTATATTCTCCATGGTTTAACAAAGAGAAAATCTGTCATGGAAAGTTTCAAACATCAGCACATCAATTAAAATAGCGTATATAAAAGATAATTTTCATCACAACTTATAATCTTCTTTATCTTCTTCTTTTCTCTTTTCACTGATACCTAAAAGCGAACTGTCTGAATTAGTGACTTTCCTTTGTTGTTACATGTCTCTGTCACTGCATCTATCCATCTTCTTCTGGGTCTTCTTCCTCTTGGTCTTTTTCCATGCATTCTCGAGAAGAACGCCCTTGATGGTGATTGATAAGCATTCATTCTGACCAGGTGGCCAAACCATTTGAGTTGTTGTTGTTCTATATATTCTTGACAGGGTTTTGTTTCTACTAATTTTCTTATGGTTTCATTTGGTATTCTATCTCTTCTTGTGGTGTTTGTTACTTTTCTCATGCATCGCATCTCACATGTATTGATCTTTCTTAAATGGGATTTAGAAAGGGTCCATGTTTGACTTTCATAGCACAAGTTAGTATGAAAATGCTATTTATTATTTGTTGTTTAGCTGGCATAGAAATGTTCTTCACTATCCAAGTGGAGCTAATCTTGACGTATGGATGTGAATCTTTGGAATAAGATAACAGACAAGAAAATTGTGGGAAGCCACAAAAAATATGGTTTTATAGAAAGAAGTATGTTGAGAATACCATCTTCTTCTTCTTCTACCTTTAGCTCCAGTGGAGCATAGGTCTTCAACAAACACTTTCCAAGTCATTCTTTTTCTTGCCATTCTTTTAAGATCATTCCATGTCTTCCCCATCATCTTCATCTCTGCTTCTATCCGTCTTCTCCAAGAATTCCTTGGTTTTCCTCTTTATTTTTTCCCCTGGGGATTCCAAAAAAGGGCCTGTTGTGTAATACTCTCAGTTGGCTTCTGCAGTGTGTCCTATCTAGCACCATCGTCTTTGCTGTATTTCTTTAACAACTGGTATTTGATGGTCTTCTTCTTCTTCTACCTTTTTAGCTCCCAGTGGAGCATAGGTCTTCAACAAACACTTTCAAAGTCGTTCTGTTTTTTGTCATTCTTTTAAGATCATTCCATGTCTTCCCCATCATCTTCATCTCTGCTTCTATCTGTCTTCTCCAAGAATTCCTTGGTCTTCCTCTTTGTCTTTTCCTCTGGGGATTCCAAAAAAGGGCCTGTTGTGTTATACTCTCAGTTGGCTTCCGTAGTGTGTGTCCTATCCAGCGTCATCGTCTTCGCTGTAGCTCTTTATCCACTGGTATTTGACTGGTACATTTCCATAATTCTATGTTAGTGAATTTGTCCTGCCATTTCCATCCTTTTATTCTGCGTAAGTATCCATTAATGAAAGTCTGTATCTTCATGATCGTCAATTTTGTTGTACTCCATGTTTCACAGCCATATAATAGGACTGACTTAACATTGGAGTTGAAAATTTTTATTTTTGTATTTAACCTAATTTCTTTAGTCTTCATATGTTTCCCAATGCTCTTCTTTATTTTGATATACTTATTTTGGCATCATTCTCTGTCCCTCCCTCTTTGTCTACATTACTGCCCAGATATATGAAAGATTGTACGTCTAGTAGAGCTTCTTTATTATACTAAAACTAAGTTCTACACTAAACAAAAACTAAACTAAACATAGAGTAGAGTAATTCTATCTATCTATCTATCTATTGACCTTTCGAGCCGTAACCGGCCCATAGGGCGTAGACCAAGATACACCTTCTCCTATATGAATTTTTGTTCTAGCAGTTTTCTTTTAAAGATATTTTATCAAATCTCGCCATCTGTCTCTGTTCTGTGCAAGCAGTTCTATCTCATTGATGGAGCCGATTCCTGCTGCTCTTGCCTCTCTCATCAATGTTCTTCTCAGTGTCTCCCTGGGTCTTCCTCTTTTTCTTTTACCTGTTGTTTCCCATATGAGGGCTTGCTTTGCTATTCGATTATTATCTCTTCTCATCACATGTCCAACGTATGACCATCGTCTTTTCTTTATTACTGAAGATATTAGTGGTTGATTGGCGATTTCTCGAATTTCCTCGTTTGTTTTGAATTCGTTCCATTCTATACCAAGTATTTTCCTTAGACATTTATTTTCGAATGCGTTCAACTTTGTTTCTATATCTCTTGTTGTTTTCCAGCTTTCACACACATACGTAAGGGTTGATAGTACATTTGATTTGAATAGCCTAAGTTTTGTGTTTGTGCTAATGAGTTTTGATTTCCACAACTTTTCAAGGCTTCTGAAAGACATTGCTGCTTTAGCCAGTCTAATTGCAGTAATTTATTTAGTTTAGAGGGGGAATGTACGAAGAATGGCAAACAATCGTATTCCCAAACAAACATTGTATGGCGAACTTAAGGACGGAAAGAGACCAAAGGACAGATCATTGCTGAGATATAAGGATGTTTGCAGGGCTTCCTTGAGGGAATTTTTTTTATCAGTGAAAGAAACTGGGAAAATGTGACTGCAGATCATAGCACATGGAGAGCAAAAATAAAAAAAGGCACAGCAACTTTCAAGACAGTAAAGTAAAAAAAAGTAAAGTCCCCCGTCACGTCAAGTCGCTTATAGGGAATATATATGGTGTTAATGACCATAAATTTTACAGACCTTCGGCATATGATTTTTGGGGAAATGTGGTCGGTATTACGCCCGTACCGCTTTACTTTCACAGAAACATATCAGGTACCCATTAAAGGCTGGGTGAACCGGAGCCGTCGGTTGGGATCGAACCCTAACTCTTGTCATTTGTAGTCCAGTTCACTAACCACTGAGCTATCGCGGCTCCCTTTTAAGGCAGTGCTGATATCAAATTCAGAAGACAAAACGCGCAAAAGAACAGAGACAAGGCCAGGTACCACAAATACGGCGAATCAATTCAGAGGAAGAGCTATGTTTACAGCACTCGGAAAAATTGACCAATAATCAACAACAGAAAAAAAAATATGGACCAAAGCAGGATCGAACCCGTACTCAGTGGCACAGCGCCTTCGAAAAGCCAAACGCTAGGGAACACTGCCACTCAGCTAACTAAACTAGCTACCATGAATACACCTTGCTCGTTCTGTGGACGAATCTGTCTGTCCAGGATTGGTAATTTCAGCCGCGAGAGATGTTCAATAAAGCAGCACCCAGTATGATGAGACACTATACTTTACCACACTACTGACTTTAATGATTGCTTGGTACCAACCGTCTGTCATGTCAAGACGCCAAAGGAGAGGGGGAAAAGCTTCTAAAAATATCACCATTCTTTAAACCTGGAAAACAACAGCGCATTCTTATGTACTCACATTGAATCACTGGCTATTATATTATGTTAATAATACATAATGAGTTACTGTATGGAGTGTGTCACTGTAGCGTGTACACTCACACTAGTAGTGACTAGTCACACACTGACTACTCAACGTCAACGGTGCTTTGTTGTCACACACAAACATCATCACGTTAACAACAAGACGTTGCTAGACAACCCGACGGTGTAGTACTTGTAATAAACGATCACTTTAGTCTATCCGTGCCACGTGCACTAGACCGCTATACCACTTCGTGTGGAGGTTGGCCGTCCGATACAACATCTATTTGTTCAAAGCTGCCTCAAGGCTCACCATTGTCACCAGTTCTATTTAACGTGTATACAATAACGGTCAGCTGGATGGGAGGGGAAGAACTATGACTTTTACTGATGACACTCTCGTATCATCATCATAGAGTGCCTTCTCCGCAACGAAGGTTGGCTACCATGGAGCGCCATTCTGCTCTGTTTCTTGCTTTGATGGTGCAGTTTGTCATAGGCTGATTTGTCCATCTTTTGATGTTACTCGTCCATGTTAGTCTTGGTCTGCCTCTGTCTCTTTTACCTTGTATTTTCCCCTCCAGGATTACTTTTAGTAGGCTGTTGTGTCTTTTAACATGGCCCAAAAATCGCATGTCTTGTTTGAATTGTGCTTAGTAGTTCTCTTTTCATTTTTAGTTATTTTAAGACTTCATCGTTTGTTTTCTTTTCCTTCCACCCAACTCTACCTATTCTTCTATATATCCACATTTCAAAGGTTTCAATTCTCTGTTCTGTTTTCTTGTCTAATATCCATGTTTCTGCACCATATAGGAATATTGAGAAGATGTAACATTTTGCTATTCTTAGTTTTAGCCCTGGTGTTATTTGTTTTGATGTTAGAATGTTCTTCATGACATTAAAATTACTTTTTGCCATTCCTATTCTTTTGTTTATTTCAGTTGTACATTTTCAATCACTGGTTATAGTATGCCCAAGGTAGTTATAGTTCTGAACTGTCTCAAGGTATATTCCTTCTATTTTGATATCCACTTGTGGGTTTTGAGTATCTTCTTTGTTTATGATCATAGTTTTAGTCTTTTTGATATTCATATCTAGTCCATATTTTTTGCCTGTCATGTTTATTTCATTAAGTAATTGTTGTAGATCTTTAGGATTTTCTGCTAGTAGTACAGTATCGTCAGCATATCTTAGGTTATTGATTATCTTTCCGTTAATTGCGCGCGAGGTGCGCGTGGCCGTGCGGCTAAAACCACTGTTCCGCTGGCTGAAAAGTCGGTGTTCGGTGTTCGAAGCCCGCGGTAGACAGAAAGGATTTTTTTCTATCGGGGGTGAAATAAAAATCCTGAGTCTCACACGTCGTGGCGACTGCTTGACCAAGCGGCCTTTATCCCTCGGGTTCTATCGTTGCCCTCCTTCATACACCAGCAATGATACTATGTGACGTAAAGATAGTTTTTTTTTCTCTCCATTAATTTGTAGGCCTGGCATCTCTATGATGTTTTTACAGATTTGCTCAGTGTGTAGATTGAACAAGCTTGGTGATTGGATACATCCCTGTCTTACTCTTGTACTTCAACAGGCAAAATACAAACGGGAAATCGCCCCCACGCTGCAAAACGAACTCGATCGCATCTCTTCCTGGTTCAGGTGTATTGGTTAATCCTAATAAAGCATCAGTTGCATGGTTCTCCCTTAACAATCATTCATACCATTAACTCGGAAACACCGGTGGTACGAATTTATCTATCTATTGTCCTTTCGAGCCGAAGACGGCACATAGGGCAAAACCACAATCTCAAAAATAGAAACCTTGCGTGCCAAAGTGGCACATATTGCAGAGATGACTGCTCTAAAATATATGGCGCTGTTTCCATAACAATACGTTTTACAATGACAGCTTGTGAAGCCATCGATGAACCTCCTTAGTCGCCTCTTACAACATGCCTGGAAGGTCACAGTGTCACTATTCTTTACTTCCCTCATAATGAGGCCCCGGTAACACACAGGAAGGTAGTACGAATGGGAGCTGATGACCTGACCAGGGACAGGTTGATGACGTACCCAGGAGTTAAATTTGATTGCAGACTGTGTTTTGGGGACCGTGATGATCATGCAATAAGAAAATACTGCAAAAGGTTAGTCGCCACGAAGGTCATAACAGCTGCCAGCATCGAACAGAGGCTCTTAACCTTTCTGTTGCAGGAACTGATCCTCGTACAAGTTATGCCATAGCAATTTAACTGGCTGAAGAAAATACATACAATGAAAAGATGCACATTATCTTGGGGTGTACGAGCGACATTCTCTGTGTAGAAATGATGTAACTTTTTGATTTTCCAGCTATGGATGACAGGATCGAGATCTGGAGGGCGTGAGCATACCTGAATATTTTTTTTTTCGTTAGTCAGATTTTACCTCTGACGAAGTCCCTAGAGACTAGGAACTGAATTTTGCGTGTTAATCCATTTTCCCCTGGCAGCCGTGTGCACAAGGGTCCCTCGCCATACAGGCAGATAACTCCGTCTTCGGAGGTACTCATATTTTTTTTCGTCGATGAGTAATTGACGCATCAAGCCTGATCTCCCTGCTGAGACCAGGGGTGGTTACCGCAGAGAGAAATTATAAATAAAAATACCAAATGGTTCAGCGAGGATTTGAACTCACAACTTCTCTGTCTCAACGCCGGCGTCTTGCCTTGAGACCAACCAGTCCCCTATACCTGAATATAAGTGCAAATAAAGAGCATCCATTGCATCATGAGCTCAACACAGGGAAAGGTGATAGGCTAAAAAAAAAAAGAGCCAAATCATGGGTGGGACTGGCAGAATTATCACCAAACAGGTCTGTGGGCTTACGAATATCAACACCGGCGAGGAGTGGACACCGGTGTCTACGTCATTCAAGAGCTCATTCTCGTGTATTCTCACACTCGACAGGAACGGTAACACGGTCAGCGCTCCCATCTGGGATAAAAATCGACAAGGAAGGTGAGTAATCTATACAGACGGATCCATAATAAGACACCAAAGGAGTGCACGGACATTTACAGCACACTTGGAAAGCACAATAGTCAAAGAAGACAGTGGTGTGTACGTTATGATCACGAGTAGCATGACGATGGAGGTGACTGCAGTGACCAGGGCATTCATCTGGTTGGAGTCACAAGACTGCACCACCGCCTATATATTAAGTGATTCGATGAGCATGACAAGAAAAGTGGAGGTGGGCTTTGTATATGGGTAGAGTCATTTGCAGAAGTCAAAAATATGTAGTCACCTTTATCTATATCCCTGGATATGCGGGAGTCCTGGGAAATGAAAGAGCTGACTAGCTGCGCTGTCGTTGAAGACGGTCAACCAATGGATCGGGGACTTATTTTAGTTGTCCGCCATCTATAGTTACGTTGATGTTCTGTTTCTATTTACGAGAGACTTAGTGGGCGCATAAGAGGACTTATCAACCAACCACAGAATCGTCAGGTTGGGGGACTTGTTGAGGAGGGGATCTGAGAATCTAAAGACATGTTCGGAGTGTAGTGATGATGACCTGTAAATAACTCAAGAACCATTTCGTGTGGGGACGTACATATGATATAAATAGATTATAGAAACAGGGGTGTGTATATGCACGTACACACGTGTATATATGTATAGTGTATATGCATTTATTAATATCATCATCTTCTTCAGGTCGCATGTTCTTTGTAGAACGTTACATTCACCACAGCCCGACTGAAAGAATCTGTCTCTACTAGCCAGATCGGCCGCTTATTCTAGGTTTACTTGATGTCTTTAAACCACATTCTTATCTGTCTGCCCCTGATGCATCCAATATTGTTCTTTTCAACTCGCCGTGTCTTTAAACGTGGCTTTAGTATTTTAATTTCATCTGTAGAATGGTGCTTTTTAATGTTGAAATCTTTTAGTTTGTCTTCATTGCTCTTTTCCATTATCCAAGGTATCTTAAGGATTTGTCTGTAGCATTTTGTTTCGAATGAATCGATTTTCTTATTTGTTGTTTGCGAGAATGTCCATGATTCACAGCCATATGTTGCTATCGAGAGGAATCTTGCCCTTAGTAATTTTAATTGTACTGCCTAGCTGGTATTGTGCCACATGCTCTTCATGGCGTCTAATTGATGTGCTGCTATTGCTAATCTTCTTTTGGTCTCCTTCTGGCATTTCCACTGTTAGTTACTATCACACAGGCATATATATCTGTTGGGTATATATTGTTGTATATTCACATATATATGATTAAGGTGACCATTCGTCCCGGATTGTCCGGGACAGTCCCGGAATTTGACATTTTTTGAACCTTTGTCCCGGATTAGCTGCCGTACCGGTTTTGTCCCGATTTTGGCATATTTTTTAGCTTTTGTCCCGGATTTGATAAAAAATAATTTGGGACACAAACGTTTACCAATTTTGCCATTTTGGTATACGGCGTACATTTCTTTATAGTTTTAAATCTCGTATATATTCGTTGTGTTACTAACTTTCACTTTCGCAAAAAATGGCACCGAAGCGTAATTGTAGCTTTAATCAAGATTTACAAAAAGGAATACCCTTTTATAAAAAAGTCTACATCGTCATCAGACTTCACTGTAAGATGTAATATATGTTCATCCGGGTTTACTATTAACCATAGTGGACGTGGTGATATTAAGAGCCACATAAATAGTGATAAACATAAGAGAGCAGTCGCTACTGCTGCATCAAGCTCGTCGTTGACAAATTTTTTTCGAGCTGAACAGGTTGGTGACAAAGAAGAACAGTTAGCTGCTACAGAAGGTGCCTTTGCATATCATACAGTGATGCACAATCACACGTTTAGATCTATGGACTGCACATCAAAATTGCTTCAGGTAACTTTAGAACCAAAATTTGCTTGTGCACGTACGAAAACAGAAGCTATTATTCGGAATGTGTTCACACCCCATGCTCTAAACGAGTTGAGATGTGACCTAGAAAACGTAACATTTATCTCCATACTGACAGATGCCTCCAACCACAAAGAAATCAAGATTTTTCCTTTGCTTGTCACATACTTTGATCGCAATAAGGGACTGAAAGTTAAAATATTAGAGTTGAAGTCATTGCCGGGTGAAACATCTGATATAGTATATAGTAAGTAGTTTTCTTATTGACTGTCTAACTGAAAATGGTTTAGAACTGAAAGTAGTTGGATTATGTGCAGACAACACAAATTCTAATTTTGGGGCGCTGAAAAAAAAAGGACAGAACAATGTTTTCACAAAACTGAAAGAAAACCTTGGACATAGTTTGATAGGTGTTGGGTGTGCTTGCCATATTTTCCACAACACTGTTCGAGCAGCTGCAGACGTATTGCCTGTTGATGTTGAAATGACTATTGCAAAAATTTATCTGTACTTCAAATCATACACAGTTAAAGTTGAAAGTCTCAAGGAGTTTTGTCAGTTTGTCGACACAGACTTCCAGATGATTTTAGGTTATGCACAAACTAGGTGGCTTGCGCTCTTGCCTGCTGTTGAAAGAGTTCTTTACATGTTCCTGCCTCTAAAATCATATTTTCAATCTCAAGACAGATGCCCAGTTTTTATACAGGAATTCTTTGAAAACCCACTGTCTGAGGCATGGCTTATTTTGGTTCACAGTCAGGCATCCTCTTTCCACGAAGCAGTGCAGAAAGTAGAGGGACAGATGGTCACTGTATTTGAAGTCATTGACAACATCAATAGGTTGAAAGCTATCTTGGAGTCCAAGCTGGAAGACGGCTTCTTGCCATCAAGAGTTCAGATAATCCTTAAAAAGCTGGAAAATGGAAGGATTTCCACGTGATGATGTGAAAAAGTTTAACGCCAGTGTTTCTTCATTTTATGAAACAGCTTTAAGTTATTTGAAGAAATGGGCTGCAAATAATTTTCAAAACCTAGAGTCTTACAGCTGGGTAATGCTGAACAGAACACCAAATTGGGAAGATATTGAGAAGTCTTCATCATTAGTGAGTCAAACAGTGCCTTCAGTCGACTTTCCAGAAAATGAAATGTATGACGAATATGTCTACATGAAACAGTTCGTTACTTCACAAAAAATTAGTGAGTGGAGTCTTAATAAAACATGACCAGGGCAGCGTTGGGTTGAACTAGCTTCCCACTTCAGAAACAATCATGTGCCCGTTTCACATATTCTGAAGTTGGCAGAGTTCTTTTTGTGTCTACCTGGAACAAATGCTGCAACAGAACGAGTGTTTTCTCTGATGAACAGTTTGTGGACAAATGATAAAACACAACTAGGTGTTGAAACTTTAAAAGCCATGTTGATCACCAAAGTGAACTATGAGGGAACATGTGTCGAATTTTATAAGATGCTGCATACAAAGAAGGACATTTTACAGAAAATTCACTCATCTGAAAAGTACAGCATCTCTGTTTCACCTTCAATTTAAGTGATTATCACTGGTTTTTTTTATCTCCTGATTATCCTGATAGCGTATTGTAGGTCTATATTATTAGATGTTTTAAAATGTATGTATTATTCACTTGAAAATGACAGCAAGAAGAAATGTAATTTTATTGGTGGAAAATTGAAGTAAAATTATTCCGTCCCGGAATGGGATTTCAAAAATATGGTCACCTTAATATGATGCACGGGGATATTGTATACATGTATGTGCACTAGTGTTTATGTGTATGCACAGTGGACATACAACTACAAAGGACAAGAGGTAGTGTTCGATCCCAACCGACGGCTTCCGGTTCACTCAGCCTTAAATGGGTACCGGATTTTTTTTCAGGGAAAGTAAAGCAGCACGGGCGTAATACCAACCACATTACCCCAAAAATCATGTGCTGAAGGTCTGTAAAATGTATGGTCACTAACACCATTTTCCCTATACGCCACTTGGCGTGACGGGGGTACTTTACTTTTTTTTTTAATAGTGGACATACAAGAAAAATGTCGAGAACAAAATATGTCGCTCTATATCGCCTTTAATAACGACAACAACGTTAAGGGGGATTCCAATGGAAAACCCTCGTTCGGTAGGGGACACCGTGTGCTACAAGTGATACCCGATCGTCATCAAGCTACTTTAAGCAAAATAAAGATCATCATTTTTTGGCCATGTAATGAGAAGAGAACAGCTGGAATATATTGTAACAACTGGACAAATTGAGGGACGAAGAGATAGAGGGAAGCAAAGAGAAAAGATACCAGACAGCTGAAGAGAATGGCTTAGCAGAAGGTCAACAACAGCAATGATACATAACTGTCGAGATCGAAAGATGTGGAGAGACATGATCACCTACGCTAGCAGACACGGTACTTGCTGATGATATGGAGTGTGAAAGCAAGCAAACAGACCCGACATTCAACAGACAACATAGTGATAAATGTAGCGTAATCAGGGGATAATTTGTCGGTCCCGCATTACCGTATGGCTTCACAACTTCAACAACATTACCATTTTGTAGTGAAGGCCTAACTTAGCCTCCTCCAGACTCACACATACTTGCTGGCTACCTCAAACAAACTGTAACAGTAAGACCCAGGTATGTGTCAGTATGTTTTATTGTCATCATAATTAACCTATTCATCTTCATTTACAAAGATTTATCTTCTTGAGATATCCAGGACTTGTTGAATCCCAGAGTGCATCAACCAGGTATGTATATACAGTTTTACATAGAGATATTTTAATGGCTCAAGCATGCTCATTTACATTCCACACTAATATATAAATACATATATTTATATATTTAAAATTATAATTATAAATGTTTAAATACATTGGCAGGAAAGCAAACATTTCTCCTATATTTCACAACAAATTAAATGGAAAGGAAATTATTTTAAGATATTCATTTCCATTTAAATTACATGAGGAAATTAAATGTGAATTGAATGATCTTTTACTAGTGAATGCATGAATGATAAAACTACTTATAAATTCATACATTTAATAAAAAGGCAAAAACTTGATATCAAGAACTAAACATTTAATAGGCAAGATTGATACTTCATATCAAGAACTAAAAATATAAAGGACATGATGAAAATCAGATTTGCACTTATATTTTTGTAAAAAAAATGAAATGAAAAATTGAACTCATGAACTACTAAAATTTTAAGAAAATAAAAAATGAGATGTTATTTGATTTTGAAGTTTGTCAAAATTATTGTTACTCATTTAGTGATAACTGAAAGGTATATTTATTGTTATATATAGCATAGATATTATGCATACATTTACGTTCTCATTAAAAAACTGCCCATTGATAGGTCTCCAGTATGTATCACTTGTTCGTGAATGATGTATCAATTTAAGGTTTCACATTTCTGGTTACATTTTGTAATCTGGATGTTATATTTTGTAATCTGGATGTTACATTTTGTAATCTGGATGTTATATTTTGTAATCTGGATGTTATATTTTGTCATCTGGTGGAACATTAGTGTGCTTGCTTCCTGATCCGAAGGGTCTCGGTTCGATCACAAGTAGTGGCAGATTTTTTTTTTGGACCGACATGGCTCAAGGGTTCACCCAGACTCTAAAAATTGGTACCACAGATTTGTCTGAGATGTAAAAAGGGCCTGACTAAATACTGACCACATCACTCACAAATGTGCAGTAGTTATGAAAAATATGGTCTCTCTCTCTCTCTTCAACCTTTCAGCTAGCTGTGGAGCATTGGTCTTCAACAAACATTTTCCAAGTCGTTCTGTTTCTTGCCATTTTTTTAAGATCATTCCTTATAGTAGTGGCGTATAGGGAAATATGGTGTTAGTGACCCTATATTTTACAGATCTTCAGCACATGATTTTTGGGGTAATGTGGTCGGTATTACGCCCGTGCTGCTTTACTTACCCAGAAAAAAATCCGGTACCCATTTAAGGCTGGGTGAACCGGAAGCCGTCGGTTGGGATCGAACCCTACCCCTTGTCCTTTGTAGTCCAGTTCACTAACCACTGAGCTATCGCGGCTCCCATCATTCCTTATGATGAAGCCAAATCCACCCTCAAAGGTCAGTATCATGAAAAATGGAAACGAGAACACCGAAAGCATAACGAGAAGGACGGTTACCACCAACTATCAAGGAGGGATAAAGTTATCATACTTCGCCTACGCACTGGCCACAATAGAATGAGAAATCACATGTTCACCAAATTCAAAATAGGTACAACCAGCCAATGCCACTGTACAACATGACAACAAAACATGTTCTACAGGATTACCCCCCCCCCCCCTCCCGTACACAGACCTGAGAAGAGCAATGTGGTCCACACCCATCTCCCTGGAAGAGAAACTATATGGTGCAATCGAATCACTTAAACAGACAGCTGACTTCATGAGAGAGTCTGTAATACTACTCTGATTGAGTCTTGATCTCAGAGAGAGAGAGAGAGAGAGAGATCATTTAATGTCTCTGTATTGTTATAATGTCATTATCTTCATCTCTGCTTCTGTCTGTCTTCTTCAAGAATTTCTTGGTCTTCCTCTTTGTCTTTTCCCCTGGGGATTCCAAAAAAGGGCTTGTTGTGTAATACTCTCAGTTGGCTTCCGCATTGTGTGTCCTATCCAGCGCCATCGTCTTCGCAGTATCTCTTTATCCACTGGTGTTTGACTGGTACATTTCTATAATTCTATGTTAGTAATTTTGTCCTGCCTTTTCCATCCTTTTATTCTGCGTAAGCATCCATTAACGGAAGTTTTTTTTTTTTTTTGACTGACAAGACTCAAGGGTTCACCCAGCTACTAAAAATTGGTATCACAGATTTTTCAGGGATGTACAAAGGGCCTGACGTGAAACTGACCACATCACTCACGAATGTGCAGTAGTCATGGAAAATATGGTCACTAACAATATTCCTCATACGCCTAGCAAGGCAGGGGAGAGAACCTTCACATTACATCTGGTTGTAATAATCTCCATAATGCTGAAAGACAAATGAGGAAGGAAAGTAGAAGAAGAAAATAGCAGGTGGTAACATTTTGTTTCTCTGTGCTGTCACATTTTGTTTCTCTGTGCTGTCACATTTTGTTTCTCTGTGCTGTCACATTTTGTTTCTCTGTGCTGTCACATTTTGTTTCTCTGTGCTGTCACATTTTGTTTCTCTGTGCTGTCACATTTTGTTTCTCTGTGCTGTCACATTTTGTTTCTCTGTGCTGTCACATTTTGTTTCTCTGTGCTGTCACATTTTGTTTCTCTGTGCTGTCACATTTTGTTTCTCTGTGCTGTCACATTTTGTTTCTCTGTGCTGTCACATTTTGTTTCTCTGTGCTGTCACATTTTGTTTCTCTGTGCTGTCACATTTTGTTTCTCTGTGCTGTCACATTTTGTTTCTCTGTGCTGTCACATTTTGTTTCTCTGTGCTGTCACATTTTGTTTCTCTGTGCTGTCACATTTTGTTTACTGACTTTTACAATCGTCAACTGGTTATAACTTTGTTTTGTTAACTAGCTGTTGAATTGTTGATAATATAACAGTTTGTCACTTGAGAGTTACAGCTATCAACTAGTTGTATAACACTTTATCAACTCCAGCTGTCAACTAGTTTTATAATACTTTATCTGCTGGATGTTTCAACTATCAACTAGTTTTATAATACTTTATCTGTTGGCTGTTTCAACTATCAACTAGTTTTATAATACTTTATCTGCTGGATGTTTCAACTATCAACTAGTTTTATAATACTTTATCTGCTGGCTGTTTCAACTATCAACTAGTTTTATAATACTTTATCTGCTGGCTGTTTCAGCTATCAACTAGTTTTATAATACTTTATCTGTTGGCTGTTTCAACTATCAACTAGTTTTGTAATACTTTATCTGCTGGCTGTTTCAACTATCAACTAGTTTTATAATACTTTATCTGCTGGCTGTTTCAACTATCAACTGACTAACATTTTAAAAGTGGTTATAACATTCTATTATCTAAATTTTACAGTAGTTAACAGGTTGTAACATTTTACCATCAGGCTGTAACATTTTGCCAACTGCTTGTAAAAAAATTATGAACTGGCTTTTACAGCTTGTGAAATTTACTATTGAATGAACGTAAAAGGAAGTCATCATCATCCTCATATGCCAGACTGGTTGGCTCAGGCGTTCATGTCCTTCCACAATCTTCTATCCACAGTGCATCGTATTAATTTGGTTGTTGACTGTTTTCCATGCCTTGACACCAAGCTATCTAGTATCTTCTCCCTTTGTTATCTGCGATCTTTCTTTCCCCGTATTTTGCCAGTTGTAACCAAGTTTTCTAACTCCCCTCTTCTCATGATATGCCCGAAAAATGTTGATTGTTTCTTTCTGATGTTTTTAGGAGTTCCCTTTTTGTGTTGGCCTCTATGAGCAGCTATAGTCCACCACTCAAGATATCATCTCAGAGCTAAATGAGCAGCTATAGTCCACCACTCAATATATCATCTCAGAGCTAAATGAGCAGCTATAGTCCACCACTTAAAATATCATCTCAGAGCTAAATGAGCAGCTATAGTCCACCACTCAATATATCATCTCAGAGCTAAATGAGCAGCTATAGTCCACCACTCAAAATATCATCTCAGAGCTAAATGAGCAGCTATAGTCCACCACTCAAGACATCATCTCAGAGCTAAATGAGCAGCTATAGTCCACCACTCAAGACATCATCTCAAAGCTAAATGAGCAGCTACAGTCCACCACTCAAGATATCATCTCAGAGCTAAATGAGCAGCTATAGTCCACCACTCAAGATATCATCTCAGAGCTAAATGAGTAGCTATAGTCCACCACTCAAGATATCATCTCAGAGCTAAATGAGCAGCTATAGTCCACCACTCAAGACATCATCTCAGAGCTAAATGAGCAGCTATAGTCCACCACTCAAGACATCATCTCAGAGCTAAATGAGCAGCTACAGTCCACCACTCAAGACATCATCTCAGAGCTAAATGAGCAGCTATAGTCCACCACTCAAGACATCATCTCAGAGCTAAATGAGCTGCTACAGTCCACCACTCAAGACATCATCTCAGAGCTAAATAAGCTGCTACAGTCCACACATCTGGCCTTACAACGGATACCCTTTCACTGCGTAATTGCTGAAAATGAAGTAGCTGATAACCTCTCCAAAAACTGGCAGCAGAAAAATCCAGTACACTTACACAGTGAGCTACAGAGAAGCCAGTACCATCATACAAAACAAGTGCAGAATAGACTGAAAGCAGAAACTGCAAATGAACATGAAGGATTCAATACATGTGATATTGTGGCATGCCCAAGCCATCATTTTACACCTCAGAACAAGGCATTGATGACTTCTGAGCTACCATTGACGCCTAGGAGTAACACATGCTGTTGAATGTCACTACGGAAGAGGGGCACAGACTCTAAAACACCTTCAGACATGCAACAGAACAGTTATGCTGAACTTTGATGTCAAACCTGGCCAATGGCAGAGAAATGCAACATTTATGTTGAACTTTGATGTCAAACCTGGCCAATGACAGAGAAATGCAACATTTATATTGAACTTTGACGTCAAACCTGGCCAATGACAGAGAAATGCAACATTTATGTTGAACTTTGATGTCAAACCTGGCCAATGACAGAGAAATGCAACATTTATGTTGAACTTTGACGTCAAACCTGGCCAATGACAGAGAAATGCAACATTTATGTTGAACTTTGACGTCAAACCTGGCCAATGACAGAGAAATGCAACATTTATGTTGAACTTTGACGTCAAACCTGGCCAATGACAGAGACATGCAAAAAAAAATTGCAGGAACAATACAAAGACCAGGAGAGGACTGCAAACTTTGTTCTGGTGACAAGGGAAAAGACATGACCTAAAGCTTCTTGAATGTGAAGAGTGAGATATTGAGATACTTTATAAACTTTACCTTTTACAAGTTTTCATCTTCTCCCTGTACTTAGTTTTGCTTACAGATTGTTACCAGACTCTGTAGACCCTGAAATTTGGTTCAATTAAAAGGTCAAGAGGTCAAAATGATTTGTTTCAAGGTTTGAGGCTCAGTTTTAAAAATAATATACTTAAAATAATTTTTTTTCAGGTTTTACAATTTATAATCGAATGTTTTAAGAATTTTTTGTGTTTACTACTTTGACATGACCTCACAGTTATTGATAGACACACCTTGTTACATTTTGTAAAAAAAGAAAAAAACAAAGTAAAGTACCCCCGTCATGCCAAGTGACGTATAGGGAATATGGTGTTAGTGACCATAAATTTTACAGATCTTCGGCACATGATTTTTGGGGTAATGTGGTCGGTATTACGCCCGTGCCACTTTACTTTCCCAGAAAAAAATCCGGTACCCATTAAAGGCTGGGTGAACCCGGAACACATCTGCTGTGTGTTACCGGGGCCTCATTATGAGGAAAGTAAAGAATAGTGACACTGTGACCTTCCAGGCATGTCATAAGAGGCGACTAAGGAAGTTGATTGATGGCTTGACAAGCTGTCATTGTAAAAAGTATTGTTATGGAAACAGAACCATAAGTTTAGGAAGCAGTGATCTCTGCAATGTGTGCCATTTTGGCAGGCAAGGTTTCTGTTTTTGAGATTGTGGTTCTGTCCTATGTGCCGTCTTCGGCTTGAAAGGACAATAGATAGATAGAACCCGGAAGCCGTCGATTGGGATCAAACCCTACCTCTTGTCCTTTGTAGTCCAGTTCACTAACCACTGAGCTATCGCGGCTCCCACATTTTGTAAAGCAACAACAAAATTCCTCAAACTAGCATGTTCTATAACTGTATTTGTTAGAGTACTCTAAATCTGGCTCACATTGTGTCTATGAATCAATGGTTTCCTGCCAGTTTTGATGGGCTTCTCTTTCTTCTCTCCTCCACAGTCACAGTGTAGTAGATTTAATATAATATGAGGCTTAGATATTAAAATTGTATGTTTTAAAGATGGAATTTACAGTCCACAATATGGGAAAATCATCTAATTTATTAAATGTTTATGTTGTCTGTCTTAAATATGAGGACACAGCTTTTAACATTTGTTGTTTTAATTAAAATTATTTGTTTCGAGGATGAGGACACAGATTTGAAAATTGTTTGTCGTAGAAATGAGAACTCAGATTTTAAACTTATCAGTGCTAAGGTGTAGATCCAGATTTATAATTCTTTGTTTTAAGTAGAACTCATATTTTAAAACTATTTGTTTTAAGTAGGTTTAAAACTTTGTTTTAAGCAGAACTTAGATTATCAAATTCTTTTGTTTTAAGCAGGAGAACTTAGATTGTCAAATTCTTTTGTTTTAGCAGAACTCAGATTTTAATTCTTTTGTTTTGATAATGAAGACTCAAGTTTTAAATATGGCAACAAGTTTATGAAACTGAATTCTGAATAAAACAATTAACAGATTCAGTGTACATTGAGCCTGTTCATTATTATTATGTTACACAGAGTATAAGGAATCGATAATGTGGCGCCAGTCAACAAATTTAAATGTTGAATCTTTAATATGTTGTATGCATTTTGTTAGATTATAAAATTGGTGAATCATATTATAGATGATAAATTTTGTTGCACATTTTGACATACAGAAGCCAGCCAAATGACATATAAAACATTACTTTAATATTTTAGAAATTCAAGCAAAATCTTTGCCATGCCATATTAAATTATTCTTATAAATCAGTTCTCCCCAAAAATTGTGTTTTTTGAGCTTGAAAACTAGGAGGTTTACTAGGCACTCACAGCACACATGGTACACTGAAGAACATAAGAAAAAGGAAAGATAACTGTAAGCTTATTTATGAGAAAATATTTCTAAACAAATGCAATTAAATACACAAACATAAAATGATCAACTCTGTATTTAGAAGATTCTTTATTAATGTACACGTGAAGATATAGCTTGCTTAATCCAGTCAATACACATTTTTGTTCTCACAACTTTCCTGACAATCATTCAGGACTGTGGTGAGGTTTTTTAGACCATTACATATGGTATGTTTGATTGTAGAAGACAGACTCATGAAAAGATTTAAGCTTGTATCAGCAGTGAGAGTGATGAGGAAGAGTTATGCTACTGGCTTTTTGGAATTTAGCTGATAAAACAAGTTCTAATTTGAGATCATTTGAAAAATGGGCACTTGTATAAAGTTATTGGTGCTATATTTGGTTCCTCAGACATCAGTATTTGGTTCATCAATAAGAACAATTTGACAGTCTGTTTGGGAATTATTTTTCATTCTGGCTTCTGCTGATGGCTTGCGCCAGGATCTGTGAACCAGAACCATCCAGACCTTTCTCCACCTCTCCGCGGTGCTTCTAGTAACGGACTAACCTGTCTAGTCTGGCCAAGCGAGCAGGAATCAAAGAGGGAAGACAACCCGGTACTCAAAAATGTCGTGCTGAAGTTGGATGTGTTGGGCCGAAAGGCGCAAATATCACAGTTATACTGCAAACCACAACACAAAGCAGACACGCCCACTTAACATCCTTTTAAGGGCAGATGATGAAGAGGAATATTCTAGTCTACCAGAATACTCTAGAATACTTTAGTCATCGGGTGTCCGGTTAGCGCAATCGATAGGCGGTTGGCTTACCACGGCAACAGCCGGGGTTCGTACCCTGGCGAGGACACCTGGGTTTTACTAATTCCCTAAAAATTAGTAGGAGCCGCGATAGCTCAGTGGTTAGTGAACTGGACTACTACGGACAAGAGGTAGGGTTCGATCCCAACCGACGGCTCCAGGTTCACCCAGCCTTAAATGGGTACCGGATTTTTTCTGGGAAAGTAAAGCAGCACGGGCGTAATACCGACCACATTACCCCAAAAATCATGTGCTGAAGGTCTGTAAAATATAGGGTCACTAACACTATATTTCCCTATACGCCGCCACTTGGCGTGACGGGGGTACTTTACTTTACTACTTACTTTAGTCATCGGGCGAATGTAAGCAAACAAGCATTCTGGTTTCAATATATTACACTGTTATGTCTAACTTTAGCCCACTCTGACAGGCTATTAAAAATACATTGTGGCCTCAAAATACACTTTCATAAAATAGGTCTCAGTGTCTAATATCAGTAGCCTCAGAGCAGTCAAATATAGCCTTCAAGACTCAACTGCTATAAATAGCCATAGCCAAAGAATAAAAATATAGCCCAAAGAAATAATCTTGCATGACAAACTATGGGGAATCAGCAAAGACCTCAAATTTACTGCTCAATTTATGACCATTGTTAGTTTAGATATATAGAAAATGTTGAATACAGAGAGAATGAACAAATCAATATCTTTCCACATTTATAATTTCAACTGTGAACTCTCGAATGTGGCTTTTGTCTATTGAGGTTTCTTTTATACTGTAAAAAAAATAAAAAGTAAAGTACCCCCGTCACACCAAGTGGCGTATAGGGAATATGGTGTTAGTGACCATAAATATTACAGACCTTCAGCACGTGATTTTTGGAGTAATGTGGTCGGTATTACACCCGTGCCGCTTCACTTTCCCAGAAAAAATCTGGTACCCATTTAAGGCTGGGTGAACCCGGACGCCGTCTGTTGGGATTGAACCCTACCCCTTGTCCTTTTTAGTCCAGTTCACTAACCACTGAGCTATCGCGGCTCTTTTATACTGTCAAGATGAAGTAATTCCTGGTTTAAAATATTTATTTTGCTTTTAATGTACTTGCTCTATAAATCAGACAGAAAGAATACCAGACCTTTGAGAAACAGACTAAGAGTAGAGTTAGAGATTAATGTATGAAAATAACAAAGGCATTGAAATAACTAAAGAGAAAATATAAAAAAAAAATATTGTTTGTATTGTTCATGGAAATGAAAAGTTAATGATGAAAGGCATTATTTTTAACTTTTTAGAACATGTTTTCTTGCTACATGTTGAGACTCTCATATCACATTCAAACTGTGTCCATTTAATATTGCCTGTACAGATGAAGACAAATTTGGACCTTTTGAGATGGCTCTGAATGGCAAGAATTTTGGCTCTTTGGAGGAGCTGATTCTCATGATGTGTGTTGTTGATAGTGACATTGATATCTTGAGAAATGAAGGAAGAAGAATAAGGCCTTATAATAAGGTTATTTTTATTACTTCCTTCCTTGCTGTTGTTTGTTTAAAAAATTACTAGTGTTTATTATAATATTTGTTTTTTGTTGTGTTATGTGTTGTTTATCATGAATAAACTCATTTTTCATTCATTCAGTGAAACAAATTAATGTTTTTTTTTTTTTTTTTTTTTTTACATTTGACATATCTTGAGGCTGCTCAAGATTTGTTCAAACTGACATAGTACAAACATCCAATAAAAATCACAGATACATAAATATTTATGTTCATTGGTCAGCAAAGGTAACTAAAAAGCTAAATGATTGGTCGAAATGAAGGTAATATTTACAGCAAGTGATATTTGATTTAAAATGGAAAAAATCACAAAGTTAGTTGGCAAGTTATGCAAGATAGTACATAAATAACAACATACTGATAAGTTATGTGATCTGCATACGAAACAATACGTTTTGCTGTTTACCTCATTCTCTTAAATGATATGTATTAATATGAACTTATGTCACACATCAAATTTACATCTATGTTTGTATGTGCAAATGTGAAATATGTCAATATATGTGTAGTATATCAAATGCATTTTTTTTAACCTGCAGCCTGTGAAACAAATCAGAATTTGTGTATATACTTATAAAATGAAACATTTTGTAATGTTTACAATATATCAAATTTATAATTTTAATTGCAGTATATAATATATTAATAGTGACACTGTGACCTTCCAGGCATGTTGTAAGAGGCGACTAAGGAGGTTGATCTCATGGTTTGACAAGCTGTCATTGTAAAAAGCATTGTTATGGAAACAGAACCATAGATTTTAGAAGCAGTGATCTCTGCAATATGTGCCATTTTGGCACGCAAGGTTTCTGTTTTTGAGATTGTAGTTCTGCCCTATGTGCCGTCTTCGGCTCGAGAGGACAATAGATATAATATATTAGTGAGTAAATCTTTACTGCATGTGTAATGAATCATTATTTTGGGTGCAGATAATACATGAGATGTAATACTGTTTCTGTAATCAATACATGTAGATGTAATGTAAATATTATTGTGTAAGCATTATATGTAAATCCTGTGTGTTACCGTGGCTTCATTATGAGGGAAGTAGAGAATAGTGACACTGTGACCTTCCAAGCATGTCGTAAGAGGCGACTAAGGAGGTTTATCGATGGCTTGACAAGCTGTCATTGTAAAAAGTATTGTTATGGAAACAGAGCCATAGATTTTAGAAGTGGCGATCTCTGCAATATGTGCCATTTTGGCATACAAGGTTTCTGCTTTTGAGATTGTGGTTGTGCCCTATGTGCCGTCTTCGGCTCGAAAGGACAATAGATAGATTATATGTATGGTAGTATTTTTTGTGCAAATAACATCTGAAAATCAGTCACTTAAAAGAAAAGGTGTAAAGTTTTAAATGAATTAAATTTGTTTATGATGTAAATGAGATGTAACAATTATGAGTTTATATTATATATATATATATGGATGTAGATGTACATGAGAGGTGAATTATGAACAGCCCAAACAAAGGTTTCATTTCAAAAATGAAAAAGATATGCAACCAATTTTTGTCAATAAAAATATGAAAAATAGTTCTTCATTGCTAGGTAGAGCCAGTCTTGATATATATGGCCCTTTTTGTCTTGTCAGATGGATTAGTGGAGGCTATTGTGTATTTTGTTGTTGAGGTTTTGTTTTTGTCAAACAGCTTCTCTCGTGGCTAATTCTACCAATGTTTGATAAACACACATGAACTCAGAATGAACAAGTCAGACCCACTGATCCACAGGGTTTTCCATCCTTTTTCATGAGTCTTTTCTCTTCTCAGTTTTTCCTTAGCACAGTCTCAAATGATGTTATACCATTCCTCTCCATGATTTGAGATCACTTGCCAGATGTTCCCAGTCATTTTCATAGAAGGAGAAGTCATTCAAAGATGATTTACAGATATATCGTAGTTTAGGTCTGCCGATTTGTCTTTTTCCGTGTGTTAGTTCACCATATAGAAATTGCTTATTTGGATAACAAACAAAAATATTATTGGGGGCCAAAAATGTGGTTCTACAAAAGAATGTTAAGAATCTTATGGATAGGTAAGAGTAATGAAGATGTTGTAATACAGCCCAAAGCAAAAAGAAAACTTAAATCCAACATCAGGAGCCTACAATGAGGTAGGAAAAGTCTGAACATCTTGTTGTGACAACTGGAAAAGCTGAGAGGAGATGAGGTAGGAAACACAGGGAGAAAGGATGCAAGACAGTTGAGAGAATAGTTTTGTAGGAAGAGAACAACAGAATTGAAAAATAACTGTAGAGATAGAAAGTTGTGGAGAGACATGATCACCTACACCAGCAGGCACAGTGCTTTATGATAATATGTGCATATATTTATACGTATGTATGTTGATGTTTTTCAGAAATTAATTATCAGCATTGATATAAATAACATTGAATTTATCAAAATTACTGTTTTACTGCTAAATTATTTTAAAGAAGATATGTTTGTGTGTGTACAAGTGACATAAGAAAAACATTTATATTTTTATGAATTAAACAACATGGCAAATAGAAACAACAGTAAAGGCAATTTGATATTGAACATTATGTTATTTATATTTGAAAAATATTAATCATATCTCATACCAAGTAAACACAAACAGCTTTTTTTTCCTTTAACTCACATATTTCAGCTTTGAGAAATAAAACAAAAAAGGGAAATAATTTAATTACAGAAGCCTTGTAATTTTTCTTTTGCCGAGGTACGCTTTCAACCTTTTCTCTTGCACTCCCCTCTATCTTTCTCTCTCTCTCTCTTTCTCTCTCTCTCTGTGCTCTACATTGTGTCATATTTCTTCACATGTCCACATACAAATTTGTCTTATTTTTAATCTCCTTAAATTTTTTTCCTTCCACATTTTCCCAACCACTTTGTTTGCATTTATTCTCAAAATTATGTTTAGCCTGCAGTGTATCTACATTTAAAGTGATTATATTTTGTCATTAGATTGTTTCTATGTGGTTCATGTCTAAACATAGGGCAGTAATGATTTCACATAATTTGTAAAACTTGAAATTTATAATTTTGTATTTATTAATATATATAAGACTGATTTTTTAAAGATTCAAATCTAATTTATTTCTAAAAAGATCATTAAAATTATGATAAATATACATTTGGGGTGAAATATTGTGAAAAAGGTCAGTGGAGAGCAACTGTTGCATCTTGTATGGAGATTAAGAAAACCCTCAAGAATAGCTCTTAGTAGAAAATGATGGAAAAAGAATTACCAAAATCTAGAATTTTGCTTTTCATGAGAAACACATTCTTCAATTGTCCCAGCTGAGAAAAATGTGAATTTGTTTGTTTGTCAAAGAAGGAAGGAAATCTGCAATCCCAAAATGATGTGTCCATGAAAAGTAGAGGCTCTGTACTTAATTACCCAATGATAGAAATGGTTTCCGGTTGTATCCAAGATGGAGGGATTATTTTTCTCCGGCTTGGTATAGAACCGTTGATCAGAAGTTTAACAAGCCGCTATCGTAAAAACAATTTTGTTAATGAACGTAGACCTGATCCAGAATGTGTAAATTAGCAGTAGATAATAGTGATAGTTTTTTTGGCCCTAAAACAACCACAAAAATAGGGCGAGATTTGATAAAATATCTTTAAAAAATTGAAAACTGCTAGAACAAAATTTCAGATAAGAGAAGGAGTATCTTGGTCTATGCCCTATGGACCGGCTACGGCTCGTAAGGTCAATAGATAGATAGAAATACTTTGTGATATCATTACCTCTAGAAAGTTGCAATCGTTGCAATGTTATGTTTAGTAGAAAGCACCAGGGAAATAGTCCCATTTCCAAACTCCTTTTAAGTCTTGTTATTGTACATATGTAATAGAGATAAGACCAACATTATGAGAATTAATACAGTTGGCAATAACCAAATAAAATTAGGAGAAATACCTCTGCTAGACGTACAATCTTACATATATCTGGGCAGTAATATAAATAAAGAGGGAGGAACAGAAAATGATACCAAAAATAAGGATATCAAAAGCAAGAGGAGCTTTCGTTGCACTGGGAAACATATGGAAATCCAAAGAAATTAGGTTAAATACTAAAATAAAAATTTTCAACTCAAATATAAAGTCAGTCCTATTATATGGCCGTAAAACATGGAGAACAACAAAATTGACAATTACGAAGATACAGACTTTCATTAATGGATGCTTACGCAGAATAAAAGGATGGAAATGGCAGGACAAAATCACTAACATAGAATTATGGAAATGTACCAGTCAAATACCAGTGGATAAAGAGATACAGCGAAGACGATGGCGCTGGATAGGACACACACTTCAGAAGCCATCTGAGAGTGTTACACAATAAGCCCTTTTTTGGAATCCCCAGGGGAAAAGACAAAGAGGAAGACCAAGGAATTCATGGAGAAGACAGACAGAAGCAGAGATGAAGATGATGAGGAAGACATGGAATGATCTTAAAAGAATGACAAAAAACAGAATGACTTGGAAAGTGTTAGTTGAAGACCTATGCTCCACAGGGAGCTGAAAGGTAGAAGAAGAAGAATTATACATAAGGAAAACCTATGGCAAAGTGTTAGAGCACTTATATAATTACAGAATAGTTACAGTAGTAACAGCATAAAATTATGTTGTGCTCCGAGTCCAACTCCAACTTATGGCAAGTTTCATTTTGTATTAACAAATCCTTGAGGGCTGAAAATAGATACCCAGGTGATCTCATGGTGGCTAAATATGATACTGACCACCCATAAATGTGTCATTGGAGACATGTGGGCACTAAAACAAAATTACTTTCTTTCTCTACTTGTAAATAGGGCATCTTTGTTGCAATCAATTTTCTTAGTGCTCCGATCTCTTTCATGATCATACAGTCTCTTTACTGAAATACAATACAGAATGATAGTTAATATAATTTCTTGGATGGTAAAAACTTTGATGGTTTTGAAATTAGTTTTAGGAAACTCTTTATACAGAGCTTCACAGCTGGAAGCAATCTGATTATCATAAAAGAGGCCCCTCCAACCCCTGTCATCGAGCTAGTGTTTTAGCCCTTTAGCTTTTTGACACTCTAGTGGAGGTGGATCCTCCAGAATTATGACTCCCATGCTTTGACCTCCCACTGCATTGAGCTTGAAGATTTACAATATTTTTGTCATAAAATAACTATACTTATTCTGTGCAACATTTCTGATCAAATCTACTACACCCCCTCGTGCACAACTGTCTTAACTCTGACCTAGCACATTGATGTCCTCTTCAGGTGGTAGCAGTCTAAAATGGCTAGTTTTTCATGATGTCTTTTATATACAGTCACAAACACACTGCTTTTGTTATGGAGTAATTAGGCACTGCTAGGATGGGTCGGTAACTGATAGTAAGTGATAATGTTAAGTTGGGTTGGGAACTCTAGTAAGTGATAATATTATGTTGGGTTGGGAACTCTAGTAAGTGATAATATTATGTTGGGTTGGGAACTCTAGTAAGTGATAATATTATGTTGGGTTGGGAACTCTAGTAAGTGATAATATTATGTTGGGTTGGGAACTCTAGTAAGTGATAATATTATGTTGGGTTGGGAACTCTAGTAAGTGATAATATTATGTTGGGTTGGGAACTCTAGTAAGTGATAATATTATGTTGGGTTGGGAACTCTAGTAAGTGATAATATTATGTTGTGTTGGGAACTCTAGTAAGTGATAATATTATGTTGTGTTGGGAACTCTAGTAAGTGATAATGTTACTTTGGGTTGGGAATTCTAGTAAATGATAATGTTACTTTGGGTTGGGAACTCTAGTAAGTTATAATGTTACTTTGGGTTGGGAACTCTAGTAAATGATAATGTTACTTTGGGTTGGGAACTCTAGTAAATGATAATGTTACTTTGGGTTGGGAACTCTAGTAAGTGATAATGTTACTTTGGGTTGGGAACTCTAGTAAGTGATAATGTTACTTTGGGTTGGAAACTCTAGTAAATGATAATGTTACTTTGGGTTGGGAACTCTAGTAAATGATAATGTTACTTTGGGTTGGAAACTCTAGTAAATGATAATGTTACTTTGGGTTGGAAACTCTAGTAAGTGATAATGTTACTTTGGGTTGGGAACTCTAGTAAATGATAATGTTACTTTGGGTTGGGAACTCTAGTAAGCGATGATGTTACTTTGGGTTGGGAACTCTAGTAAGCGATGATGTTACTTTGGGTTGGGAACTCTAGTAAGTGATAATGTTATTTTGGGTTGGGAACTCTAGTAAGTGATAATGTTATTTTGGGTTGGGAACTCTAGTAAGTGATAATGTTATTTTGGATTGGGAACTCTAGTAAGTGATAATGTTACTTTGGGTTGGGAACTCTAGTAAGTGATAATGTTACTTTGGGTTGGGAACTCTGGTAAGTGATAAATTTACTTTGGGTTGGAAACTCTAGTAAGTGATAATGTTACTTTGGGTTGGGAACTCTAGTAAGTGATAATGTTATTTTGGGTTGGGAACTCTAGTAAGTGATAATGTTACTTTGGGTTGGGAACTCTAGTAAGTGATAATGTTACTTTGGGTTGGGAACTCTGAATTGTTGGTGCTGTGAATGTTGTTTAATGACAATAGGATTTTCATAATATTGAAGTTTTGTATGGGCCACCATATGGGCAATAGGAAACAGAATATTATGTTCTGTATTATGCCGTTAAAGTTTCTTAAGCATTAAATTTTGTTCAAGAACATACTTTTGTTTTACATTTTAAATTGTTTGACAAAACTTCAAAAAGAAAGACTTTTCAAACATGATAGGAATGATTGACAAATTATAGAAATAAATGGCCGTACAAATTTAACAAAGAATGACTGACAAACATTACAAAGAATGACAAATTTCACAAAGATCGACTGACTCATTTCCCAATGGGTTGCTGACTAAACTTTACAATGTCAGCTGAGTAACTTTACACAAGTTAAACTGGATTACAAAACACATAAGGCAATATGGTGGGCAGATGTTGAAGCTAAGCTCTTTATGCAAATTAATTTTTCAATAGTTTTTGGTACAACTTTATTCTCTTGACATTTTTTGAATGAATGAAGTTCTCTGACAACTTTTGGACATTACTCTGACATCTTAATTGTTTGGATGAATGTATTCCTCTGATATCTTTTGGACATTACTTAATATCTTTATGACAAATATATATACCTCTGACAACTTTATGACATATATTCCTCTGACATCTTTATGACATTTACTCTTCTTCCTTTCAACTCCCTGTGGAGCAAAGATCTCAACCACTTTCCAAGTCGTTCTGTTTCTTGCCATTCTTTTAAGATCATTCCATGTCTTCCCCATCATCTCCATCTCTGCTTCCATCTGTCTTTTCCAAAAATATTTTGGTCTTCCTCTTTGTCTCTTCCCCTGGGGATTCAAGAAAAGAGTCTGTCGTGTAATACTCACAGTTGGCTTCTGCAGCATGTGTCCTATCCAGTGCCATCATCTTCATTGTATTCTTTGACTTGTCTATGTTTGTAAAGTTTTTCCGGATTGTGTTTTTTACAGTACTGTAATGTCAGTCCCATGCCCAACCCTCTTTAGTCGTCACCTTAGATCCCTCTGACATAATATGACTAATGTATCCCTTTGACATAATGTGACAAATGTATTCCCCTGACATCTTTATGGCAAATATATTTCTCTGACATCTTCAGGACAAATGTATTTCTCTGACATCTTCAGGACAAATGTATTCCTCTGACATACTTAAGACAAGTTTGTTCCTCTGACATCTTATGACAAATATATTCCTCTGACATCTTCAGGATAAATGTATTTGCCATATATATATATATATATATATATATATATATATATATATACATATTTTAGATAAATGTATTCTACAAAACTATTCAGGAATACATTTCCACAGTGTCTGTGGCTTAAAATAACCTTCAAACTTAGCGTGCTAAATTATATCTTTAGTTTCAATCAAAACTCTCTGAGTTCTGGGGTAAGCTTTATCTCTGAATACCAATATGGTTATTTTATCATTTTAGTGCAGAAATTGTATTCTGCATAAATATTATACACTCATATATACATACATATATAAAAAGTAAAAATGTAAAGTACCCCCGTCACGCCAAGTGGTGTATAGAGAATATGGTATTTAAATACCATAAATTTTACAGACCTTCGGCACATGATTTTTTGGGGTAATGTGGTCGGTATTACGCCCGTACCGCTTTACTTTCCCAGAAAAAAATCTTGTACCCATTAAAGGCTGGGTGAACTGGAAGCCGTCGTTTGGGATCGAACCCACCTCTTGTCCTATGTAGTCTAGTTCACTAATCACTGAGCTATCGCGGCTCCCACATACATATATATTTATATATATTTATTTATTTATGGTGGCAGTCAAGTTTTGCACTTTACTAATGTTTTGAAACAGATGGGAATGTTGTATATCATTTTGGCAGGAAACACGTACAGTTGTATATCATTTTGGCAGGAAACACGTACAGTTGTGTAGCAAAGTGGTACCATAGGTTGGTTAAAAATGTATGCACTTTAATTTGAATGAGTGATGACATGTGCCTAAAAATTGTCCCAAACTTTAGTCCTCAATGTGATTACTTCACAGGGCAATGCACTGTTCCCACCGTGGCTTCACTTTCCTGATATCTTGATTGTAAAACTAACTGTCCCCAGCCAAACTCTCAATTTCTCTTTCACATAACACTCTATACATGTTTACTTCTCAGCTACTGGAACTCTGATGATAAAATTGATCTGTACAATATGTGAACATTATAAAGAATCTATAAAGAAACATAATCTATAAAGAAACATAATCTATAAAGAAACATAACATAACTAGCTATGAACAAGGGTCTATCTTATGTAATGACTATGAAGGTATTTAATCAGTGTTTCACAATAAACACTGTTTTGGTCATTTCAAATTGTCAGGTAACCGTGCGAAAGAAAATTCATTTTTAAAATTACGTAAAATATTGTTTTAGATAATCAGTTATATAAAATATATCCCTAAAGACTATAAAAGGATTTGATAGAGTTACATAAAAAAAAATAAACTTAACGTATTTGTATTAGTGATTTCAGTGGCTGAACAAGTTTTCTTTACTTTTAGGCTAATTTTAAAAATATAATTTTAAGGAATTCTTTATTGATTAACTCTAGATTAACACCTATCTGTGGCCGATGTGTTTACGATACTGTAGGAAAAATTACCACTTAATTGTAACATTGAAAGCTCTAATAAAAGTGTTTTCTTTTAATTTTATTATGACACACAGCCATTTATTCATACTAGGCGAGACACAGGGACTCAAATTTCCTTTCTCAGGTTGATTTATGACCTTAGTTTGACCAGAGTGGTCAGACGTGTTATAATGTCTATTGGTATGGATACTGTATGATTGGCTACCTCATAGCATTGTTAGCTGCATCTCCTGAGTTACAAAGGGTTGTTTGATGTCAGCTGATAATCGAGGAAATTCCCGTGGTCACAGCAAAAAACATAGAAAATCATTTTCAAATTATATAAGATCGTATCTCGCGAAATAAAAAAATCAAAAAATCAAACAGCATTGGAAACAAACAAATCCAACCCTCAGGGGTCACCGGAAGTGGTAATTAGGAAGGTACAGGTAGGGGGGGAATGTTTGAACACAGTAAAATGTCAAATTTGGAAGAATTTGTGTTTTGATGCAGTAATTTTCACTATGGTATCAAACCTAAGGTAAAAGAATCATCTTCACTGCACTTGGTGCTAAACCGTTCCCATGGCTAATTCAATGTACACTGGTAGTTCCTGTTGCTTTCTGGTTTGTTCACTTTAATTGCACTTGATCCTTCTTCCATATACTTTCACCAGCATCTTTCCTTTTGTCATTTTCTTAAAATATTGATAGCAGATCTACATAGCTTTTGTGACCAAGAATAAAATATAATTTTTAAAATTGAAAACAAAGTTAAGAACACAATAAAATTTAATGAAATAATAGATGCAGTTTAAGAAATAAAGATCAGGTAAAAAAAAAAAAAAGCAAGTTAGTGCATATTAACCTTAGCAATATATAAAATGGTTATATATATATATATATATATATATATATATATATATATATATATATATATATATATATATATATATATGCATTTAAAACAATATTTTAATATTGTTTTATAATTTCTAAAGATTGTTTTGTGTAATGCATAATTTTTTTAATGCTATAATTTGCAACTTTGACTCGTTATAGGTATTAAGCAAAGATAAGTATTTTTTAATATTTATTTTCCGTTCTCTTTTGTTATTTTTAAGTCTAAGTTTAGTAATGTCTACAGAAGTCTAGTCCTTTGAATATGTGTTGCAGCGTTTGAGAGTTCTTCAGAGCCTCCAACTACTCTAGATTCTTGTTACTTGTTCATGCTAAAACAAGATTCCCAAGTTATAACCTTGAACTCTTAACTGATGACTCATCTCCTTCATTGTCATTCAGCCTGTAAGATAACTCTTGCATATTTCCACTCTGAAGTGATTTTCCCCTTAGTTACTCATTACATATGTAATCCCATTACATCCCCAAATCTATTCTCATCTTAAATGATCTAACCACAGCCAACTACATTTTTACTAAGTCCTGCGAGCTGAGAGGGTTTTCCCAAAATAACCCAAAGTATGTGATGTCTTCAGCTATGTGAGCTATATACATCATTTTACTTGCAATACATCATTTTACTTGCAACCACCATGATACCATCAGAAGCTTTGGGTGATCGCTCTCAGGTAGATATATTTGTCGGTGATCAAACTTTGTGACACAATAAGCTAATGTTGATGTCAGTCCGTATGAGTCAATGTTCAGTATTTCTTAAATTATATTTTGTTTTAAATTGGAGCCTACAAATTATTTTTGCTTAGAACTAACATGTCTTTTTACAAAAAAATTAACAAGAGCAGAACTTTGTAAATACCTGATGCAGCAACATTATATTAAGCATATGGCAAGTTGTTTAAAGGTTTCAAACAATGGGGCAAAAGAAAGTGAAGTAATTTTTACATTCTTACTACAAATTGACATCTGTTCTGAAATGTCAGCACTCATATGTTGTTAATTACTGAACAGCATTAAAATTAATTAAGTTTATACTTTTCTTTAATGAATTGATAACAGAAGCCAAAAGTCCAGTGTCATAATTTATGACAAAGATTTTCACATAAAAAAAAAATGAAGCAAAAGAAAATAAATACTTTTTTTGCTTACAGCAAATTTGAGCACCAATAATTTTACATATATACAGTATATCCTAAATAATTAAATAATCTTCCATCGTCTAATTTATTTAAATCTGATGTGGATACAATGTTTGTAAATCTTCTAATTTACTAGCTGACAGTTTCAACATTTTTACATTGTAAGTAGACTTGATCAGCATTTAGGGGCTGCAATAGCTCAGTGACTAGTAAACCACTAAAGTCAAGATGTCGGGTTCGATCCTGATTAACAGGTCCCAGATTCACCAAGCTTAAATGGGTGCTGGATTTTTTCTGGGAAAATAAAACGGCATGGACGTAATGCCGACTACATTACCCCAAGAATAATATGTCAACAGTCTGTAAAAAAATATTGCACTAACATTCGCTAAACAACATGTGGCATGGCGGGGCTCTTTACTATTTTTTTTTTATTTCAGCATTTGAAATTATATAATACAAATTCATCATCATCTGATGATGATGATGATGAATACAAATTAATGTAATATAAATTACCCGATGAAGGCTTTTGCTGAAACATCATTGTTTGTCTTGTCTTTCTACTAATTTTGCTGGTAGGCACAATTTTATGCTTATCTTACATATTCTCTACAGCTTTACTCGTGGTCTCACATAGTGTTAATATTTTATATATGTGCATATCTAACTTTTCCTGTATGTTACCGTGGCCTCATTATGAGGGAAGTAAAGAATAGTGACACTGTGACCTTCCAGGCATGACGTAAGAGGCAACTAAGGAGGTTGATTGGTGGCTTGACAAGCTGTCATTGTAAAAAGTATTGTTATTGAAACAGTGCCATATATTTTAGAGCAGTGATCTGTGCAATATGTGCCACTTTGGCATGCAAGGTTTCTGTTTTTGAGATTGTGGTTCTGCCCTGTGTGCCATCTTCGGCTCGAAAGGACAATAGACAGATAGATAGATAGATAGATATCTAACTTAATGTATTGTTAACTGTTTCCTGATATTATTTTTAATTACTATTTTAAGTGTGCTTGTTTACTACTTCCTGATGTTACTAATTTTGATTATTAACTGTTATAAGTTTGGTTAGTGTCTCCTGATGTTATTAGTTTTGTGTATGTTTGTTTAATGTTTCCTGGTGTTATTAGTTGATGTGTACTTGTTTACGGTTTCCTGGTGTTATGAGTTGATGTACACTTGTTTACTGTTTCCTGGTGTTATTAGTTGATGTACACTTGTTTACTGTTTCCTGGTGTTATTAGTTGATGTACACTTGTTTACTGTTTCCTGGTGTAATTAGTTGATGTACACTTGTTTACTGTTTCTTTGTGTTATTAGTTGATGTACACTTGTTTACTGTTTCCTGGTGTTATTAGTTGTTGTATGCTTGTTTACTGTTTTCTGGTGTAATTAGTTGATGTATATTTATCGTTTCCTGGTGTAATTAGTTGATGTACATTTGTTTACTGTTTCTTTGTGTTATTAGTTGATGTACACTTGTTTACTGTTTCCTGGTGTTATTTGTTGTTGTATGGTTGTTTACTGTTTTCTGGTGTAATTAGTTGATGTATATTTATCGTTTCCTGGTGTAATTAGTTGATGTACACTTGTTTACTGTTTCTTTGTGTTATTAGTTGATGTACACTTATTTACTGTTTCTTTGTGTTATTAGTTGATGTACACTTTTTCCTGGTGTTATTAGTTGATGTACACTTATTTACTGTTTCCTAGTATCATTAGTTCTCATTACTTTTTTATGCAAGCTTGTTTTGTTTCTTATTTTAGTAGTTTTCATCACAGATTGATTCACATGTTCTTATTTACTGACTTCTGGTGCCACTAATTATTCTCCCCAGTGTGCTAGATAGCAACATTTTCTCTCAACTGCTCTTGGTCTCCATACTGAGCTACCAATATCTCTAGTGTCTGGTTGTATAAACAAATGTCTCAAGTCCTCACTTCTGCAATGCCAGGTAAGCTGATGATTCTTGCAATAAACTGTAACCCCATCTTAAACCTTAATGTTTTGGCTCATTGTAATTTTGAGCTTGACTTTAAGATTTCCTGGAGCTTCAGAATTACAATCACATTGTCTTGCTGTGTAATAAACAGACCTTGATAGACTCCATTGTCGCTCTTAACTTCAGCTTGGACTTCAGGTCAAAAAGGTGGATAGGCAGCAGGAGCCATTAAGGCTCAGTCTGAACAGTGGCATGGGCTGTTGAACAATTATGGATTTTAATTCATTTGCAGTGATACCAGGACCTTCGACTAACCATAACCAGAATCATAACCATAACAACAACCATAACCACAACCATAACCATAAGTTCAACTTTAAAACCTCACTGCTGTCTGTGCCCTCAGAGTATTGAGTTATTAGCGGGTCAGCATCATTGCACTCTGAACATGTCCATAGATGCTCAGATCCCTTCCTCAGTAAGTCCTGCCGTGTCCAGCGACTGACAACTCCAGTTCTGTGTTGGTTGATAAGTCTTCTTACACGCCCATTAAGTTTCTCATTTCTGGCTGTGCCCATCTTAACTCCCATCTCTTTCATTCGAAGGAGTGACGTGGATTTGTGGTTATCAAAGTCCTGTGCTCTTCCCACATCTCGGAGGGCACTGATGATGTCCGCCCGATCCATTGGTTGACCGTCCTCAACAACAGTGCAGCTAGCCAACCTGTCCTCTCTTTCATTTCCCCATACTCCCGCATGTCCAGGGACATCGACAAAGGTGATCTTACATATTTTTTACTTCTGTAATGATATGCCCTCAGAACATATGTGTCTTTAATTGAGTCTTGTGTTAAAAGTAAAGGTTTCCTCCATGCTTTGCTATTCGTATAGGGAATATGGTGTTAATGACCATATTTTTACAATGACCACAGCACATTTTTTAGTGATGTGGTCAGTATCTTGTCAGACCATCTTTACTTCCCAGAAAAAAAATATCTTCATTCTTCTTGAGTGGGTAAGACAAAAGATGCATACAATTTTCTGAAAGTTATTTTGCTTAATTTTGCAGCTTGTCTGACATATCATCAGATTTAGAATACAAGAGGACTAATACACACTTGGGAGTTATGATTCAGGTAGCCTTCCAGTCCATAATATGTACAGAAGATAAGGGTTTGAAATACTTGCTCAATTGAGATAATTTCTGATGGTCAAATTTCCTCCTATAGATTACACTGTATAAAATTTCCTTATCATAAAGCTAAAGTTTCCTTATCATAAAGCTAAAGTTTTTTTATCATAAAGATAAAGTTTCCTCATCATAAAGCTAAAGTTTCCTTACCATCAAGCCAAAGTTTCTTTATCATAAAGCTAAAGTTTCCACATCATTGAGCTAAAGTTTCCTCACCACAAAACTAAAGTATCCTTATTATAAAGCTTTTACAAAAATATTTGCTTCTTACATAAGTAAATCTATCAAATTGCCCATAATATAAGTTATTTTTATTGTAATAACAATTTTCTTTTAGTTACCCAAATAGGTCTAAAAATAAATAAACTATTTTCCAAAAGGAAACATTTTTGTTTATTTAAGTTATGCAATTTGGTTGGTGATTGTTATACCATTACAAGGAGCTCTTCGCATTAAAACATATGACTTATGTTAATAAAATAAGAAGCTCTCCTCTGAAAAAAGTTAGAAAACGTTGTAGAGGAAAATGTATCTAATTGCGAATTGCATCAAATATAATATAGTTTTAAATTACATAAGCACATTTCTCAGTATGCAAGCACATAATACACATATAGTATCTACATTTCTCAGCAAACAAACCATATATAATACACAATATTAACCACAGTTCTCAGCATACAAACATACCTTAAAAAAATCATCTTAATTAATATCAACAAATTCTTTAGAGTTAACAGTTAATATTGTTTCTTCATACACACCTCATTAAAAGTATAATTTACCTTATACCGTTATGGGCTGGAGTAAAATCTGTACAGGTTTATACAGCAAACTTTTACACATAAAATATATTCTCTTGTCAAGCACACAGTCAGGGCAGTCTTTTCCGTTACATTCTGAATGGTTATTATATTCTCAAATACATGAATGCATATGATAATATTTTGTTGTTGTGAAGAAATTATTGTGAAACTTCAGATAGTACAGGAAGAGAGTAACAATAACATACTGGCAAAATAAAGTAATATAAACTGAGGAACAATACAATAAAGCGAGGTAAATTGAAGTAAGCACAGTAAACATAACAAAATATAGAACTTAACTAAATAGGTAGTGTTTAGTTTATTAGCATAAAAAATATTCTTTATTTGCTAAGGCTGCATAAATTAATGCCCTAATGAAGTGGTTCGGGTAGGATATTTCCACCAACCTAATTATTACTTTCTGTATATGAAAGAATAGTGACACTGTGACCTTCCAGGCATGTCGTAAGAGGCAACTAAGGAGGTTCATCGATGGCTTGACAAGCTGTCATTGTAAAAAGTATTGTTATGGAAACAGAGCTATAGATTTTGGAAGCAGTGATCTCTGCAATATGTGCCATTTTGTCACACAAGGTTTCTGTTTTTAAGATTGTGGTTCTGCCCTATGTGCTGTCTTCGGCTCGATAGGACAATAGATAGAAAGGAAACAAAGTAATTAAGTAATACAATGCTGGATTAATTTCCCAGATATAGCCAATTTTTTTTCTGCTCTGTACAGCATCGGGGTTCATCCCCTCATCAGGGAATGGAAAAGAAAGTGCCATTTTTAGATAAATCAAGCTGCTGTGTACAGAAGCTAAGAAGAGATCTACGTAATCATCTTACAAGTGTTTGGTTATTGTCTTGTCATACTGATGAATGCCTGTTGCTGAAACTGTTATAATTTTGTACAGTCTTCTTGTTAGTAAAGCTCTTTATACAATTCCATCTGAAGTTATTATCATGCCTAGGTTTGATGCAGCAATGTCTTTCAGAAACCTTGAAAAGTTGTGAAAATCAAAACTCATCAGCACAAACACAAAATTTAGACCTTACATTTGCATGTTAGAGCTGGAAAACAACAAGAGACATAGAAACAAAGTTGAACGCATTTGAAAATAAATGTCTAAAGATATACTTGGTATAGCATGGAATGGAATTCTAAACTAACGAAGATATGAAAGAAATTGCCAATCAACCACTAATATCTTCAATAATCAAGAAAAGACGATGGTCATATGTGGGACGTGTGATGAGGAGAGATAATAACCAAATAACAAAGCAAGCCCTCATGTGCGAAACAACAGGTAAGATGAAAAGAAGCCTATCCAGAGAGACACTGAGAAGAACATTGATCAGAAAAGCAAGAGCAGCAGGAATTGGCTCCCTCAATGAGATAGAGTTGCTTGCACAGAACAGAGACAAATGGCGAGATTTGATAAAATATCTTTAGAAGGATTGAAAACTGCTAGAATAAAACTTTAGATAAGAGAAAGAGTATCTGGGTCTATGCCCTATGGACCGACTATGGCTTGAAAGGTCAATAGAGAGACAGATTTTAGAGGAGTCTTTTCCTTTGAGATGAATATTACTTTTATTGATGTCTAGACTACGTCCTTTGCTCTCATAAAAAAAAAAAAAAATCTCATTAAACTTTGTTTATAACGCTGCTTCACTTTTCTGCTATTAAGATTGCACCAGCATGTCTCAGTTTGTTAATATTAAGACAGCCAGACGAAATCTCTGATTGCTTACTTTCTCTGGATTTAAAGATGATTTCACTGTGTAGATTGACCATGTCGCACCTTCTTTTGGTGGCTGATAATTCCCAACTGTTGTTGGCTGATAGTTCCCAACTGTTGCTGGCTGATCGTTCCTAACTGTTGCAGGCTGATAATTCCCAACTGTTGCTGGCTGATAGTTCCCAACTGTTGCTGGCTGATAATTCCTAACTGTTGCTGGCTGATAGTTCCCAACTGTTGCTGGCTGATAATTCCCAACTGTTGCTGGCTGATAGTTCCCAACAGTTTCTGGCTGATAATTCCTAACTGTTGCTGGCTGATAGTTCCCAACTGTTGCTGGCTGATAATTCCTAACTGTTGCTGGCTGATAGTCCCCAACTGTTGCTGGCTGATAGTTCTCATCTGTTTCTGGCTGACAGTGCTCATCTGTTTCTGGCTGATAGTTCCCAACTGTTGCTGGCTGATAGTCCCCAACTTTTGCTGACTGATAGTTCCTAACTGTTGCTGGCTGATAATCCCCAACTTTTGCTGACTGATAGTTCCCAACTGTTGCTGGCTGATAGTTCTCAACTGTTGCAGGCTGATAATCCCCAACTTTTGCTGGCTGATAGTCCCCAACTGTTGCAGGCTGATAGTTCTCAACTGTTGCTGGCTGATAGTTCTCAACTGTTGCTGGCTGATAATCCCCAACTTTTGCTGGCTGATAGTTCCCAACTGTTGCTGTTTTTATTGGGTAGATGGGACTTTTTAGTCAGTTCATCTAGAAGGAAAACTCTGATCACAAACCACCTACTGCCTTACAGATTAAAGACTGGTTAGGGTCAAAGGCTAATAAAGTAAACCATAAACAAACCTGCAGAAGGCAGGGGGAAACAATGGTCATTTATTGTCATAAATAGTCATGTCCCATCACTAGATACTAATGAATATAATTCCAAGTTAGTTGCTTATTATTTTTGCTCCATTCTGTTGTTTAGTGTATATATTCCCAAGTACTTGTTCATGTGTCTATTATTTTATATTCTTTCCATTTTTTCTTCTTAATTCCAATACCCTCTATTAGGAGTATCAATAAGGGCCCTCCAAGCACTTCTGTAATTTGCAGCCTGTTCTCCAGATATATTTTATCTTTGTGATCTCTCAAGGTTTAGTCTCTACATGAGTCTAAGCATTCCCTGTTTTCTCTTTCCCTGTGGGTTTCAGGTGAGAGCTTGTGTTCTACGACCTGTGGTAGTCTTTTGAAAGATGTTCCTTATTGAGTTATTTGTGGGTCATCATCATTGCACTCCGAACATGTCCATAGGTCCTCAGATCCCCTCCTCAGCAAGTCCATAGTGTCCAGCGACTCTTGACTCCAGTTCTATGTTGGTTGATAAGTCGTCTTATATGCCCACTAAGTTTCTCATTTCTGGCTGTGCCCATCTTAACTCCCATTTCCATCATACGAAGAACTGACGTGGATCTGTGTTTGTCGAAGTCCTGCGCTCTTCCCACATCTCGGAGGGCATTGATGATGTCCGCCCGATCCATTGGTTGCCCATCCTCAACGACAGCGCAGTTAGCCAACCTGTCCACTCTTTCATTTCTCCGTATTCCCGCATGTACAGGAACATAGACAAAGGTGACCTTATGTATTTTGGACTTCTGCAACGACTCTACCCATTGCATGCGTACAGAGCTTGCCTCCACTTTTTTAATCATGCTCATCGAATCACTCAGTATACATGCGTGGATGTAGTCTTGTGACTCTAACCATTTGAATGCCTTGGTCACTGCCATCACCTCCATTGTCATGCTACTCGTGGTCATGGCGTATGCACCACTGTCTTCTTTGACTATTCTGCCTGCCGAGCGTGCTGTAAATGCCCATGCACTTCTTTGGTGTCGTCTTACAGATCTGCCTGTATAGATGACTGCATCTTTCTCATCGGCGTTATCGCAGATGAGACCGTTGACTTCAGCATTATCCACGACCGGGTTCTGTTCCCTACTTTTCCTGTTGAGTGTGACAATACACAAGAAAGTCCCCTTGAATGACATAGGCACCGGTATCCATTCCTCACCAACGCTGATGTGCCTTGTTAATTCCTACTACAAATATTTATTTGTTATTTCGAAGGCAAGGTGCCTAACAGCAGCAGAACTGAGAACTGTCAGTGATCCACAGCTGATGACATGCACCAGCATTGGTGAACCAGAACCATCCAAAGCCAACTCCACCTCTTTGCAGTGCCTCTAGAAACAGACTAACCTGTCTAGTCTGGCCAAGCGAGTAGAGATCAAAGAGGGAAGATAACCCGGTACTTTAAAATAACATGCTGAAGTCGGATGTGTTGGGCCGAAAGGCACAAATATTACAGTTTTACTGCAAACCACAACACAACACAGACACGCCCACTTAGAGTCCTTTTAAGGGTGGATGATGAACAGGTGTATTCCTTTAGTCATTGGGCGAACGCAGGCATGCAGCATTTGTTATTTCTTCTACTGTGGGATTGTTTGTTCTTTGCCACACTTCATAATTATTTGTTCTTTGCCACACTTCATCATTGCTTGTTCTTTGCCACACTTCATCATTGCTTGTTCTTTGCCACACTTCATCATTGTTTGTTCTTTGCCACACTTCATCATTGTTTGTTCTTTGCCACACTTCATCATTGTTTGTTCTTTGCCACACTTCATCATTATTTGTTCTTTGCCACACTTCATCATTATTTGTTCTTTGCCACACTTCATCATTATTTGTTCTTTGCCACACTTCATCATTATTTGTTCTTTGCCACACTTCATCATTGTTTGTTCTTTGCCACACTTCATCATTATTTGTTCTTTGCCACACTTCATTCTTATTTGTTCTTTGCCACACTTCATCATTGTTTGTTCTTTGCCACACTTCATCATTATTTGTTCTTTGCCACACCTCATCATTATTTGTTCTTTGCCACACCTCATCATTATTTGTTCTTTGCCACACCTCATCATTATTTGTTCTTTGCCACACTTCATCATTATTTGTTCTTTGCCACACTTCATCATTTGAAATGCTGGCTGACTACCTCATGAGAAGTATCCTCTATAAGCAGGCATTGGTTTAAGATGCTGCAGCTTCCATTGGAGCCTGGGTGGCCGAGTGGTTAAATGTGATAACTGCCTGATCAAAAAGGTTTAGTTTCATTCCTCAGAAGTGGCAGATTCTTTTTTGAACTGAAAAGACTCTGAGGTTCATCCAGTCTCTAAAACTGGGTAGCAGAGAATTTTCTGGGAAGTAAAAGGGGCCTGGCATGATACCGACCACATCACCCAAAAATGTGCTGTGGTCATGGAAAAATAGGGCCACTAACATTGTATTCCCCATACACCTAAAAAGAGCATGGAGGGAACCTTTATAAAAAAAAAAAATAAAAAAAATATTCCTAGTTGATGCTGTTAATATTGTGATCCATACAACAAGATCAATTTGCATGGAGCAATCTAAGTTTTAAGAGAAGGAGTATCTTGGTCTATGGCCCGGCTATGGCTTGAAAGGTCAATAGATAGATAGATAGAATCTAAGTGATTTTCAGGTATTCTTTAGTAGTTAACAGGAAAATACTCTAGCAAGTTTATTGTGTGATTCCGTCTATGAAAATATCAAGTAACTACCACATTAACAAGAGGGAAACCTAAAGTAAGAGGGACAGACAACATCAGAGAAATGTTTTAACAACATCAATTGACAATGACTGAAGCCACCAAAAGGACAAGAACCAGAACTTTATATCTCCCTTGATACCTGAAGATATACAAGAGGAAGTGAAGAAGAAGACAGCATTAACTTTTTTATTAATATAAGGCCTCAGATGAATGCAGTAGCTAATATACTTAAGGTCATAATATTAAGGGGTTATTCCCTTATTAAAACATATCATTCTACTTGATAATGTGTAATAAGTAAAAAAAAAAGTAAAGGTTCCCTTCACGCCTTGCTAGATGTTAGGGGAATATGGTGTTAGTGACCATATTTTTCTATAACCACGGCACATTTTTGGGTGATGTGGTCAGTATCACACCAGGCCGCCTTTACTTCCCAGAAAAATCTCTGGCAGTTTTAGAGGCTGGGTGAACCCCGGAGCCTTGTCAGTCTGAAAAAAATCCGCCACTGTTGGGGATTGATTGAACCTGGACCCTTCTGGTCTGGAAGCGAGCACACTAACCACTAAGCCACCAATGTGAGCACACTAACCACTCAGCCACCAAGCTGAGCACACTAACCACTCAGCCACCAAGCTGAGCACACTAACCATTCAGCCACCAAGGTGAGCACACTAACCACTCAGCCACCAAGGTGAGCACACTAACCACTCAGCCATCGAGGTGAGCACACTAACCACTCAGCCACTGAGGTGAGCACACTAACCACTCAGCCACCGAGTTGAGCACACTAACCACCGAGGTGAGCATACTAACCAATCAGCCACCGAGGTGAGCACACTAACCACTCAGCCACCAAGGTGAGCACACTAACCACTCAGCCACCGAGGTGAGCACACTAACCACTCAGCCACCAAGGCTTCGATAATGTGTAATTATGAAATTAAATTAGAAGTTCTAAGATCAACTTTGTATTGTTGTTTCCTTATGGTGTAAATATAACTTCACACTAGATTATTTCCAGTTTATATTAAAGTCCTGCTTCTTGAAATAAAAACAGCAAAAACTAGGGTATGTAAAACAAGGGTACAAAAAGAGTACTTGGTCAGCAGTGCTGACAGTTTGGTAGGCGGGAAATAAGTTTCTTTCTATTTTGGAGTGCATTATTTTATAGTTTTTTTGTTTGTTTTGGATTGCATTCTTTTTTATGTTTATTTGTTGAGAATTGCATTAACCTTTTCTGAAGTAAACCTCTGGACATAACCGGACAACTGTCTTTTGATTTGTGCTGTCTTTTTAAAAACACTACAATGATGTAGCGATGCATGCTTTATTTTTATTCTTGTTTTTATTTATTTTTTAAAATATTTTTTTCCACACCCCCCCCCCTTAATCCATTACATTCATTTATCTTTCTTTTCTGTTTGTCATAATATTATAAATGGGTACTGTGGTAAATCTAGCATCACCATCCATGATACCATAATGCATATACAAATATAAGCAGCCATTTCTCAACTTTTGATTGGGCTATGTCTGAAAAAAACTCATAGTAGGTCTAATATATCATATGTCAAAAGTAGTATATATGATATTTATTATTTTCAACATAACCCAGGATGCCATTGCAACAGAAGAGCAAAGAATCACAGATTGTATCTCCCCTCGACGCCAACGGCAATGGAGGAAGGATAGAAGAAGAAGGATGTCATTTTCCAATCTGCTTCCGTTCCTATGATAGTGTCAATTTTAAATCGGACTTCCAGAATACCATACAATTTATAAACCCATCCATGTTTTTTAAAATCGCTTTTCAGACTAGATTTAACAAAGCAAACATGGTTAAAAGTAGAAAATGACCCCATCACAACTAAAAAAAATCGTAACTCGAACATAAGTCAGGGTATGTCTGTATGTATGTTACACATGGCAAACAGAAAAACTCTTATTTTAGCACAGCTCTGCATTATGTATACTTTCCAAATAATATTAAAATCTTTGTATACTTTAACCCTTTGACATTCCTGTCCATTTTGAGTAACTTAGAGCATGGACTTGGGGAAATGCAACACGAACCAGTCCTGGTTAACAATAAACCAGGAAGTTGTGACATCCTGACTTCAGTAACTGCCTCACTCACAAACACATTCAATATAAAGCAGTACAAACTGGGAAAAGCTGTCTTTCTGAATACTTTACTACCTCACTATGACAGGTAATAACAATTTTATTAACACTATAACACATAACAATTGAATTGAGTGTCTATGTATGTTGTTATATAAGGAAATGCCAGAATTGTCCATGTCATTGTCAGCAATAATGCCTGAATTAATATTTGGGCTTTCACCAACAAGAATGACTGCTTTATCATCTGGGAATCCATCTAATCCAGGAAGTGCATCCTCATCTTTGGATATATCTGGAAAATAAGAATTATATCGATTAAGTAGAAAGATTAAGTAGTAAATGGTTTTGATATCATAAGACTTGGGGAATCAATGGATCAAATAATAAAGGAATAAATGGATTATGTACCATAAGAGGTAAAGAATAATTGAGATTGGCATGATAATATTTGAAGAATAAATGGAATAGTAAAAAAAGTAAAGTACCCCCATCACGCCAAGTGGCGGCGTATAGGGAATATGGTGTTAGTGGCCATAAATTTGACAGACCTTCGGCACATGATTTTTGGGGTAATGTGGTCGGTATTATGCCCGTGCAGCTTTACTTTCCCAGAAAAAAATTTCCGGTACCCATTTGAGGCTGGGTGAACCCAGAAGCCATTGGTTGAGATCAAACCCTACCCCTTGTCCTTTGTAGTCCAGTTAACTAACCACTGAGCTATCGCGGCGCCCATAATAAATGGAATAAGCAATGCAAATATACTCATATATCAAAGGTGCATATAACAACAGAGTGCAGGATAGACTGTATGGTTGGACATACAATGACGGCCAATATGATAGAGGAAAGAAAAGATAACAATGAAGATTGGACAAAATGAGAAAATATAGGACAGAACAGAGGACAAGAAATTGAGTCTGTAAAGTGGTGGCTGGGTGGTCTAGAAGTAAGATGTCGGCTTCTGGACAAGAAGGTCCAGAGTTCAATCCCACACTACATGAATGCAAGGTTCTTTAGCCTACCCTGGTCTCTAGGTAGTGAGATACAATGTCTAGACCTCTCTAGGTAGTGAGATACAATGTCTAGACCTCTCTAGGTAGTGAGATACAATGTCTAGACCTCTCTAGGTAGTGAGATACAATGTCTAGACCTCTCTAGGTAGTGAGATACAATGTCTAGACCTCTCTAGGTAGTGAGATACAATGTCTAGCCCTCTCTAGGTAGTGAGATACAATGTCTAGCCCTCTCTAGGTAGTGAGATACAATGTCTAGACCTCTCTAGGTAGTGAGATACAATGTCTAGACCTCTCTAGGTAGTGAGATACAATGTCTAGCCCTCTCTAGGTAGTGAGATACAATGTCTAGCCCTCTCTAGGTAGTGAGATACAATGTCTAGCCCTCTCTAGGTAGTGAGATACAATGTCTAGACCTCTCTAGGTAGTGAGATACAATGTCTAGACCTCTCTAGGTAGTGAGATACAATGTCTAGACCTCTCTAGGTAGTGAGATACAATGTCTAGACCTCTCTAGGTAGTGAGATACAATGTCTAGACCTCTCTAGGTAGTGAGATACAATGTCTAGCCCTCTCTAGGTAGTGAGATACAATGTCTAGCCCTCTCTAGGTAGTGAGATACAATGTCTAGCCCTCTCTAGGTAGTGAGATACAATGTCTAGACCTCTCTAGGTAGTGAGATACAATGTCTAGCCCTCTCTAGGTAGTGAGATACAATGTCTAGACCTCTCTAGGTAGTGAGATACAATGTCTAGACCTCTCTAGGTAGTGAGATACAATGTCTAGACCTCTCTAGGTAGTGAGATACAATGTCTAGACCTCTCTAGGTAGTGAGATACAATGTCTAGCCCTCTCTAGGTAGTGAGACACAATGTCTAGCCCTCTCTAGGTAGTGAGACACAATGTCTAGACCTCTCTAGGTAGTGAGATACAATGTCTAGCCCTCTCTAGGTAGTGAGATACAATGTCTAGCCCTCTCTAGGTAGTGAGATACAATGTCTAGACCTCTCTAGGTAGTGAGATACAATGTCTAGACCTCTCTAGGTAGTGAGATACAATGTCTAGCCCTCTCTAGGTAGTGAGATACAATGTCTAGCCCTCTCTAGGTAGTGAGATACAATGTCTAGCCCTCTCTAGGTAGTGAGATACAATGTCTAGCCCTCTCTAGGTAGTGAGATACAATGTCTAGACCTCTCTAGGTAGTGAGATACAATGTCTAGCCCTCTCTAGGTAGTGAGATACAATGTCTAGCCCTCTCTAGGTAGTGAGATACAATGTCTAGCCCTCTCTAGGTAGTGAGATACAATGTCTAGCCCTCTCTAGGTAGTGAGATACAATGTCTAGACCTCTCTAGGTAGTGAGATACAATGTCTAGCCCTCTCAGATAAAGGCAAAAACACAGGAGATTCCATGTGCACTCTGGGCATGTTAAACAAGACTTAGAAGTTGGAAATCAAAAAGAGCAGAACAAAAATGGCTGTTGATGGGGAAAATAGCCTAGGTAATATAGTAAAGAATAGTGGCACTGTGACCTTCCAGGCATGTCGTAAGAGGCGACTAAGGAGGTTCATCGATGGCTTGACAAGCTGTCATTGTAAAAAGTATTGTTATGGAAACAGCTGCTTAGATTTTAGAGCAGTGATCCCTGCAATATGTGCCACTTTGGCACGCAAGGTTTCTGTTTTTGAAATTGTGGTTCTGCCCTATGCGCCGTCTTCGGCTCGAAATGACAATAGATAGATAGATATAATATAAAGGCTTGAAATATATTTTTATGTAAACTATAACTTTTACAAAAGAATGTTGAGAATATCATGGACAGCTAAGAAGAGTAATGAAAATGTTCTGAAAGAGGTCAAAGCATAAACAGAGCTAATTTCCAATATTAGGAAGAAACAATCATCATTTTTTGGCCATGTAATGAGAAGGGAACAACTGGAATACATTGTGACAACTGGGACAATTGAGGGAAGAAGAGATAGAGGGAAGCAAAGAGAAGATACTAGACAGCTTAAAAGAATGGCTTGGCAGAAGGTCAACAACAGAAATGATAAATAACTGTCGAGATCGAAAGTTGTGGAGAGACATGATCACCTACGTCAGTAGGCCCGAAACTCGATGATGATGATATAAACTATACTTTATATAAAGTCGTGATGCAGTAATTTATGGAGCAATTATTTAAACCTGTCTCCTTCTGTCTATATTATTGTATATGTTACGATAAAGAGAGAGAAAAATCTAACAAGTAGTTGAAACACTGTTGTCATATATATATATACACATCATCAAGTACCGGGCCTGCTGGCGTAGGTAATCATGTCTCTCCATAACTTTGATCTCGACAGTCATTTACTATTTCTGTTGTTGACCTTCTGCCAGGCCATTCTCTTACACTGTCTGGTATTTTTTCTATTTGCTTCCCTCTATCTCTTCTTCCCTCAATTTTTCCAGTTGTTACAATATATTCCAGCTGTTCCCTTCTCATTACATGGCCCAAAAATGATGATTGTTTCTTCCTAATTTTGGAAATTAACTCTCTTTTTGATTTGACCTCTTTCAGAACGTTTTCATTACTCTTCTTAGCTGTCCATGGTATTCTCAACATTCTTCTGTAAAACCACATTTCTACAGACTCCAGTGATTTTCTTGTCTGTTGTCATATTGTCCCTGATTCACATCCATATGTTAAGACTGGCTCTACATAACATTTAAGTACTATTTTTCTTGTTTCTATTGTCAAAAATGGATTGCATAGTATCTTCCTCATTTTTTGGAAAGCTGCTTTTGCCTGAGCTGTTCTGCATCTCACCTCTTTTGTACATCTTCCGTCTAAGGTTAATAAAGTTCCCAAATATTTAAATTCATTTACCTGTTTTAATATTGTTCCATTTGTCTTATTTTGCACTGAGGTGATTTCTTTTCTTTGCTGTTACCATTACTTCTGTCTTTTTGCTATTAAGGCTGTCTTTTATTTTTGCTTCCTTTCACTATAATATATATCATCATCATCATCATGTACCCTGCCGGTTGGCGTAGGCGATCATGTCCCTCCACAATCTTCTATCTACAGTGCATCGTATCAGTTCTGTTGTTGACTGTTTTCCATGCCATGACACCAAGCTATCCAGTATTTTCTCTCTTTGTCGTCCGCGATCTCTCTTTCCTTTTATTTTGCCAGTTGTAACCAAGTATTCCAACTTTCCTCTTCTCATGATGTGCCCAAAAAATGTTGATTGCCTCTTTCTGATGTTTTTTAAGAGCTCCCTTTTTGTGTTGGCCTCTTTGAGAACTTCCTCATTGGTCTTTTTATCTGTCCAGGGAACTTTCAACATTCTTCTGAGAAATCCCATCTCTGTGGCCTCTAATAGTCTTTTCATTTGTCTGTCTACTGTCCATGATTCGCTTCCATAGGTCAGAATTGGTTCTATATAGCATTGATGAACTCTCTTTCTCATTTTTATTGACATAGATTTGTTGCATAAGATATTTTTCATTTTGTTAAATGCTATTTTGGCCTGAGCTATTCTGCTTTTTATTTCTGTGGTGCATCTCCCATCTGATGTTATTATTGTGCCCAAGTATTTGAAACGTTGCACTTGTTTTAGATTTGTCTCGTTTATTTTTATGCTGCATGATGGTGATGATTGTTTCTTCGATATAACCATTACTTCTGTTTTCTTACTATTCAGACTGAGACCTTTCTTGTTGCTTTCTTCTACTATTATGTCTATCATTTCTTGTAGTTCGTTCTCTGTCTCTGCTATTAAGACTGTGTCATCCGCATATCGCAAATTATTTATGTTGTGACCGTTGACTTCAATTCCTTTTTTGTCTACTATTGATCTCATAATATATTCGCTGTATAGAAGGAACTCTTTTACATCGGCCAAACTTCCGTAATCTTGAGGTCACTAATTATCAGGTTAAAAGTCAACCTATAAGTCCGGTCTCATGTTCTAGCCGCCTCAAGTTTCGAACCCACCGTCCGCTCTAGAAAGTCGGTGCGCAGGTAGCGAGGTGATCACTGTTGTATTATTTTACCGCTTTAAACCAAATTCACCATCATCATCATTGAGTGCCGTCTCAGCATCGAAGGTTGGCTACCATGGAGTGCCATTCTGCTCTGTCTCTTGCTTTGATATTGTCATAGGTTGACTTGTCCATCTTTTGATGTTACTCGTCCATGTTAGTCTTGGTCTGCCTCTGCCTCTTATACCTTGTATTTCCCCTTCCAAGATTACTTTTAGTAGGCTGTTGTGTCTTTTAACATGACCCAAAAATGTCATTTGTCTTGTTCTAATTGTGTTTAATAGTTCTCTTTTCATTTTTAGTTGTTTAAAAATTCATCGTTTGTTTTCTTTTCTGTCCATCCAATTCTACCTATCTTTCTATAGATCCACATTTCAAAGACTTCTATTTTCTGTCCATCCAATTCTACCTATCCTTCTGTAGATCCACATTTCAAAGACTTCTATTTTCTGTCCATCCAATTCTACCTATCCTTCTGTAGATCCACATTTCAAAGACTTCCATTTTCTGTCCATCCAATTCTACCTATCCTTCTATAGATCCACATTTCAAAGACTTCTATTTTCTGTCCATCCAATTCTACCTATCCTTCTATAGATCCACATTTCAAAGACTTCCATTTTCTGTTCTATTTTCTGGTCTAATGTCCATGTTTCTGAAACCACGATGAACCAGATTAGAAAACAAAAAACTATGACGTTTCCGCTTCGCATTAAAACTTCCTCAGAAACTTTCTGAGAAAACCCGAAACGTCATCATTTATGGTCTTTTCACAGGGACGCGCGCATACACACACAATTGGCAGAGAAATTAAAGGACACTTTTGACGATCTCCTGCTAACGAGCAAATTCATGAAGGAAATGCTTCGCTTTGCATATAATCTGACGAGAACACCGGAAACTCAACGCAAAAGTAAAAGTGAACTCACTTTACAGTCACTCAGGCATAGTTGTGCACAGTCTCACCAAAAAGTCAAATTATCTCCCAAGACACTGAAATAAACTGACAACGAAGGTGGAATTTTTTTCTTCAATTGGAAAGGTCAGGGACGTTTTCGGTAAACATTTAGAGCTCCCATGAAAACTACTAGACTTGTCGCCCGTGGACACTTTCATGTTATAATTGTGGACGGTGATAACACAACTGCAAGCAGTAGCGTAGCCGGGTGGGGGTGCATCTGTCCCGGGCGCAGAATTAGGGGGCGCCAAATTGACAATTCTTGCCTTAATTATTTTACTTTTTCTTCATGCTCTCCATACCCTAAACATATTAAATGCAAAAGATACACAGATAATATATGGAGATATATGGACACTGTAGGTAGATATACGGACACTGTAGGTAGATATACGGACAATGTAGGTAGATATACGGACAATGTAGGTAGATATACGGACACTGTAGGTAGATATACGGACACTGTAGGAAGATATACGGACAATGTAGGTAGATATACGGACACTGTAGGTAGATATACGGACACTGTAGGAAGATATACGGACACTGTAGGAAGATATACGGACAATGTAGGTAGATATACGGACACTGTAGGTAGATGTACAAACAATATAGAGGGATAGATATACGGATACTGTAGGTAGATATACGGACAATGTAGGTAGATGTACAAACAATGTAAGCAGATGTACAAACACGGACAATGTAGGCAGATATATATAAGGATAATGTAGGTAGATAGATATATGGACAATGTAGGCAGATAGATATAAGGACAATGTAGGCAGATAGATATACGTACAATGTAGGCAGATAGACATAAGGACAATCTAGGCATATATATATATATGTATGTATGTATGAACAATGTATGTAGATAGATATAAGGACAATATAGGTAGATATACATTGTATAAATATACAATGTAGAAAGATGTAGAATGCACAAAGATATACGGACACTGTAGGAAGATATACGGACACTGTAGGAAGATATACGGACACTGTAGGAAGATATACGGACACTGTAGGAAGATATACGGACACTGTAGGAAGATATACGGACAATGTAGGAAGATATACGGACACTGTAGGAAGATATACGGACAATGTAGGAAGATATACGGACAATGTAGGAAGATATACGGACAATGTAGGAAGATATACGGACAATGTAGGAAGATATACGGACAATGTAGGAAGATATACGGACAATGTAGGAAGATATACGGACAATGTAGGAAGATATACGGACAATGTAGGAAGATATACGGACAATGTAGGAAGATATACGGACAATGTAGGAAGATATACGGACAATGTAGGAAGATATACGGACAATGTAGGAAGATATACGGACAATGTAGGAAGATATACGGACAATGTAGGAAGATATACGGACAATGTAGGAAGATATACGGACAATGTAGGAAGATATACGGACAATGTAGGAAGATATACGGACAATGTAGGAAGATATACGGACAATGTAGGAAGATATACGGACAATGTAGGAAGATATACGGACAATGTAGGAAGATATACGGACAATGTAGGAAGATATACGGACAATGTAGGAAGATATACGGACAATGTAGGAAGATATACGGACAATGTAGGAAGATATACGGACAATGTAGGAAGATATACGGACAATGTAGGGCTATTCTCTGAGGGTTTCCACATGATTGACTTTTGTGGTGCTGTTGAAATGGCAGCTGCTGTTGTGGTAGTCGTGGTTGTTGATCTTGCTGGTACTTTAGGCTGAAGTGTGGCAGGGTACATATTCTTGTGTGTGTTCACTACTGGTCCATTTTCTGAAATATGCCAAGCACAAAGATTTTTTTTTAAAATAAGAACGATTATGTATAACCGCAGAAGACAATAGTTTGCCTTCAGGAAACGTGAGAACACCAGACCCAAGGGCCGAACACAAAAAAGATGGATCGATGGAATATTAGAAGCACTAAGAAACATAACAGCACCAGAGACGAACAGAAGAGCAAAAGGCCGCAAATTATATCTCCCCTCGACGCTGAAAGGCAGATGAGGAAGGAAAGAAGAAGATACACATCACAGCCAACTATAGAGAGGCCAGAGTAAGGAAATAGAAACACCGGGAAACCCAACATGACGTTTTTAGGTTTGCGAGCATGGATGGTTGTTGGTTGATTTACGTCAGCCTACAAATTAGTGGAAAGATAATCAATAACCTAAGATATGCTGACGATACTGTACTACCAGCAGAAAATCCTAAAGATCTACAACAATTACTTAATGAAATAAACACGACAAGCAAAAAATATGGACTAGATATGAATATCAAAAAGACTAAAACTATGATCATAAACAAAGAAGATACTCAAAACCCACAAGTGGATATCAAAATTGAAGGAATAGACCTTGAGACAGTTCAGAACTATAACTACCTTGGACATACTATAACCAGTGATGGAAAATGTACAACTGAAATAAACAAAAGAATAGGAATGGCAAAAAGTAATTTTAATGTCATGAAGGACATACTAACATCAAAACAAATAACACCAGGGCTAAAACTAAGAATAGCAAAATGTTACATCTTCTCAATATTCCTATATGGTGCAGAAACATGGACATTAGACAAGAAAACAGAACAGAGAATTGAAGCCTTTAAAATGTGGATATATAGAAGAATAGGTAGAATTGGAGCGAAGGAAAAGAAAACAAACGATGAAGTCTTAAAACAACTTAAAATGAAAAGAAAACTACTAAGCACAATTCAAACAAGACATTGCCCCGTACTCCCGCATGTCCAGGGACGTAGACAAAGGTGACCTTTAGTATTTTTGAATTCTGCAATGACTATACCCATTGCATACGTACAGATCCCGCCTCCACTTTTCTTATCATACTCATCGAATCACTCAGTATACATGCAGTGTTGTCGGTAGAATGAAGCACAAACCATCCTTCCGCCAATAATATTCTTCTTCCACTACATGGTTCTCACAATTGACCCAGTTTTGTTTGTCAATGTCAGAGAGGGCAGTATAAGCGATCTGATGTACATCTCAAAGTTTGCATGTTATTGAGTTATTTGCGGGTCATCATCATTTCACTTCGAACATGTCCATAGGTGCTCAGATCCCCTCCTCAGCAAGTCCCTCAGTGTCCAGCGACTGACGACTCCAGTTCTACGAGTATGTTGGTTGATAAGTCTTCTTACACGGCCACTAAATTTCTCATTTCTGGCTGTGCCCATCTTAACTCACATCTCTTTCATCCGAAGAAGTGACGTGGACTCATGGTTGTCGAAGTCCTAGGCCCTTCCCACATCTCGGAGGGTATTAATGATGTCCGCCCGATCCATTGGTTGGCCGTCCTCAACGACAGCACAGCTAGCCAACCTATCCTAGTTTGCATGTTTGTTTTCACGTGCCACATTTGATTTGAAAGAGACTGGCACAATGGTAATCATAACCACGTAGGATCACGCTCAAGTATTATTTTATCAGGGAACAGGCAAATAATTGTATCACACCCCACCACTGGCTCCTATTATTTTATTAGGGAACAGGCAAATAATTGTATCACACCCCACCACAGGCTCCTATTATTTTATCAGGGAACAGGCAAATAATTGTATCACACCCTACCACTGGCTCCTACTATTTTATCAGGGAACAGGCAAATAATTGTATCACACCCCACCACTGGCTCCTATTATTTTATCAGGGAACAGGCAAATAATTGCATTACACCCCACCACAGGCTCCTATTATTTTATCAGGGAACAGGCAAATAATTGTATCACACCCCACCACTGGCTCCTATTATTTTATCAGGGAACAGGCAAATAATTGCATTACACCCCACCACAGGCTCCTATTATTTTATCAGGGAACAGGCAAATAATTGCATCACACCACACCACAGGCTCCTATTATTTTATCAGGGAACAGGCAAATAATTGCATCACACCCTACCACAGGCTCCTATTATATTATCAGGGAACAGGCAAATAATTTTATCACACCCCACCACTGGCTCCTATTATTTTATCAGGGAACAGGCAAATAATTGTATCACACCCCACCACTGGCTCCTATTATATTATCAGGGAACAGGCAAATAATTGTATCACACCCCACCACTGGCTCCTATTATATTATCAGGGAACAGGCAAATAATTGTATCACACCCCACCACTGGCTCCTATTATTTTATCAGGGAACAGGCAAATAATTGTATCACACCCCACCACTGGCTCCTATTATTTTATCAGGGAACAGGCAAATAATTGTATCACACCCCACCACTGGCTCCTATTATATTATCAGGGAACAGGCAAATAATTGTATCACACCCCACCACTGGCTCCTATTATTTTATCAGGGAACAGGCAAATAATTGTATCACACCCCACCACTGGCTCCTATTATTTTATCAGGGAACAGGCAAATAATTGTATCACACCCCACCACAGGCTCCTATTATTTTATCAGGGAACAGGCAAATAATTGTATCACACCCTACCACTGGCTCCTACTATTTTATCAGGGAACAGGCAAATAATTGTATCACACCCCACCACTGGCTCCTATTATGTTATCAGGGAACAGGCAAATAATTGCATTACACCCCACCACAGGCTCCTATTATTTTATCAGGGAACAGGCAAATAATTGTATCACACCCCACCACTGGCTCCTATTATTTTATCAGGGAACAGGCAAATAATTGCATTACACCCCACCACAGGCTCCTATTATTTTATCAGGGAACAGGCAAATAATTGCATCACACCACACCACAGGCTCCTATTATTTTATCAGGGAACAGGCAAATAATTGCATCACACCCTACCACAGGCTCCTATTATATTATCAGGGAACAGGCAAATAATTTTATCACACCCCACCACTGGCTCCTATTATTTTATCAGGGAACAGGCAAATAATTGTATCACACCCCACCACTGGCTCCTATTATATTATCAGGGAACAGGCAAATAATTGTATCACACCCCACCACTGGCTCCTATTATATTATCAGGGAACAGGCAAATAATTGTATCACACCCCACCACTGGCTCCTATTATTTTATCAGGGAACAGGCAAATAATTGTATCACACCCCACCACTGGCTCCTATTATTTTATCAGGGAACAGGCAAATAATTGTATCACACCCCACCACTGGCTCCTATTATATTATCAGGGAACAGGCAAATAATTGTATCACACCCCACCACTGGCTCCTATTATTTTATCAATTTGGAAAGTTTTTTTCATTTGTTCATTATTTTTTTTTTTACAAGAGACGACAATTCAGGCTTTGTGTGCATTTTCGTAAATGGAACATGCTCCTTTGTTAGCCATATTTTAATCTCATCTTTAGTAGATGGTGATGTCGAGATCTTATCTTCCATTGCAACAGCCTTATGGTATGCAGCATTATCCTTTCCGACACACGAGAGTCCATCCAATAACAGTTCGACTCTTCTGTGATGTTGAGTGCTAACATATAGATGTGATAGGTTTGAAATCCACCAAGACTTTAAGGTCCGAAATTAAATGCCTTGGAAAATGACTGAGTTCGTAGAATCTCAAACATAAGATGGAAATAATATATTCTAAATGAACAGAAAAGAGACGAATCAAAACAAGAATACGTGTCGAGCTTAACAAGTAGAAGGCGTTGGAAATACGTAGGTCGCGTGCAGAGAATGAATGAAGAAAGACTTTCCTGTCAGGCATTCGTGTGGAAACCACTTGGTAAAAGAAAACAAGGCAGATAATGAGAATCGCTACGCAGATCAATTAATATGGAAGGTTCAACCATGGGACTAAGAAACAACCAAGAACTAGCAGCAGTTCGTCAATATAGGAGAACTATGACTTCCGCCATACGTGCTGTCTTCGACCCGAGGGGATAATGAAAAATATATATATACATTATATCTATCTATTGACCTTCGAGCCGTAGCCGGCCCATAGGGCATAGACCCAGATACTCTTTCTCTTATCTATTTTTTTTATTCTAGCAGTTTTCAATCCTTCTAAAAATATGTTATCAAATCTCGCCATTTGTCTCTGTTCTGTGCAAGCAACTCTATCTCATTGAGGGAGCCGATTCCTGCTGCTCCTGCTCTTGCCTCTCTGATCAATGTTCTTCTCAGTGTCTCTCTGGGTCGGCATCTTTTCTTATTACCTGTTGTCCCACATGCTTTGTTATTCGATTATTATCTCTCCTCATCACATGTCCAACATATGACCATTGTCTTTTCTTGATTACTGAAGATATTAGTGAGATTATATATATATATATATGATTATTGGATCATACTGTTTTATTTTTTAGCATTACAAGAACTCGACGCTGGCAATTAATTTTGGGATATTTTGAATTTGATGAGTGCATTGTTAACAGTACACAGAGGAGAGGAGACATTGATGATGTAAAGTGTCATTCTTCCTTTACCCCGAACCCACGGCCCTGGGGATACAACAATTTTGTCAACATAATATTATGTCGTATAATATAATTTATATTATAAATATATTACGTAATATTATGTAATAATATGGATGTGAATCAGGGGCAATAGGACAACAGGCAAGAAAATCACTGGAGTCTGTAGAAATGTGGTTTTACAGAAGAATGTCGAGAATACCATGGACAGCTAAGAAGAGTAATGAAGACGTTCTGAAAGAGGCCAAAGCAAAAAGAGAGCTAATTTCCAATATTAGGAAGAAACAATCATAATTTTTTTGGCCATGTAATGAGAAGAGAACAACTGGAATATATTGTAACAACTGGGAAAATTGAGGGACGAAGAGATAGGGGGAAGTAAAGAGAAAAAAAAATACTAGACAACTTGAGATTGCTTGCCAGAAGGTCAACAACAGAAATGATAAATAACTGTCGAGATCGAAAGTTGTGGAGAGACATGATCACCTACGCCAGCAGGCCCGGTACTTGATGATGATGAATATTATGTATGTTCATGTTGAATGTCGGTAGTTACATTGATATGTTCTTTAGCCAGTTAGTTCCTCTAAGGTTGGAGACGTCACGTGGTACGGAAGTCATAGCTCACTATTTGCTGCTAGTCCCTGTAGATCATGATTCTTAGTCCCACGGTTGAGCCTTCAGTAGTAGTTATTCTGTATAGTCTTTCTCTTGGTCTGCCTTGTTTTCTTTTACCACGTGGGTTCCACGGGAATGCCTGATGGGAAGTCTTTCTGCATCCATTCTCAGCACAAGACCTATACATATCCAGCGCCTTCTTATACAGCTCGGCAGTTACTCTTGTCTCCTTTCGTTTCGTATCTTTTCGTTTGAAATATACTCTCCTCAACGTATGTTTACGGTTCATCAGAGACATTTATTTTCAAAAGTATCTATTCCTTTCATTAAAGACATTTATTTTCAAAAGTATCTATTCCTTTCATCAGAGACATTTATTTTCAAAAGTATCTATTCCTTTCATTAAAGACATTTATTTTCAAAAGTATCTATTCCTTTCATTAAAGACATTTATTTTCAAAAGTATCTATTCCTTTCATCAGAGACACTTATTTTCAAAAGTATCTACTCTTTTCTTCAGAGACATTCATTTTCAGAAGTATCTACTCTTTTCTTCAGAGACATTTATTTTAAAAAGCATCTATTTTTTTCTTCAGGGACATTTATTTTCAAAAGTATCTATTCTTATCTTCAGAGACAAATACTTTCAAAAGTATCTATTCTTTTCTTCAGAGACATTTATTTTCAAAAGTATCTATTCCTTTCATCAGAGACACTTATTTTCAAAAGTATCTACTCTTTTCTTCAGAGACATTCATTTTCAGAAGTATCTACTCTTTTCTTCAGAGACATTAATTTTCAAAAGCATCTATTTTTTTCTTCAGGGACATTTATTTTCAAAAGTATCTATTCTTATCTTCAGAGACAAATACTTTCAAAAGTATCTATTCTTTTCTTCAGAGACATTTACTTTCAAAAGTATCTATTCTTTTCTTCAGAGACATTCATTTTCAAAAGTATCTATTCTTTTCTTCAGAGACATTCATTTTCAAAAGTATCTATTCTTTTCTTCAGAGACATTTACTTTCAAAAGCATCTATTCTTTTCTTCAGAGACATTAATTTTCAAAAGTATCTATTCTTTTCTTCAGAGACATTCATTTTCAAAAGTATATATTCTTTTCTTCAGAGACATTCATTTTCAAAAGTATCTATTCCTTTCATTAAAGACATTTATTTTCAAAAGTATCTATTCCTTTCATCAGAGACATTTATTTTCAAAAGTATCTATTCTTTTCTTCAGAGACATTTATTTTCAAAAGTATCTATTCCTTTCATCAGAGACACTTATTTTCAAAAGTATCTACTCTTTTCTTCAGAGACATTCATTTTCAGAAGTATCTACTCTTTTCTTCAGAGACATTAATTTTCAAAAGCATCTATTTTTTTCTTCAGGGACATTTATTTTCAAAAGTATCTATTCTTATCTTCAGAGACAATTACTTTCAAAAGTATCTATTCTTTTCTTCAGAGACATTTACTTTCAAAAGTATCTATTCTTTTCTTCAGAGACATTCATTTTCAAAAGTATCTATTCTTTTCTTCAGAGACATTCATTTTCAAAAGTATCTATTCTTTTCTTCAGAGACATTCATTTTCAAAAGTATCTATTCTTTTCTTCAGAGACATTCATTTTCAAAAGTATCTATTCTTTTCTTCAGAGACATTAATTTTCAAAAGTATCTATTCTTTTCTTCAGAGACATTTATTTTAAAAAGTATCTATTCTTTTCTTCAGAGACATTCATTTTCAAAAGTATCTATTCTTTTCTTCAGAGACATTTATTTTCAAAAGTATCTATTCTTTTCTTCAGAGACATTAATTTTCAAAAGTATCTATTCTTTTCTTCAGAGACATTTATTTTAAAAGTGGCTATTCTTTCCCAAGTTTTAATCAGCTGCAAAACATATTCACAAATTGTTACTTTTTTAAATTTTTTAAGTTCTTCACATTTTCAAGCCTTGGCTGCTAAATCCACAAAGTAAAGCTGGAGTTAAAAAGTTGATCTAAGATACAGCTGCCGTATGTTGAGCACAAGGAATAAAAGGGGAGCTTAAGCGCCTGCGGTCACAGTAGCAGAGTCGGCATACCATAACCTGACTAAGACCAGGCAGTTCTACTTTCTAATCGGTATCACTGGTAACTAGTCTGTGTGCAAGATAGACTCGCTAACAGAAGCTGGGATCGCCTTGTTCCCTGTAATGGTGACTCTTACTGATATAGAAGACATAGTAATGCAGTAGCTGAGTCAAAGGGCACCATGTCCGTACAATCCAACCTCATCACACTCAATGAGTCAAAGGGCCCCATGTCCGCACAATCCAACCTCATCACATTCAGTGAGTCAAAGGGCCCCATGTCCGCCCTACCCGACCCCACAACACTCAATGAGTCAAAGGGCCCCATGCCGGCCCGACCCGACCCGACCGCACCACACTCAATGAGTCAAAGGGCACCATGCCCGCCCGACCCGACCCGACCCGACCCGACCCGACCTCACCACACTCAATGAGTCAAAGGGCCCCATGCCCGACCAATCCAACCTCACCACATTCAAAGAGTCAAAGAGCCCCATGCCCGCCCGACCCGACCCGACCTCACCACACTCAATGAGTCAAAGGTCCCTATGCCCGCCCGACCCGACCTCACCACACTCAATTAGCCAAAGGACCCCTTACCCGCATCAGCTCGTGGCAGTACGTCCACAACTACACCACCCACAAGAAAACAACTGCCAATGTAAACAGTGAAAGAAACTTACCAATGACGTCAGTGGGTTTGGGCCGTACCCGAAGCATCATTTTCATCTGGTGCTCCTTACACGCCCCCTCGTACTGGTTGTTGATGTTAAACTTGCGTCCACCAGAGGTAGCTATTCGAATACACACAAAAAAAAAAGAAAAAAAGTAAATGTCCCGTCACGCCAAGTGGCGTATAATAAATATGGTGTTAGTGATCATACATTTTACAGACCTTCAGCACATGATTTGTGGTAATGTGGTCGGTATTACGCCCGTGCCGTTTTACTTTCCCAGAAAAAACCCGTACCCATTTAAGGCTGGGTGAACCCCGAAGCCGTCGATTGGATCGAACCCTACCTCTTGTCCTTTGTAGTCCAGTTCACTAACTAATGAAAAAGTATAATTTAAGTAAAATTCAAATAAAATTTTTACAGGAAACGACATTGCAGATATAGACAATACTTCGGGCTAACGAAAGATAGATAGACTAACCAATGAGTTATCGCGGCTCCCATTTGAATACACGAATAAAAAGTAAAGTACCCCCCGTCACGCCAAGTGGCGTATAGGGAAATATGGTGTTAGTGACCCTATATTTTACAGACCTTCAGCACATGATTTTTGGGGTAATGTGGTCGGTATTACGCCCGTGCTGCTTTACTTTCCCAGAAAAAATCCGGTACCCATTTAAGGCTGGGTGAACCCGGAGCCGTCGGTTGGGATCGAACCCTACCCCTTGTCCGTAGTAGTCCAGTTCACTAACCACTGAGCTATCGCGGCTCCCACTAATTTTTAGGGAATTAGTAAAACCCAGGTGTCCTCGCCAGGGAACGAACCCCGGCTGTTGCCGTGGTAAGCCAACCGCCTATCGATTGCGCTAACCGGACACCCCTGAATACACGAATGAACATTTATATTTATAATTTAAAAGCGCAGCCCCCCCCCCCCCTTTTCCCTTAAATAGCAGAGATCTTATTATTTTGTCTTCTGACTTAATGTTTCTATGATTTCTTTATTGATAACTTAGTTGTTTGTCTTGGACAATGAGCTATCATATGAAGTGATTACTGTTACTATACTTTACATTATGATTAGCATATTCAACGTGATTGATAACTCACAATGTTTGGAACAAGATCAATATTGGTCTTTATTATGTCTACAAGTCTGGACATGACAAATCACACAACAATTGAATAGTATCTCTGCTGTACTAAATTAGAATTGTGTGGGTCCGCTTCGTCAATCGACGGTGTATATGCGACCACGCAGTGGACGTGTCATATCTAACATCTCTGAATGTTCTTGTGTTCTATTATATCTATAGTCCGTTTCATAAGTCGTACCCAACTTTTAAAATCGATATCTTTTAAACCGCTTTTTATAGGCTTTTCAAAATTTGCATGTAAAGTTATAATGATTAGAACCCAACAGGGAATTAATTTCATAAAAAAACATTTGGTTATTATTGTTGCTTATTTGATTTATATAAATTTATAACGACCCATTGATGTAGTCAAAACTTAATGTTTACAGTATTTAAGTTAAAAATAGCGATTAAAAATCCATACACGGTAAAATTGACGATTTTGCACGCTTTCAACGTAGGTTTTCTGACACAATTAGACACTTGTAGAAAACACGAGGCATTGTGTGTCCCATTTCTGTTCATTCAGCGGCGAAGCCGTCCTCGAAATGAGCAGACAATAAATCTCCTGGTGTTTTGTCTTATCCAATTATTTCCCCATTACGGCTACGCCTTTACCTAGTGAAAATTAATCATAGACCAGATACTACGGTAATTTCTATTCTTTAGGGATTCACAATTTACAATTGTGACAAACATCAAAGAAATTCGCCGCTTTAAGAAAACTGCAGCTGCAAGATATTTGTTAAATATACATTTAAAGGGTCTTTTGCATTCTAATAACATTTGGAAAATTTCAACAGTCTTTAACAAATGGTTACTGAGTAATAACGTTTTGAAGTTGGGCACATGATTTGAAACGAGCTATAGCTTGTCACTTTCTTGCACAACTCAATTATCAATATTCTAGAAGAATTCTGTACACAATGCTTTTTTGGTTACACTCCATGGTTCTGACTCTATTACTATTCTACTGGTGCTACAATATGCTGATAACTTCTCCTTCCTAATTGCCTAACTATCTATACTCCTCTGCCTTCAGGCAGGTTCCTAAATCAGTCTTAACTTTACACCTTCCTGGTATCTACTACATGCTTCGAATAAGTAACTGAAAGCTCCTAGAAAGTCTCTGCTTGACGTATTTGTTGCCAGACTCTTCCTGTTTCTTGGGCATTCTGGGGTGGTTAGTCCTGGAGTCTCCGCCTTACACTCCTAGGACTAATGTCTCACTTACTGGTTGCTGGTCAATCGCCTATCATTTAATGAGCAGTCTTGACAAACTTCCGTCAATCACTTACTACTTACTGTCACTTACTATCACTTACTATCACTTACTATCAGTTACTATCAGTTACTATCACTTACTATCACTTACTATCACTTACTATCAGTTACTATCACTTACTATCACTTACTATCACTTACTACTTACTATCACTTACTATCAGTTACTATCACTTACTACTTACTATCACTTACTATCACTTACTATCACTTACTACTTACTATCACTTACTATCACTTACTATCACTTACTATCACTTACTACTTACTATCACTTACTATCACTTACTATCACTTACTATCACTTACTACTTACTATCACTTACTATCACTTACTATCACTTACTATCACTTACTATCACTTACTACTTACTATCACTTACTATCACTTACTATCACTTACTATCACTTACTATCACTTACTATCACTTACTATCACTTACTACTTACTATCACTTACTATCACTTACTATCACTTACTATCACTTACTATCACTTACTATCACTTACTACTTACTATCACTTACTATCACTTACTATCACTTACTACTTACTATCACTCACTATCACTTACTATCACTTACTACTTACTATCACTTACTATCACTTACTATCACTTACTACTTACTATCACTTACTATCACTTACTATCACTTACTATCACTTACTACTTACTATCACTTACTATCACTTACTATCACTTACTATCACTTACTACTTACTATCACTTACTATCACTTACTATCACTTACTACTTACTATCACTTACTATCACTTACTATCACTTACTACTTACTATCACTTACTATCACTTACTATCACTTACTATCACTTACTACTTACTATCACTTACTATCACTTACTATCACTTACTATCACTTACTATCACTTACTATCACTTACTACTTACTATCACTTACTATCACTTACTATCACTTACTACTTACTATCAGTTACTATCACTTACTATCACTTACTATCACTTACTATCACTTACTATCACTTACTACTTACTATCACTTACTACCTACTATCACTTACTACTTACTATCACTTACTACTTACTATCACTTACTATCACTTACTACTTACTATCACTTACTATCACTTACTATCACTTACTATCACTTACTATCACTTACTATCACTTACTATCACTTACTACTTACTATCAATTACTATCACTTACTATCACTTACTACTTACTATCACTTACTATCACTTACTATCACTTACTATCACTTACTACTTACTATCACTTACTATCACTTACTATCACTTACTATCACTTACTATCACTTACTATCAGTTACTATCACTTACTATCACTTACTATCACTTACTATCACTTACTACTTACTATCACTTACTATCACTTACTATCACTTACTACTTACTATCACTTACTATCACTTACTATCACTTACTATCAGTTACTATCAGTTACTATCAGTTACTATCACTTACTATCAGTTACTATCACTTACTATCAGTTACTATCACTTACTATCAGTTACTATCACTTACTATCAGTTACTATCAGTTACTATCACTTACTATCAGTTACTATCACTTACTATCAGTTACTATCACTTACTATCACTTGGTTATTGGTTATTGGTTATGGAAGGCCTCGGTACCACCGCAAACGAATTAAAATCCATAATTGCTCAACCGCCCGTGCCAGTGGAATCATTCGAATTACCAACTCATCTGCCAAACAAAGAAAGGTAACTGTAGTCCCCATCGTAGCAGTCTCAGCACACGGCAAAAGACATAAGGCGAAACCGCGCAGAAAGTGAACACAGCCAACTGTTCCCTGTCATACGATATCATCATTCCTCGTAAACAAGCGGGATATCGAAGCAGGATCAAAACGGATGAGACACTCAGCTCACGGTGTGCACAGAGCACTTAACTCAGTAGCTCCTGCAACAAGCCGGTCTTGGAATATGAGGAAACTGCAAGAAGGAACACTTTTCAGACATAGCCTTCAATGGTTCCTGCCGCCTATCCACCATATACTATGGAAGTTCACGTCCTCCCGAAAATGATGATCGTCTTAGCACTTGATGATGTGAGGCCATCATTGATGACTCCAATTCCAAACATATAGACACACAGTGGTGGTAAGTTATCATTTCTAATCCAACAGAAGCCACATGACCTGTAGTTAGTAAAACCACAGAGAGAATATGATTTTGTGACCTTCACTGATTCACTCTTAGATGTGAATGTGTAGTTTACACAAGAGGAGAAGTTTTCAACTACAGTGATCCCATTTAAGGCAATTCTGGGATAGCAAGGCAAGTCTCCTTTATAGCAGCTGAACATGATGTTCTCTGCTCCCTTCTTGTAGCTGCCGCCACACGATTCTGATGTCTCATTAACTTGGACATCATTCAAGAACAATGTCAGATTAACATTCCATAGATATGGCTCTGCTGATGAAATGCTTACTATCACTTACCATCACTTACCATCAGTTACTATCAGTTACTATCAGTTACTATCACTTACCATCACTTACCATCAGTTACTATCAGTTACTATCAGTTACTATCACTTACTATCACTTACTATCAGTTACTATCAGTTACTATCAGTTACTATCACTTACTATCACTTACTATCACTTACTATCACTTACTATCACTTACTATCAGTTACTATCAGTTACTATCACTTACTATCACTTACTATCAGTTACTATCACTTACTATCACTTACTATCAGTTACTATCACTTACTATCACTTACTATCATTTACTATCAGTTACTATCAGTTACTATCACTTACTATCACTTACTATCACTTACCATCACTTACTATCAGTTACTATCACTTACTATCAGTTACTATCACTTACTATCACTTACTATCACTTACTATCAGTTACTATCAGTTACTATCACTTACTATCACTTACTATCACTTACTATCACTTACTATCACTTACTATCAGTTACTATCACTTACTATCACTTACTATCAGTTACTATCACTTACTATCACTTACTATCAGTTACTACTTAAAACAAAGTTATCCTTGATCATTCCTTACTAGCGAATCAATTCAGAGGAAGAAGTATGTTTACAGCACTCGGAAAAATTGACAAATAATCAACAACAGAAAAAATATGGACCAAAGCAGGATCGAACCCGTACTCAAACTAACTAAAAGTTAGCTGAGTGGCTGTGTTCCCTTGCGTTTGGCTTTTCGTGGCAAGGCGCTGTGCCACTGAGTACGGGTTCGATCCTGCTTTGGTCCATATTTTTTCTGTTGCTGATTATTTGTCAATTTTTCACGTTAATAATATATCTTCATTTGTTTTGTGTTTCTCCCTGTTGAAGACCTTACACAGTCGATACGTTGGTTTGCTGTTTAGTTTTGTCTTACGAAGTTGTATACAAATGTTTCAGCATCTTTTTTTTTTTTTTATTTTTTTTTTTAGAGCGGGTGGCCGAATCGATAATTTGTCGGGCTCAAAACCAGGAGAATGTAGGTTCAAATCCCGGTAGGGTCAAAAGTTTGTTTCTTTCGGGGGAGGGGGGGGGTGAAATAGCAACTCAGACACTTCGTGGCGACTGCGCCGGACAAACGGCCTTTACTCTCCTGTTTTATACGCGAATAAATACTCCCCCCCCCCCCCCCCGCAGACCCCAGTAATGAAATAAATGCCGTAAAGACTTTTAATTTGTATTTTAAGTGATTCCCAAAGTGGGTGTCGCGCCGAGGGTATTGTTGTTACCTACTCACTGGTTAGAAATCATACAATGGCAACATCCACAAAGGCTAATAAAAAAAATAATTAAAAAAGTACCCCCGTCACGCCAAGTGGCGTATAGGGAATTTGGTGTTAGTGACCGTAAATTTTACAGACCTTCAGCACATGATTTTTGGGGTATTGTGGTCGGTATTACGCCCATGCCGCTTTACTTTCCCTGAAAAAAAACGTTACCCATTTAACTGAGCTATCGCTGCTTCCACAAAGGCTAATATTTTCTATTATATAAACTATTTTCTATTATATAAACTATTTTCTATCATATAAACTATTTTCTATCATATAAACTATTTTCTATTATATAAACTATTTTCTTTTATATAAACTATTTTCTGTCATATAAACTATTTTCTATTATATAAACTATTTTCTATTATATAAACTATTTTCTTTTATATAAACTATTTTCTTTTATATAAACTATTTTCTATTATATAAACTATTTTCTTTTATATAAACGTTTTTCTTTTATATAAACTATTTCTGTCATATAAACTATTTTCTATTATATAAACTATTTTCTATTACATAAACTATTTTCTATTATATAAACTAATTTCTATTATATAAACTATTTTCTATTATATAAACTATTTTCTATTATATAAACGCTTTTCTTTTATATAAACTATTTCTGTCATATAAACTATTTTCTATTACATAAACTATTTTCTATTACATAAACTATTTTCTATTATATAAACTAATTTCTATTATATAAACTATGTTATATTATATAAACTATTTTCTAATATATAAACTATTTTCTATTATATAAACTATTTTCTATTATAAAAACTATTTTCTATTATAGAAACTATTTTCTATTATATATTATATAAACTATTATGTATTATATCAACTAGTGCTAATTCTGTCGTCATTTATCGACTTTTATATCCTAGCAGGGAACTCGGTAAATAAACATTAATGAGCACAAAGTGAACACTTTTTGCCACACTCAGAGTAGTTCTCCCTGTTTGTTCACAGCTGTTCTTTTCATCTCAAAGTAGCATCTAAGTTCTATTCTTGAACATTTGCAGTATTTATGGACGAAGATGCAGTGACCCTGATACACTCCTCTTAATAATAAATTTGATATTTTATGGAAGTGGTTTACATTTGAGACACCAGACATGAAACGCCATATTTTTTTTTTAGGTGAAGCAAACATGTGTGTATGAGTGATGTTTTATGTAGTAAATGCTCGCAATAAAAACATCAAAGATGTGTAACTCTGAGTTTCAGGGGATGCTATACTTAATTTTTTGCCACAAAAGATTTACATTTTCAGATTCGATCTTGAATGTTATCCTTCCCGCGCTGCGTGACGTAACATATGGCTCGTTGTTTTTTTGCCATCCATTTATGTAAATTCCTGGCGAGCTCTTCGATCTAATATAATGAGTCGATGCCTGTCAACTTTGCTTCTCTTATAAGTGTTCTTTTTAGTGTCTCTCTGTGTTCCGTCTTTTTCTATGTGTGTATATCTTGATGTTTCCCGTAGAAGAACCTGTTTTGGAATTCTCTTGTTGTCTCTTCTCAATACATGCCCGATTTATGTCGATCTTATCTTCCTAATGGCATATAGAGTTGGTTGCATGGCCAATTTTCTTATCTCGATATTAGTCAAGAATTCATTTATTATTCATCCCTTTTGATCGTGTTTTGATATTCCAATTGCTTACGATGAATGATGATATCGTATGAGAGGGAACAGATGGCTGTGTTCACTTTCTGTGCGGGTTCGCCTTATAACTTTTGGCGTGTGCTGAGACTGCTATGATGGGGAATACAGCTACCTTTCTTTGTTTGGAAGATGAGATATTAATTCGGATGATTCCACCGGCAAAGGCGGTTGAGCAATTATGGATTTTAATTCGTTTGCAGTGATACTGGGGCTTTCCATAACCATTCTTCTTAGGCATTTATCTTCAAAAGTGTTTTACTTTTCTCTCAATCTCCTTTGTCGTTTTTCAGCTTTCACGTGTGTAGGTTAGGGTTGATAATACGTTTGAGTTGAATATTGTAAGTGTAGTTTTCTTGCTTAGTATTTTTGTTATTTTAAGATTAAACGTATATTTTATCTTCCTGGAAAGACACAAATGAACTAAAGTAACATCGACGAATGTGTGACGAACGTAGAATATGTGTAGTACGTTCTACACGCAAATCAACGTTTCAGACTGTGTCAGAATATTCAGGAAGTGACAGCGAATACATCTGTATAGTAGATACTGAGTAGGCGAAATGATAGATTGTATTTTTTGTAGTTTTTGGTTGTTTTTTTTTTGTTTCTTTGATGTATTAAATCACTATTAATTAATGGATGCTTGCTCAGAATAAAAGTATAAAATGGCAGGACAAAATTACTAACATAGAATGATGGAAAAGTACCAGTTATATAATCATCATCATTATCAAGTACTGGGCATGCTGGCGTAGGTGATAATGTCTCTCCACAACTTTCGATCACGGCAGTTATTTATCATTTCTGTTGTTGACCTTCCGCTAAGATATTCTCTTAAGCTGTCTGGTATCTTTTCTCTCTGCTTCCCTCTATCTCTTCGTCCCTCAATTTTCCCAGTTGTTACAATATATTCCATCTGTTCTCTTCTCATTACATGGCCAAAAAATTATGATTGTCTCTTCCTAATATTGGAAATTAGCTCTCTTTTTGCTTTGGCCTCTTTCAGAACGTTTTCATTACTCTTCTTAGCTGCCCATGGCATTCTCAACATTCTTCTGTAAAACCACATTTCTACAGACTCCAGTGATTTTCTTGTCTGTTACCAGTCAAATACCAGTGGATAAAGAGATGCAACGAAGACGATGGCGCTGGATAGAATGCACACTGGGTAAGCCAAGTGAGAGTATTACAAGAAGGCATTTTTTAGAATCCCCAGGGGAAGAGACAAAGAGGCAGACCTAAATATTCTTGGAGAAGACAGATGAAAGCAGAGATGAAGATGATGGGGAAGACATGGAACTATTCACTAGAGTAGGCGGGAATATATGGGCACAGCCATTGTTGTGTGTGCAACATCATCATAATGGCTCATGGTATATCCCTATACCGGCTCTGCGCTAATGTTGACAATGCAGGAACATCTTACGCTTTGTTGTTTTATGGGCGACGGGGATAATCCGACGACTAACTGTGCTTCATGTGTTCGGATTTGGCGTAAAAAACGATGTCCTAACATCATCAAGCACTATACATTAAAAAATATATATGACGATCATCATTTTCAGGAGGACGTGAACTTTCGGTCAATATGGTGGATAGGCGGCAGGAACCATTGAAACAATGTCTGAAAAGTGTACCTTATTGCAGTTTCCTCATATTCCAAGTCCGGCTTGTTGCAGGAGCTACTGAGTTAAGTGCTCTGTGCACACCGTGAGCTGTGTGTTTCATCCGTTTTGGTCGTGTTTCGATATTCGATTGTTTACGATGAATGATGATATCGTATGACAGGGAACAGTTGGCTGTGTTCACTTTCTGCGCGGTTTCGCCTTATGTCTTTTGGCGTGTGCTGAGGCTGCTATGATGGGGTCTACAGCTACCTTTCTTTGTTTGGGAGATGAGTTAGCAATTTGGAAGATTTCACTGGCACGGGCGGTTGAGCAATTATTGATTTTAATTCGTTTGTAGTGATACCGGGGCCTTCCATAACAAAAACAGTAACATGGAACGATCTTAAAATAATGACAAGAAACAGAACGGCTTTGAATACGAGCGTATGTTTGCTGAAATCATATGCTCCACATGGAGCTGAAAGGTAGAAGAAGAAGAAGAAGAAGAAGAAGAAGAAGAAGAAGAAGAACAACAACAACAACAACAAGAAGAAGAAGAAGAAGAAGAAGAAGAAGAAGAAGAAGAAGAACAAGAAGAAGAACAAGAAGAAGAACAAGAAGAAGAACAAGAAGAAGAACAAGAAGAAGAACAAGAAGAAGAACAAGAAGAAGAACAAGAAGAAGAACAAGAACAAGAACAAGAACAAGAAGAAGAACAAGAAGAAGAACAAGAACAAGAAGAAGAACAAGAAGAAGAAGAAGAACAAGAAGAAGAAGAACAAGAACAAGAAGAAGAAGAACAAGAACAAGAAGAAGAACAAGAAGAAGAAGAAGAACAAGAAGAAGAAGAACAAGAACAAGAAGAAGAAGAACAAGAAGAAGAAGAAGAACAAGAAGAAGAACAAGAACAAGAAGAAGAAGAAGAAGAACAAGAACAAGAAGAAGAAGAACAAGAAGAAGAACAAGAACAAGAAGAAGAACAAGAACAAGAAGAAGAAGAACAAGAAGAAGAACAAGAACAAGAAGAAGAACAAGAACAAGAAGAAGAAGAACAAGAAGAAGAACAAGAACAAGAAGAAGAACAAGAACAAGAAGAAGAAGAACAAGAAGAAGAACAAGAAGAAGAAGAAGAAGAAGAAGAACAAGAAGAAGAACAAGAAGAAGAACAAGAAGAAGAACAAGAAGAAGAAGAAGAACAAGAAGAAGAACAAGAACAGGAAGAAGAAGAAGAAGAAGAAGAACAAGAACAAGAAGAAGAACAAGAAGAAGAAGAAATCACTTCTATATCTTTATTCTTTATGAACTTCATTACCGTACCTAAAGAAGTAACTTGTCCAAGAATAAATAAAAGATTGAGAGCTTACCAGACTTGTACGATCGTGACTGTCATGAGGCTACCGCTGGTATATGATCAGCAGGGAAAGTAAGGGATATCCTAAGAATTTTAGCTTAATACTAACGTAATAGTAAGAGAACGGTAATGAAATAATAATGGAATACTTACAAATAAAATAGTAGTGGAATACTACTTATAAATAAAATAGTAATGGAATACTTACTAATAAAATAGTAATGGAATACTTACAAATAAAATAGTAATGGAATACTTACAAATAAAATAGTAATGGAATACTTACAAATAAAGTAGTAACGGAATACTTACAAATAAAATAGTAATAGAATACTTACAAATAAAATAGTAATGGAATACTGACAAATAAAATATTAATGGAATACTTACAAATAAAATATTAATGGAATACTTACAAATAAATTAATAATGGAATACTTACAAATAAAATAGTAATCCTTATGCATCTGAAAGTCTGGTATTCCTGGAATTGGTTGAAATTCGAAAATGAGAAGCGTGAAGAATTTCGGAAATTCCGGGTTGGAGCAGTTGAGAATAACTATCTTGTTGCTGGTATCGTTGATGACACACACTTCGTAGTTATGTTTGTCCACCTGCAAGCGGTAGAAAATTGACTTTAATTATAGTTCAGGAAATAGGAAATTATAAATCATGTATCTAAAATTGTTGCATTAAAAATTACGTTGAGTTCAATGTAAAACTTAGCAAGATAATAACCGAATAGCAAAGCAAGCCCTCGTGTGGGAAACAAAAGGTAAGAGGAAAAGAGGAAGACCCAGACAGACACTGAGAAAAACATTGACGAGAGAGGCAAGAGCAGCAGGATACGGCTCCCTCAATGAGATAGAGCTGCTTGCACAGAACAGAGAGAAATGGCGAGATTTGATAAAATATCTTTAAAAGAATTGAAAACTGCTAGAATAAAAATTTAGATAAGAGAAGGAGTATCTTGGTCTACGCCCTATGGGCCGGCTACGGCTCGAAAGGTCAATAGATAGATAGGATGTAAACCTTAAAATGCCGATACGAATTCGAACACAGGATATATTGCCGAATTCCGGTCAATATGGCGGATAGGCGGCAGAAACCGCTGAGGCACTGTCTGAAAAGTGTTCCTCGTTGCAGTTTCCTCATATCTCAAGTTCAACTTGCTGCCGGAGATGCTGAGTTTAGTGACCTGTGCACACAGTGAGCTGTGTATTTCATCCGGATAGTGTTCCTATATTCATATTACTTACGATGAATGATGATATCGTATGGCGAAGGCCCGTTCAGCTGCGTTCACTTTCACTGCTGATACGCCGTATGCCTTTTGGCGTGTGCTTTATTTACTATGACGTGGATTGCATCTGTCTTTCTTTGTTTGGGCATTTGAAGAGATGTTAATTCGGATGATTCCACTGGCACGGCAGTTGAGCAATTATGGATTTCAGTTGTTTGCAGTGATACCGAGGCTTTATAATAAATGACTCATCATCATCGAGTGCCGTCTCCGCAAAGAAGGTTGGCTACCATATAGCGCCATTCTGCTCTATATCTTGCTTTGATGGTGCAAGTTGTCATAGGCATTTGTCCATCTTTTGATGTTACTCGTCCATGTTAGTCTTGGTCTGCCTCTGCCTCTTTTACCTTGTATTTTTCCCCTCCAGGATTACTTTTAGTAGGTTGTTGTGTCTTTTAACATGGCCCAAAAATCAATAATATACTCACCATATAGATTAAATAGTACTCACCATATAGATTAAATAGTACTCACCATATAAATTAAATAGTACTCACCATATATATTAAATAGTACTCACCATATATATTAAATAGTACCCACCATATAAATTAAATAGTACTCACCATATAGATTAAATAGTACTCACCATATAGATTAAATAGTACTCACCATATAAATTAAATAGTACTCACCATATAGATTAAATAGTACTCACCATATAAATTAAATAGTACTCACCATATAGATTAAATAGTACTCACCATATAAATTAAATAGTACTCACCATATAGATTAAATAGTACTCACCATATAAATTAAATAGTACTCACCATATAGATTAAATAGTACTCACCATATAAATTAAATAGTACTCACCATATAGATTAAATAGTACTCACCATATAAATTAAATAGTACTCCCATTGGTTCATTGGGACCGTACTGTCCGTGTAATGTGGACAGACAATGTTAAGTCTGTCTCCCAGGTTAACCTCTATCATATGGTCGTTATTACTGCTGTGGAACCTGTAGACAGACACAAATTACCGAATTTTATTCCTCTGGAGTAAGATTCTTTTTTCTTTTTCTTTATTTCATGCACTACGAACACACACAGACACACACACACAGACACACACACAGACACACACACAGCACAGACACACACACAGACACACACACACAAAGCATCGGCGTTGGAGAAGCGTAAAATCATCGACTAGGAGCCAGCTATTTAAGAATAAACATATTGGGCAGTTGAGAGGCACTCTTCTTTCTTCTCTTTTCCTTTCCCATCTGACTTTTAGAGCGTCAAGGGGTAGATATAATTTGCTGTTTTTTTTTTCCTTCTTTTCTGTTGGTTGGTCTTTACATCAGAAAGAAAAAATCAACATTTTTTCGGGCACATCATGAGAAGAGGAAAGTTGGGAGTACTTGGTTACAACTGGCAAAATAGAAGGAAAGAAAGATCGCGGACAACAAAAGAGAGAAAATACTGGATAGCTTGGTGTCATGGCATGGAAAACAGTCAACAAAAGATCTGATACGATGCACTGTAGATAGAATATTGTGGAAGGATATGATCGCCTACGCCAATCGGTATGGCACATGATGATGATGATCGGAATTTATTGCTGTTATTTTTCCTAGTGTTTCTAAAATCCCGTCAAATTCATCTTCTTTGTTATCAACCCTTGAGTCTGGTGTTCTCATAGCGTTTAAAGAAGATTCGCTGTGGCTGTGTTGTGTTTTGGTCTCTCTCTCTATCTTTCTCTCTATCCTGTCACGTGGCCAAACAATGTCATCTCCTAGGGCCAGACAAAGGATTTAATTCTCAGAGGACCAGGGCAGGATAGAGCCACGAAAAACCGTGGATTTGATTTTTGAAAAATTCTCATCACCCTGAAGAGTTTCAAAAGAGCGGTAGGCTGCCCGAAGTAGGAGCGAACCCGTAACCCTCGACACCCTGTAACGAGAGATCTGCATTTCAGCACACTGCCAGCTAAATCGACCTCCCATATATCCAACCCCAACATTCAAATAGCCTATTCCCCCCCCCCCCCCTCAAATAAAAATGTCCATTCTCATTGCGCATGTCCAAATGCCTTCTTGCCCAGACCTTCTCATCACTTCCGCCTTTCTCACTTGTCTACTGACCGACAGTAAATCTAGAATCTTTCCCTTTATCCGTGATAATGGCGGCATATAAGCGTATCCCAGCTAATGGCGCGAACGAACCGTCTGGCTGACACGTTGAAAACCGTTTGCTCCTTGTTCTTTTCCACTTTGAGACCACATTTGCATTTTTAGAATACAATTTTTTTTTTATTTAAAATTTCAAACTAGCCAGTTTTTTAAGATATTTCTTTTATCATGAAAGGCGATTTATCAAATAAACGTGCCATATTCTTGAATTCTTTTATTTGCTTCTATTTCTGTTGATATTGCTTATCATTAACAAAAATAGACCGAGGTATTTTCTTATAATTGTTATAATTTGCTATATATTTTTGGGCTCATGTCTCATGGGTTAGCAGACGAGCGCCAATCGAGGGACGAAGTAGTCATTTTGTTTTTTTTTTAGCATTTTCAGTCGAGTTATTTTTAAAAAATATATATATTTTAACTCTTACAGTACGGAAGGTTTTAACGGTTTAGCGGTCGAGATTTCAGAGACACAGATTTTCTTGTTTATAAATATTAATCTAGATTTTTATATTTATCTAACATTTAACATATTATATATGAGATTTTTTAAAGATAATTAAACAAGGAATTAGATTTCACCAATGCCATGATGATACAAGACATGTAAAAAGAATATGGTTTGATGACAGTTTACACTAATCAAATTGAGAGTGACGCACTGTGCGGCTAAACGTACATGACCGATATTGGCATGGCGCATGGTGCGTTGAAACGTACGGAAAGAGTTAAATGTTAATGTAGAAACAAAGCTCACATTTCTTAATAAAGGATTTACATTTCAGTTTTTGTTATATTTCTGCTTTTTCTTCTTGTTATATTTCTGCTTCTTCTTATATTCTGTTTCTTCTTCTTGATATATTTCTGCTTCTTCTTCTTGATATATTTCTGCTTCTTCTACTTGATATATTCTGCTTCTTCTTGATATATTCTGCTTCTTCTTCTTGTTATATTTCTGCTTCTTCCTCTTGTTATACTTCTGCTTCTTCTTCTTGTTATATTTCTGCTTCTTCTTCTGGTTATATTTCTGCTTCTTCTTCTTATATTCTGCTTCCTCTTCTTGTTATATTTCTGCTTCTTCTTCTTGTTATATTATGCCTCCTCTTCTTGTTATATTTCTGCTTCTTCTTCTTGTTATATTTCTGCTTCCTCTTCTTGTTATATTTCTGCTTCTTCTTCTTGTTATATTTCTGCTTCTTCTTCTTGTTATATTTCTGCTTCCTCTTCTTGTATATTTCTGCTTCTTCTTCTTGTTATATTTCTGCTTCTTCTTCTTGTTATATTCTGCTTCCTCTTCTTGTTATATTTCTGCTTCTTCTTCTTGTTATATTTCTGCTTCTTCTTCTTGTTATATTTCTGCTTCTTCTTCTTGTTATATTTCTGCTTCTTTTTCTTGTTATATTTCTGCTTCTTCTTCTTGTTATATTTCTGCTTCTTCTTCTTGTTATATTTCTGCTTCTTTTTCTTGTTATATTTCTGCTTCTTCTTCTTGTTATATTTCTGCTTCTTTTTCTTGTTATATTTCTGCTTCTTTTTCTTGTTATATTTCTGCTTCTTCTTCTTGTTATATTTCTGCTTCTTCTTCTTGTTATATTTCTGCTTCTTCTTCTTGTTATATTTCTGCTTCTTCTTGTTGTTATATTTCTGCTTCTTCTTCTTGTTATATTTCTGCTTCTTCTTCTTCTTGTTATATTTCTGCTTCTTTTTCTTGTTATATTTCTGCTTCTCCTTCTGGTTATATTTCTGCTTCTTCTTGTTGTTATATTCTGCTTCTTCTTCTGGTTATATTTCTGCTTCTTCTTGTTGTTATATTTCTGCTTCTTCTTGTTGTTATATTTCTGCTTCTTCTTGTTGTTATATTTCTGCTTCTTTTTCTTGTTATATTTCTGCTTCTTCTTGTTGTTATATTTCTGCTTCTTCTTCTTGTTATATTTCTGCTTCTTCTTGTTGTTATATTTCTGCTTCTTCTTGTTGTTATATTTCTGCTTCTTCTTGTTGTTATATTTCTGCTTCTTCTTCTTGATATATTTCTGCTTCTTCTTCTTGTTATATTTCTGCTTCTTCTTCTGGTTATATTTCTGCTTCTTCTTCTTGTTATATTTCTGCTTCTTCTTCTGGTTATATTTCTGCTTCTTCTTCTTGATATATTTCTGCTTCTTCTTCTTGATATATTTCTGCTTCCACTTCTTGTTATATTTCTGCTTCTTCTTCTTGTTATATTTCTGCTTCTTCTTCTTGTTATATTTCTGCTTCTTCTAAGCGTTCATCCGTAGGCGTGGATGCGTTATGTCGCTAGTTTACGACACATCCGCGACATTTTGCGCTTAAAGTCCAGACACATCTGTCTTCAGCATAGGTAAAGGTCAAGGTAAAGTACGAGACTTGAACCAGCGTGCTTAGCACTCGAGTTTCCACCCATCTGTGCTCGGCCGGCTATCCAGAAATGTTCGGAGATTTCTGTATAGTGTCGCCTCAAGCATCGAAACTCAGTTGCGAGGCGACATTTTTCACCTTCCCAGGGTAATACCCTGGTACCCATTTCTGCCAATGGCTGGGTCGACCGTGGTGGTATTTTTTTTTCCAACCACGAATACAATTCACACTGCTCCCAGCGGGAATCGAACACGGGTTGTCCGAACGTCGGTGGTCCAGTCAGGTGGTTTTCCCAACTCGGCTACCGAGGCACCCAAGAATATGGAGATTCTCTGTAACAATTTTTGCCGTTCAGATCAGGAAGTGAACACATTAACCACTCAGCCACCGAGGCCTCTGTTACACAAAAGGGAAATCTGAAAACTCGAGATGAAACGTTTAAGATACCCCTGCCTTACCAAAAACAACACATCAACTATCCTTTTCGACATGAACAAAGAAGATAAACAAAATGTGTGTGCATTAAAATTAAAGAACTACTTTTAGCTTCAAAAGAAGACATTGTTTGGCTAATTGTAAATATAGTTAACCTGTTTCAACAATTTCCAAATAAAAAATATCGATATGTTTATATATTGATGAGGTTATTGCCCAGGAAAAAAGGGAAATAAAGAATTAAAAGTCGGGACAAGTAATACTATGGAGCCGCGATAGCTCAGTGGTTAGTGAACTGGACTACAAAGGACAAGAGGTAGGGTTCGATCCCAACCGACGGCTTCCGGGTTCACCCAGCCTTTAATGGGTACCGGATTTTTTTTCTGGGAAAATAAAGCGGCACGGGCGTAATACCGACCACATTACCCCAAAAATCATGCGCTGAAGGTCTGTAAAATTTATGGTCACTAACACCATATTCCCTATACGCCACTTGGTGTGACAGGGGCTCTTTACTTTTTTTTTTTTAACAAATAATACTTGAAATTCTAGAGACTAGATCCAGGTCATTGTCGAAGTAATTGTCGTCTCGATTAATAATTTACGTACTTTTAACGACATCAAAATGCCAAACCAACAATCATCATAAATGTTGTTGCCACTGCAAGGGTCTACAGGCCATCTCTGATGCCAATCTCTCGTTTTTAACGAAAATAAACCCTGGAGCGTGGTTTTTGAAGGGGGATGTTCGCAGTTTTGTTCCTTATGTCCTTCATGACTCGTTCTTCTGTTTATTATTCTTTAGTTCATCGTTGAGCGATTTTTTTTTCTTCAATTTTCGGTTAAAGGAAAGTTGAACTGATGAATTAACATGAGGGAGGAGAAGTTGTATTTTATCTTTTGGGTCATCAGGGAGGGCAGGTTGTTGTGTATAGGGGAGATTATGTAGGGGAGATATTATATATATATATATATATATATATATATATATATATATATATATATATATAAACAGGGTGTGGGATATGAATAGAGAAAAATAAACTAGTGGAGAGACAGATGGGTAGAGATTAAAAACATATGGTGGAAACGAAACGGAATGATAGAAGAAGATAAAAGAAAAGTGGATAAGGAGGAAGCGATAATGATGTGAATTATTTGAGGGATTTCGATAAAGAGGGTGAGAGTGGATGAAGAAAGTTACAACGAGAAAGAGAGAGAAGAGTGAATCTGTTTGAAAGAGTAAAGGTTCGAACGTTATATCTCCAAGAGAAAGTTGGAGAGAACGAAGATAAAGGACAACTTAATAACGGAGAGCGGAAACCAAGCTGATAAAGACAGGGTATGGGTGAAATAGGGAGCCGCGATAGCTCAGTGGTTAGTGAACTGGACTGAAAAGGACAAGAAGTAGGGTTCAATCCCAACCGACGGATCCGGTTTCACCCAGCTTTAAATGGGTCATCATCATCATCGAGTACTTTCTCCGCAACGAAGGTTGGCTACCATGGATCGCCATTCTACTCTGTTTCTTGCTTTGATGGTGCAGGCTGTCATACATTGACTTGTCCATCTCTTGATGTTACTCGTCCATGTTAGTCTTGGTCTGCCTCTGCCTCTTTTACCTTGTATTTTTCCTTTCAATATTACTTTTAGTAGGCTGTTGTGTCTATTAACATGCCCCAAAAATTTCATTTGTCTTGTCTTAATTGTATTTAGTAGTTCTTTTTTTAATTTTCAGTTGTTTTAAAACTTCATCGTTTGTTATCTTTTGTTTCCATCCAATTCCACCTATTCTTCTATAAATCCACATTTCAAAGGCTTCAATTTTATGTTCTGTTTTCTTGTCTAATGTCCATGTTTCTGCACCATACAGGAATATTGAGAAGATGTAACATTTTGCCATTCTTAGTTTTAGCCCTGTTGATATTTGTTTTGTTGTTAGTATATTTTTCATGGCATTAAAATTACTTTTTGCCATACCTATTCTTTTGTTTATTTCAATTTTGCATTTTCCATCATTGGTTATATAGGGTGTTTATAAAGTCTCACTACACTTGGTATCTAGGTCAATTTGAAAAAAATGTTTATGACGTCATCACAATATGTGCTCAATGGTAAGTTCACTTGTTGCGACAGTTTTCTTAATGACTTGTCTGGACTTTTAAGGATTCTGTCTTGGATATCTAAACATATTTCATCATTCACAGCAGGCCTACCAGATCGTGGAGCATCTTCCACATTTCCAGTAGCAATAAACTTATTCAACAAATTTCATTGACAGTGGGAGCACATATTGTGATGACGTCATAAACATTTTTTTTTCAAATTGACCTAGATACCAAGTGTAGTGAGACTTTATAAACACCCTGTAGTATGTCCCAGGTAGTTGTAGCCCTGGACTGTCTCCAGATGTATTCCCTTAACTGTGATATTTAATTGTAGGTCTTGAGAATTTTCTTTGTTTATGATCATAGTTTTAGTCTTTTTGATATTCATTTCTAGTCCATATTTTTTGCATGTTAAGTTATGCCTTAAATGGGTACCGGATTTTCTTATGGGAAAGTAATGCGGCACGGGCGTAATACCGACCACATTGCCCCAAAAATCATGTGCTGAAGGTCTGTAAAATGTATGGTCACTAACACCATATTCCCTATACGCCGCTTGGTGTGGCGGGTCACTAACACCATATTCCCTATACGCCACTTGGCGTGGCGGGTCACTAACACCATATTCCCTATACGCCACTTGGCGTGGCGGGTCACTAACACCATATTCCCTATACGCCACTTGGCGTGGCGGGTCACTAACACCATATTCCCTATACGCCACTTGGCGTGGCGGGTCACTAACACCATATTCCCTATACCCCACTTGGTGTGACGGGGGCTCTTTACTTTTACTTATGGTTGAAATCAGAATTCTGAAATCCCTTGAATTAGAAATCAAGCGTGGTGCGAGTTGGAAGGGGTAATTATGTAAACAAATAAATGTTGTGTTTAATCAGCAAGCTACTGGGCTTTATTAGTATGTGGGAGTGTTTTGTCGTCTGTGGAAACGAAAACTACCGAGTGCTGCAAGCTCGGTCCAACTAACTAGTCAACATTAACGAGCATGTCTGAATACAGAGGTAAGGAAAAAGAAAACTCTTAGTTTTCATGTTTGTTTGTTTGTTTTTTCCCCCAAGAGCAATAATTCAGAATTCTCCATCACGAGAGGGATGATAAATACCAGCGTCGACAACCGCGTCCAAATCTCGCGAATCTCTGAATCTCCTGTAAATATGAGGATGACGCCAAACCCAGTGAATTTGCATATCACACCCCTTGAATACTGTCTTAATGAGAGAGTGTTCATTAGAGGCAACAGTACGGACGAGTTGCGTCTGTTTTTTTCCCTCGTTCACAAGTTCGTGTTTTGGGAGTCTGGAGACTGTAGACACGAGAGGTTAAGCTATGGAAATTGGGGAAGAGATGGATTGGAGATGTATAAGCTTGTGGGGGGTGGGGGGGGATAGAGTGGGAATGGGAATGTAAAAGCAAATGTACAAGAATGGGAGTGCTAGAAAGAAAGAGTGGAATACAAATATGAAAGATGAAGTTAGAAGAAAAATGAATGAAGAAAAGTAGAAAGGATTTTATATTGAATCAGAGATAAATAAATACAGAGAGTGTAGTTAGAGAGAAATGTAATATCACAGAGATAAAGAAATACAAAGAGTATAGTTAGAGAGGAATGTACTATCACAGAGATAAAGAAATACAGAGAGTGTAGTTAGAGAAATGTAATATCACAGAGATAAAGAAATACAAAGAGTGTAGTTAGAGAGGAATGTACTATCACAAAGATTGAGAAATACAGAGAGTGTAGTTAGAGAGGGGAGCCGCGACAGCTCAGTGGTTAGAGAACTGGACTACAAAGGACAAGAGGTAGAGTTTGATCCCAACCGACGGCTTCCGGGTTCACCCAGCCTTTAATGGGTACCGGATTTTTTTCCTGGGAAAGTACAGCGGCACGGGCGTAATACCGACAACATTACCCCAAAAATCATGTGCCGAAGGTCTGTAAAATGTATGGTCACTAACACCATATTCCCTATACGCCACTTGGCGTGACGGGGTACTTAACTTTTTTTTTTTTTAGTTAGAGAGGAATGTACTATCACAGATATTGAGAAATACAGAGTGTAGTTAGAGAGGAATGTACTATCACAAAGACAGAGAAATACAGAAAATGTAGTTATAGAGTAATGTACTATCAACCCTTACGTATTAGTGTGATAGCTGGAAAACAACAAGAAATATAGAAACAATGTTGAAAGCATTCGAAAATAAATGTCTAAGGAAAATACTTGATATAGCGTGGAACGAATTCAAAACAAACGAGGAAATTAGAGAAATCGCCAATCAACCACTAATATCTTCAGTAATAAAGAAAAGACGATGGTCATATGTTGGACATGTGATGAGAAGAGATAATAACCGAATAGCAAAGCAAGCCCTCGTGTGGGAAACAACAGGTAAGAAGGAAAGAGGAAAACCCAGAGAGACATTGAGAAGGAAGAACATTGATCTGAGAGGCAAGACCAGGAGGAATCGGCTCCCTCAATGAGATAGAGCTGCTTGCACAGAACAGAGACAAATGGCGAGATTTGATAAAAGATCTTTACAAGGATTGAAAACTGGTAGAATAAAAATTTAGATAAGAGAAGGAATATATGGATCTATACCTTATGGGCCGGCTACAGCTCGAAAGGTGAATAGATAGATAGATAGATAGATAGAGAGAGAGAGAGAGAGAGAGAGAGAGAGAGAGATGCGATTAGCAGAGCTTGTAAATGTAGAACAGCTGGGCGTGGGCTCGATATCTGGTAGGATAAAAATAATTGTTTGTGGGGATTGGGAAGGGAGGGGTTTGGAGGGAGGGGGGATGTAATAAAAATCTCTGGCTCACATAGTGCATATCGACTGCACTGGGTACGCGATCTTTATTCCCCAGTCTCATAGTCTTTCTTTAGTAGATTCAAGAAAGAGCATAAATATCACACTCATACCCCTGCCCCCACACTTTTTTTTTCTTTTGGCAGTCGAGACGCCTGACACATTCTATTTTAGAAGTGCCATCAATATCATCAACATCATGTGCCCACTATTGTAATGCGGATAAGCAATTATTTCAAAACACTATCTCACGCATTTAGTATTTCAGTATTCACTTAGTATTTCAGTATTCACTTAGTTATTTACGTTTCCACTTTGTATTTTAGTATTCACTTAGTATTTTAGTATTCACTTAGTATTTCAGTATTCACTTAGTATTTAAGTTTTCACTTAGTATTGTAGTATTCACTCAGTATTTCAGTATTCTCTTGGTATTTCAGTATTTACTTAGCATTTTCATGACTCGCAGCATCGTATTCTTGATATCACCTGGAAGGACAAAGTGACAAACATGGAGGTCCTCACTCGCACAGGCCTCCCGAACATCTGCACGCTGCTCAAACAAGATAGGTTACACTGGCTTGGCCACTTACACCGTATGAAAGATGGCCGCGTAAAAAAAAAGAGATACATTATGGACAACTAGCAGATGGCCAAATAACTAGGGGGCGCCAAAAACTTCGAGTTATAGACGTGTGCAAACATGACATGAAGACTGTGAACATAAACTCTGCAGCCTGGGAAGAAATAGCTGCAGACCGCAATCTTTGGAAACACACACTAATGCTCAAACCAGAAGTAGACAGATTCATAGAAAAAGAGAAAAACACGGCCGTAAAAAAAGGAAAAATAACATTTTCTAGGGGCGCTGACAAATCCACAGTCAACTATGATTGGCTGAGGCTACTTCTACTACTGTCCATCTTCTTCTTCTACCTTTCAGCTCCCTGTGGAGCATAGGTCTTCAACAAACACTTTCCAAGTCGTTCTGTTTGTTGCCATTCTTTTAAGATCATTCCATGTCTTCCCCATCATCTTCATCTCTGCTTCTATCTGTCTTCTCCAAGAATTCTTTGGTCTTCCTCTTTGTCTTTTCCCATGGGGATTTCCAAAAAAAGGGCTTGTTGTGTAATAATCTCAGTTGACTTCCGTAGTGTGTGTCCTATCCAGCGCCATCGTCTTCGCTGTATCTCTTTATCCACTGGTATTTGACTGGTACATTTCCATAATTCTATGTTAGTGATTTTGTCCTGCCATTTCCATCCTTTTATTCTGCGTAAGCATCCATTAATGAAAGTCTGTATCTTCATGATTGTCAATTTTGTTGTTTTCCATGTTTCACAGCCATAATAGGACTAACTTAACATTGCAGTTGAAAATTTTATTTTTGTATTTAACCTAATTCCTTTGGATTTCCATATGTTTCCCAGTGCAACAAAAACTCCTCTTGCTTTTGATATCCTTATTTTGGTATCATTTTCTGTTCCTCCCTCTTTATCTACACTGTTCATAGCATAACCAAAATATTGCGCTTTTGAAAATATTCCTTTGTTTTCAGAAATACTGTAATACTCTTCTTCTTTCAAAATTTTTTTTTAAATCTAGGACCATACCTATCATTGTTTGCTCTTGACAGATTGTTCAATTGGCAATAGATGCGCTGGTTTACATGAAGCTGCGACTTTCGTCCCGGTAGGTTCAATTTTAGCATGGGCAGTAATATGGACAAAGAGGGAGAAACAGAAAATGATACCAAAATAAGGATATCAAAAGCAAGAGGGGCATTCGTTGCATTGGGAAACATGAAAGTTCAAATAAATTAGGTTAAATACTAAATAAAAATGTTCAACTCCAATGTTAAGTCAATCTTATTATATGTCTGTGAAACATGGAGAGCAACTAAAATGACAATCATAAAGATACAGACATTCATTAATGGATGCTTAAGCAGAATAAAAGGATGGAAATAGCAGGACAAAATCACTAACATAGAATTATGGAAATGTATACCAGTGGATAAAGAGATACATCGAAGGCCATGGCGCTGGATAGGACACACTGCGGAAGCCAACTGAGAGTATTACACGACAGGCCCTTTTTGGAATCCCCAGTGGAAAAAGACAAAGAGGAAAACCAAGGAATTCCTGGAGAAGACAGATAGAAGCAGAGATGAAGATGATGGGGAACAGATGGAATGATCTTAAAAGAATGGCAGGAGACAGAACGGCTTGGAAAGTGTTTGTTGAAGACCTATGCTCCACGGGGAGCTTAAAGGTAGAAGAATAAGAATAAGAAGAAGAGGAAGAAGAAGAAGAAGAAAGAAGAAAGAAGTAGAAGAAGAAGAAGAAGAAGAAGAAGGAAGAAAGAAGAAAGAAGAAAGAAGAAGAAGAAGAAAGAAGAAAGAAGAAAGAAGAAAAAGAAGAAAGAAGAAGAAGAAAGAAGAAAAGAAGAAGAAGAAAGAAGAAAGAAGAAAGAAGAAGAAGAAAGAAGAGGAAGAAAGAAGAAGAAAGAAGAAAGAAGAAGAAAGAAGAAGAAGAAAGAAGAAGGAAGAAGAAGAAAGAAGAAGAAGAAGAAGAAGAAAGAAGAAAGAAGAAGAGAAGAAAGAAGAAGAAGAAGGAAGAAGAAAGAAGAAAGAAGAAAGAAGAAGAAAGAAGAAGAAGAAAGAAGAGGAAGAAGAAGAAGAAAGAAGGAAGAAGAAAGAAGAAAGAAGAAGAAAGAAGAAGAAGAAAAAGAGGAAGAAAGAAGAAGAAAGAAGAAGGAAGAAGAAAGAAGAAGAAGAAAGAAGAGGAAGAAAGAAGAAGAAAAAGAAAAAGAAGAAGAAGAAGAAGAAGAAAGAAGAAAGAAGAAGAAGAAGAAGAAGAAGAAGAAGAAGAAGAAGAAGAAGAAAGAAAGAAGAAGAAAGAAGAAGAAAGAAGAAAGAAGAAGAAAGAAGAAGAAGAAAGAAGAAGAAAGAAGAAGAAGAAGAAGAAGAAGAAGAAGAAGAAGAAGAAGAAGAAGAAGAAGAAGAAAGAAGAAAAAAAGGTCCAACTTTGGCATGGTATTGCTGATTTGCCTACCCGCTGAATTTATAAACGCCGGGCGGATTGGTTAGTGCGTTCTAATGTCGACCAGTGGATTAGAAGTAGTGGTCCTTGTCAGTTATGATTCACTGATCCTAACGTAATCAATCAATAATTCATTCAGTCAGTCATTCATTCAGTTAATCAATCATGAATCCAGTCAATCAGTCAGTCGATTATTCAGTCAATCAACTATTCAATTGATCAGTCAACCAACCAATCAGTCATTCAATCGAACAATTATTCAGTCAACCATTCATTTAGTTAATCATTCATTCAGTCAAACTGTCAATCATTCAATCAGTCAAACCGTAAAGTTATAACTGCCCCATTAGAAAGGTTTTCTCTGCCTCCTGTAGTTACTTTCTACTAACATTAATATCGGTGCCATCAGACAAGAATTACTTTCATTTCAGCTTGAGTACTGAGACTGTAAATAAAGAAACGCCAGTAAAATATATGTTTAATATCTTAACTTTATTTAGGAATAAGAAAAAAAAAGAAAGAAAATACGGAAAGATTCTAATAGATTACAGACGTCATCGCTATTAATAGACATCCAATAAGTAATCAGTCCAAAGTGGGTTTTTATAGCACAGTAGAAATAGATGGAAATGGACAAAGCTCGAGCCATGTAAGAAGGGTAAATATTGTTCGTTAACGCCGAGTGCAATGTTTAGTATATATAGGTAAGATAATGGAAAACAAAGCAATAAACAGAAAGCTTAAGTCATTGATATCTAGTACGTGAGTGGAATCTTGTGTCCGAGCGTCATATCAACACGAGCACTAAAATGTGTACATAACTTACTGACCTCAGTGCTGTCTGGGAGTTTACTTAATAGAGAGAATAGTTCATGACTTCTCTGGTCATAATCAGTAAAATGCTACCATAAAGAATGTAGATTATATTCTTTTCTTTTACTTAATTTTTGTTACATTCTGTGCACTTTCATCATCATTGAGTGCCGTCTCCGCATTGAAGGTTGGCTCCATGGAGCATTATTCTGCTCTGTCTTTTGTTTGCAAGTGCAAGTTGTCATAGGCTGTCTTGTCCATCTTTTGATGTTACTCGTCCATGTTAGTCTTGGTCTGCCTCTGTCTCTTTTACCTTGTATTTTCCCTTCCAAGATTACTTTTACTAAACTGCTTTGTCTTTTAACATGCCCCAAAATTCTCAATTGTCTTGCTTGAATTGTGTTTTCTTTTCTTTCCATCAAATTCTTCCTATTCTACTATCATCATCATCATCATCATCAAGTACCACGCCTGCTGGCGTAGGTGGCGAACTTTCTATCTCGACAGTTATTTATCATTCCTGCTGTTGACCTTCTGCCAAGCCATTCTCTTAATCTGTCTGGTATATTTTCTCTTTGCTTCCCTCTATCTCTTCGTCCCTCAATTTTCCCAGTTGTTACAATATATTCCAGCTGTTCCCTTCTCATTACATGGCCAAAAAAAATGATGATTGTTTCTTCCTAATATTGGAAATTAGCTCTCTTTTTGCTTTGACCTCTTTCAGAACGTTTTCATTACTCTTCTTAGCTGTCCATGGTATTCTTAACATTCTCCTGTAAAACCACATTTCTACAACCTCCAGTGATTTTCTTGTATGTTGTCCTATTGTCCATGATTCACATCCATATGTTAAAACTGGTTCTACATAACATTCAAGAACTCTTTTTCTTGTTTCTATTGTCAAAAATGGATTGCATAGTATCTTTCTAATTTTTGTGAAAATCTGCTTTTGCCTGAGCCATTCTGCATCTTACCTCTGTTGTATACCTACCATCTGCCTCTGTTGTACACCTACCATCTCACCTCTGTTGTACACCTACCATCTCACCTCTGTTGTACACCTACCATTTCACCTCTGTTGTACACCTACCATCTGCCTCTGTTGTACACCTACCATCTCACCTCTGTTGTACACCTACCATCTCACCTCTGTTGTACACCTACCATCTCACCTCTGTTGTACACCTACCATCTCACCTCTGTTGTACACCTACCATCTCACCTCTGTTGTACACCTACCATCTGAAGTTAACATTGTTCCCAGATATTGAAATTCATTGACCTGTTTTAGTATTGTTACACTTGTTTTTATTTTATTTAATATATTCTATAATAATTCCACATTTCAAAGGCTTCAATTTTCAGTTATGTTTTCTTGTCTAATGTCCATGTTTCTGTACCATATAGGAATGTTGAGAGGATGTAACATTTTGCTATTCTTAGTTTTAGTCCTGCTGTTATTTGTTTTGATGATAGTATATTTTTCACGGCATTAAAATTACTTTTTGCCTTTCTTAATGTTTTGTTTATTTCAGTTGTACATTGTCCATCACTGGTTATAGCATGTCCAAGATAGTTGTAGCTCTGAAATTTCTCCAGGTCTATTCCTTCAACTTTGATATCCTCTTGTGGGTTTTGAGTATTATTTTTGCTTAATATCATAGATTTAGTCTTTTTGATATTCATATCTAATACATATTTGTTGCTTCTCATGTTTATTTCATGAAGTAATTGTCCTGTGCGTGACCTTCCGTCATTGTTATATTCTCGTTTCGCTCAATGCCGAAACACTTTTAGAGGTTCACAGTAAGGTTTATTACAAACAAAGTAGGGTATATTATTGTTTCTCGTAACTATTATTACATTGTTATTTGTGTAATTATTGTTATATCCATCACTTTGTTCATTATAAACGCATATCTTTCTTAATTACTGTTACATTTTCTGCTTCCATTTAAACCGGAGGGCATCTAGTGACAGCCAGTACAATGTTACAAGAAATAAGCTACACTGAAGCACAATATCATCACCATCATGCAGCATAAAAATAAACGAGACAAATCTGAAACAAGTACAACGTTTCAAATACTTGGGCACAATAATTACATCAGATGGGAGATGCACCACAGAAATAAAAAGCAGAATAGCTCAGGCCAAAATGGCATTTCAGAAAATGAAAAATATCTTATGCAACAAATCTATGTCCATAAAAATGAGAAAGAGAGTTCATCGGTGCTATATAGAACCAATTCTGACCTATGGAAGCGAATCATGGACAGTAGACAAACAAATGAAAAGACGATTGGAGGCCACAGAGATGGTATTTCTCAGAAGAATGTTGAAAGTTCCCTGGACAGCTAAAAAGACCAATGAGGAAGTTCTCAAAGAGGCCAACACAAAAAGGGAGCTCTTCAAAAACATCAGAAAGAAGTAATCAACATTTATCGGGCACATCATGAGAAGAGGAAATTTGGAATACTTGGTTACAACTGGCAAAATAAAAGGAAAGAGAGATCGCGGACGACAAAGAGAGAAAATACTGGATAGCTTGGTGTCATGGCATGGAAAACAGTCAACAACAGAACTGATACGATGTACTGTAGATAGAAAATTGTGGAGGGACATGATCGCCTACGCCAACCGGCAGGGTACATGATGATGATGATGATGAAGCACAATAATAAGGCTCTACTTGACAGATTCAGGAACAGAAAGTGTTAAATGTAGATATAAGTGTTTACTTCACACCGTCGACAAATCCTCATACTACTATCAACAAAGGAGATGTTGAATAAGCTCTCGTCTGTGAAAAGGGGATCATTCCACTGTAGTTTACTTCATGATGGTGAGAGGGAGGCTCTCGGTCGAAAAAAAACCACTCACTGAGCTACCAAAGTTAGGAAAACCGGTGTTCGACTCCTGCTGGAAGTAATGTGAGTTGTACTCGTGGTTGGAAAATAAAAATCGCGGTCGACCCAGCTGCTGGCAGTAATGGGTACCAGGGTAGTACTCTGGGAAGGTGAGGAATGACGCCTCGTATCGTGAGTTTTGATGCTTGAAGCGACACTGTCCAGAAGTCTCCGAACATTTCTGGATAAGCGGTCGATCACACATGGATGAAAACTCACGTGCTAAGACGCCGATTAAAGTCTCGTACTTGACCTTACCTAGTCCATCTGACATGTTCTACTGTGAATAGATAGCTTGGTGTTATGGTACGATAAACAGTCAACAAAATAATTGATACGATGCATGGTGGACAGACAATTGTGGAAGAACGTGATCGCCTATGCCAGTTAGTATGTATGGCACATGATGATTTTAAGAACTACATTCCTTATAACTTTAAAAATCAAATAAACAAAAGAAAGAATTCACACCAGAGACACATTCAAGGCGGGGCAAGCAAAAAAGAAATGTTTCGTTCCATAAAACCAATACATTTACAAGTACAGCCTCATGAAGATATATTGTGATAGACCGTATGTATTATGGGTAATGAAGATGCATCACGGGTAATGTGAATGCACCAATGGGAATGGGTAAATAGAAAATGACGGAAAGCCGATAGTCTCCAGCATTGACCTGCGTAGAGAATTGCAAAACTATTTTATGGTAATTGAATCATTCACCTTTTTGAGAATTCATATGGTGACATATTGAACAGAGCTATCCCATATGTTTTTTTTTTTCGTTCGCCAGCTTTTACCTCTGACGAAGTCCCTAGAGACTAGGAACTGAATTTTGCGTGTTAATCCATTTTTTTCATGGCAGCCGAGTTCACAGGCTTTCCTCGCCGCACAGGCAGACAACTCCGACTTCGGAGGCACTCATATTTTTTTCCGTCGATGAGTAATTGACGACGTTCAAGCCAGCCCGCGCTGCTGAGACCAGGGGTGGTTGCCGCAGAGAGAAATCATAAATAAAAATCCCAACTGGTGCAGCCTGGATTTGAACCCACACCCTCTCTGTCTCGAGACCGGCGTCTTGCCTCAAGACCAACCAGTCCTTCATCCCATATGAGAACGTCAGTAACGTTTTGGTAGCGCCCTGGCTTGGTAAGAAAGTGGACGTAAGTTCGATCCCGAACTGATGTTTTCTAGTCGACAGAATTGGGAAAAGGATAGCTCTCTGATTAATTGAGTTGGGAAAGAAAAATACAGCGAGAAAGTAACACTGGCCACCTCATTTTATATTTATTATTTTCTTCGTTGCGGTGTAAGGTAGAATTTGGACTTGGTGAAGCCCTGGTTAAGCTAAATAAAACTTTGAGGCCCTGGTTAAGCTAAATAAAACTTTGAGGCCCTGGTTAAGCTAAATAAAACTTTGAGGCCCTGGTTAAGCTAAATAAAACTTTGAGGCCCTGATTAAGCTAAATAAAACTTTGAGGCCCTGGTTAAGCTAAATAAAACTTTGAGGCCCTGATTAAGCTAAATAAAACTTTGAGGCCCTGGTTAAGCTAAATAAAACTTTGAGGCCCTGGTTAAGCTAAATAAAACTTTGAGGCCCTGGTTAAGCTAAATAAAACTTTGAGGCCCTGGTTAAGCTAAATAAAACTTTGAGGCCCTGGTTAAGCTAAATAAAACTTTGAGGTCCTGATTAAGCTAAATAAAACTTTGGGGCCCTGATTAAGCTAAATAAAATTTTGAGGCCCTGGTTAAGCTAAATAAAACTTTGAGGCCCTGGTTAAGCTAAATAAAACTGTGAGGCCCTGATTAAGCTAAATAAAACTTTGAGGCCCCGGTTAAGCTAAATAAAACTTTGAGGCCCTGATTAAGCTAAATAAAACTTTGGGGCCCTGATTAAGCTAAATAAAATTGTGAGGCCCTGGTTAAGCTAAATAAAACTTTGAAGCCCTGATTAAGCTAAATAAAACTTTGAGGCCCTGATTAAGCTAAACAAAACTTTGAGGCCCTGGTTAAGCTAAACAAAACTTTGAGGCCCTGGTTAAGCTAAATAAAACTTTGAGGCCCTGGTTAAGCTAAATAAAACTTTGAGGCCCTGATTAAGCTAAATAAAACTTTGAGGCCCTGGTTAAGCTAAATAAACTTTGAGGCCCTGGTTAAGCTAAATAAAACTTTGAGGCCCTGGTTAAGCTAAATAAAACTTTGAGGTCCTGATTAAGCTAAATAAAACTTTGGGGCCCTGATTAAGCTAAATAAAATTTTGAGGCCCTGGTTAAGCTAAATAAAACTTTGAGGCCCTGGTTAAGCTAAATAAAACTGTGAGGCCCTGATTAAGCTAAATAAAACTTTGAGGCCCCGGTTAAGCTAAATAAAACTTTGAGGCCCTGATTAAGCTAAATAAAACTTTGGGGCCCTGATTAAGCTAAAAAAAATTTTGAGGCCCTGGTTAAGCTAAATAAAACTTTGAAGCCCTGGTTAAGCTAAATAAAACTTTGAGGCCCTGATTAAGCTAAATAAAACTTTGAGACCATGATTAAGCTAAACAAACTTTGAGGCCCTGGTTAAGCTAAATAAAACTTTGAGGCCCTGGTTAAGCTAAATAAAACTTTGAGGCCCTGATTAAGCTAAATAAAACTTTGAGGCCCTGATTAAGCTAAACAAAACTTTGAGGCCCTGGTTAAGCTAAATAAAACTTTGAGGCCCTGGTTAAGCTAAATAAAACTTTGAGGCCCTGGTTAAGCTAAATAAAACTTTGAGGTCCTGATTAAGCAAAATAAAACTTTGGGGCCCTGATTAAGCTAAATAAAATTTTGAGGCCCTGGTTAAGCTAAATAAAACTTTGAGGCCCTGGTTAAGCTAAATAAAACTGTGAGGCCCTGATTAAGCTAAATAAAACTTTGAGGCCCCGGTTAAGCTAAATAAAACTTTGAGGCCCTGATTAAGCTAAATAAAACTTTGGGGCCCTGATTAAGCTAAATAAAATTTTGAGGCCCTGGTTAAGCTAAATAAAACTTTGAAGCCCTGATTAAGCTAAATAAAACTTTGAGGCCCTGATTAAGCTAAACAAAACTTTGAGGCCCTGGTTAAGCTAAACAAATCTTTGAGGCCCTGGTTAAGCTAAATAAAACTTTGAGGCCCTGGTTAAGCTAAATAAAACTTTGAGGCCCTGATTAAGCTAAATAAAACTTTGAGGCCCTGGTTAAGCTAATAAAACTTTGAGGCCCTGGTTAAGCTAAATAAAACTTTGAGGCCCTGGTTAAGCTAAATAAAACTTTGAGGTCCTGATTAAGCTAAATAAAACTTTGGGGCCCTGATTAAGCTAAATAAAATTTTGAGGCCCTGGTTAAGCTAAATAAAACTTTGAGGCCCTGGTTAAGCTAAATAAAACTGTGAGGCCCTGATTAAGCTAAATAAAACTTTGAGGCCCCGGTTAAGCTAAATAAAACTTTGAGGCCCTGATTAAGCTAAATAAAACTTTGGGGCCCTGATTAAGCTAAACAAAACTTTGAGGCCCTGGTTAAGCTAAATAAAACTTTGAGGCCCTGGTTAAGCTAAATAAAACTTTGAGGCCCTGATTAAGCTAAATAAAACTTTGAGGCCCTGATTAAGCTAAACAAAACTTTGAGGCCCTGGTTAAGCTAAATAAAACTTTGAGGCCCTGGTTAAGCTAAATAAAACTGTGAGGCCCTGATTAAGCTAAATAAAACTTTGAGGCCCCGGTTAAGCTAAATAAAACTTTGAGGCCCTGATTAAGCTAAATAAAACTTTGGGGCCCTGATTAAGCTAAATAAAATTGTGAGGCCCTGGTTAAGCTAAATAAAACTTTGAAGCCCTGATTAAGCTAAATAAAACTTTGAGGCCCTGATTAAGCTAAACAAAACTTTGAGGCCCTGGTTAAGCTAAACAAAACTTTGAGGCCCTGGTTAAGCTAAATAAAACTTTGAGGCCCTGGTTAAGCTAAATAAAACTTTGAGGCCCTGATTAAGCTAAATAAAACTTTGAGGCCCTGGTTAAGCTAAATAAAACTTTGAGGCCCTGGTTAAGCTAAATAAAATTTTGAGGCCCTGGTTAAGCTAAATAAAACTTTGAAGCCCTGGTTAAGCTAAATAAAACTTTGAGGCCCTGATTAAGCTAAATAAAACTTTGAGACCATGATTAAGCTAAACAAAACTTTGAGGCCCTGGTTAAGCTAAATAAAACTTTGAGGCCCTGGTTAAGCTAAATAAAACTTTGAGGCCCTGATTAAGCTAAATAAAATTTTGAGGCCCTGGTTAAGCTAAATAAAACTTTGAAGCCCTGGTTAAGCTAAATAAAACTTTGAGGCCCTGATTAAGCTAAATAAAACTTTGAGACCATGATTAAGCTAAACAAAACTTTGAGGCCCTGGTTAAGCTAAATAAAACTTTGAGGCCCTGGTTAAGCTAAATAAAACTTTGAGGCCCTGATTAAGCTAAATAAAACTTTGAGGCCCTGATTAAGCTAAACAAAACTTTGAGGCCCTGGTTAAGCTAAATAAAACTTTGAGGCCCTGGTTAAGCTAAATAAAACTTTGAGACCTTGGTTAAGCTAAATAAAACTTTGAGGCCCTGATTAAGCTAAATAAAACTTTGAGGCCCCGGTTAAGCTAAATAAAACTTTGAGGCCCTGATTAAGCTAAATAAAACTTTGAGGCCCTGATTAAGCTAAACAAAACTTTGAGGCCCTGGTTAAGCTAAATAAAACTTTGAGGCCCTGGTTAAGCTAAATAAAACTTTGAGACCTTGGTTAAGCTAAATAACACCGTGAGGCCCTGATTAAGCTAAATAAAACTTTGAGGTCCTGATTAAGCTAAATAAAACTTTGAAGCCCTGGTTACGCTAAATAAAACTTTGAGGCCCTGGTTAAGCTAAATAAAACTTTGATGCCCTGATTAAGCTAAATAAAACTTTGAGGCCCTGGTTAAGCTAAATAAAACTTTGAAGCCCTGGTTAAGCTAAATAAAACTTTGAGACCTTGGTTAAGCTAAATAAAACTTTGAGGCCCTGGTTAAGCTAAATAAAACTTTGAGGCCCGGTTAAGCTAAATAAAACTTTGAGGCCCTGATTAAGCTAAATAAAACTTTGGGGCCCTGATTAAGCTAAATAAAATTGTGAGGCCCTGGTTAAGCTAAATAAAACTTTGAAGCCCTGATTAAGCTAAATAAAACTTTGAGGCCCTGATTAAGCTAAACAAAACTTTGAGGCCCTGGTTAAGCTAAACAAAACTTTGAGGCCCTGGTTAAGCTAAATAAAACTTTGAGGCCCTGGTTAAGCTAAATAAAACTTTGAGGCCCTGATTAAGCTAAATAAAACTTTGAGGCCCTGGTTAAGCTAAATAAAACTTTGAGGCCCTGGTTAAGCTAAATAAAATTTTGAGGCCCTGGTTAAGCTAAATAAAACTTTGAAGCCCTGGTTAAGCTAAATAAAACTTTGAGGCCCTGATTAAGCTAAATAAAACTTTGAGACCATGATTAAGCTAAACAAAACTTTGAGGCCCTGGTTAAGCTAAATAAAACTTTGAGGCCCTGGTTAAGCTAAATAAAACTTTGAGGCCCTGATTAAGCTAAATAAAATTTTGAGGCCCTGGTTAAGCTAAATAAAACTTTGAAGCCCTGGTTAAGCTAAATAAAACTTTGAGGCCCTGATTAAGCTAAATAAAACTTTGAGACCATGATTAAGCTAAACAAAACTTTGAGGCCCTGGTTAAGCTAAATAAAACTTTGAGGCCCTGGTTAAGCTAAATAAAACTTTGAGGCCCTGATTAAGCTAAATAAAACTTTGAGGCCCTGATTAAGCTAAACAAAACTTTGAGGCCCTGGTTAAGCTAAATAAAACTTTGAGGCCCTGGTTAAGCTAAATAAAACTTTGAGACCTTGGTTAAGCTAAATAAAACTTTGAGGCCCTGATTAAGCTAAATAAAACTTTGAGGCCCCGTTAAGCTAAATAAAACTTTGAGGCCCTGATTAAGCTAAATAAAACTTTGAGGCCCTGATTAAGCTAAACAAAACTTTGAGGCCCTGGTTAAGCTAAATAAAACTTTGAGGCCCTGGTTAAGCTAAATAAAACTTTGAGACCTTGGTTAAGCTAAATAACACCGTGAGGCCCTGATTAAGCTAAATAAAACTTTGAGGTCCTGATTAAGCTAAATAAAACTTTGAAGCCCTGGTTACGCTAAATAAAACTTTGAGGCCCTGGTTAAGCTAAATAAAACTTTGATGCCCTGATTAAGCTAAATAAAACTTTGAGGCCCTGGTTAAGCTAAATAAAACTTTGAAGCCCTGGTTAAGCTAAATAAAACTTTGAGACCTTGGTTAAGCTAAATAAAACTTTCAGGCCATGGCTAAACTAAATAAAACTTCGAGGCCATGGCTAAGCTAAATAAAACTTCGAGGCCATGGCTAAGCTAAATAAAACTTCGAGGCCATGGCAAAGCTAAATAAAACTTCGAGGCCATGGCTAAGCTAAATAAAACTTTGAGGCAATGGCTAAGCTAAAAAAAAATTCGAGGCAATGGCTAAGTTAAATAAAACATTGAGGCCATGGCTAAGCTAAATAAAACTTCGAGGCCATGGCTAAGCTAAATAAAACCTTGAGGCCCTGGTTAAGCTAAATACAACTTTGAGGCTCATTGTTAAAAAATAAACACCAAAAGATCTCTGCTAAAGTTCTCTCTCTAAAAGAGAACGGTATAAATACATGTGAGGCTCCAACGGATTGTGAGGCCCTAAGTTGTAGCTGTCAGCCTACAGTATCAGCGTACATTACAAGCTTAAACTATCAACCAGTATTATCAGCCTTCACTACACGCCTAAACTATCAGCCAGTATTATCAGCCTTCACTACACTCCTATACTATCAGCCAATATTATCAGCTTACACTACACACCTAAACTATCAGCCAATATTACCAGCCTACACTACACGCCTAAACTATCAGCCAGTATTATCAGTCTTCACTACACGCCTATACTATCAGCCAATATTATCAGCTTACACTACACACCTAAACTATCAGCCAGTATTATCAGCCTACACTACACGCCTAAACTATCAGCCAGTATTATCAGCCTTCACTACACTCCTATACTATCAGCTAATATTATCAGCTTACACTACACAC